>OW240916.1:78882228-78955200 GCA_933207985.1 Pelobates cultripes | reverse complement strand
TAGGGGGAAGGCTTAACCCATTCATAAACATAGCAGTTTCTCTGAAACAGCTATGTTTATGAAAAAATGGGTTAACCCTAGCTGGACCTGGCACCCAGACCACTTCATTAAGCTGAAGTGGTCTGGGTGCCTAGAGTGGTCCTTTAAGTGTGTGTGCATCTGCATGCACTGGCGTACATGCAGGGGTCGCAGCCCTGTAACCCCTGCGACCAGGTGCCCACCGCCATGTGTTGCGGTCCGGCCCGCGCGCGCGGGGGGCCCACGGATCAATTTTCGCACCGGGGCCCCAGGGGTCATGTGTACGCCACTGAATGTACCTTACATTAAAGGGACACTATAGCTTAATGAAGTGGTTCTGGTGTCTATAGCTGGTCCCTGCAGGCTTTTTAATGTAAACACACACTGTGTGCAGCACTGGCGTTAGTTCATATAGGTGGGGCATTGTGATGTCACATGGGGGGTCAGCAAATTTTTATTTTGTCTAGGGCGGCAAAAATCCTTGCACCGGCTCTGATCCTGGGCAGGTGCACCAGTCTACTGGTGACCCACAGGAGGGGAGTGCACCGATTGCACTGCACTCTCCTCCTGTCCAGCCCCATCTTTACCGCAGTGCAAGTGCCCTCTGCCCCTAATTTACAGTGGCTCACACTCACAACAAGCAGTGCCTGGAGCCGTGAAGGAGCGGGTATGGCAAAGAGCTACTGATTAGCATAACATCAATATCCGTTATAAAACCAGGAAAAGGTGGGCATGGATGGTGAACTGATTTGGTGGTGCAATGGGCCACTTGACTGGTTTTGCCCCCCAGGCCTAATGCTGCCAGCCCTCCCCTGGATGTGTTATTTAATTGCATATAATATTGTTTTGACTTTTACAACATGTGTGTGGTACATACAACAACTCATAAAGGTGTTTTTTGGGCAACGGTTATTTTTAAATGTGGCTGTGTATTTTTTGTCATGCATTTTTTATTATACTGATTTTTGAGACTTATAGAATTCCACAGTTCATTTATAATATAATAATATAATTGAAAACAAATAAAATGCTGTTTTTCTATTTTGTTCTTAATTACAATTTACAGTGACATGACAACTGCACCAATCAATATATTAAAATGACAGAGCAAAATAGACGAGATATCATATACAATGTATGTGAAAGATCATTTTCAAGTACATTTAAAGTCAGTTATCTTACCCTTGGTCAAAGAACGTCACTTCCTCAGCAAAATCAATAAGAACTCTTCAACCTGGTATTTATAAACTAACTGATAACTCATATAAACTGAGTTAAAAGAACGGAGCAGAAAATGAACCCCAGATAAAAGCAGAATTTATTGCAGCTGCACTCCTTTTATTGATAAAAAAAAATTCCTTTTGTTTTAGAACTTTTATCACGACTAGAAGGGGCAATCATGTCAGAGGATTAACAGGTTTTAATCTAGCTGGAAGGTAATCAGATCTTTCTTTTAATATATATATATATATATATATATATATATATATATATATATATATATATAAATGAAACCAAGAGGGCTGCACTCACCTGAACATGCATATATTATCCCCTAAGTACGCAGCTTCAAAAACTGGACTTACCCTTAAGGACATAAGCATTTGTTGCATTTTTTGCTGTTTGTATTCAAACGCAATTTGCATCTCTGTCATTTATTTCACCAACACATATTATATACTGTTTTATAGAGGGCAAAAGGGGCTTTAATTTGATGTGACATATATATAGACAAATTCTCATTAATTATAAAACAAATGCCAAAAAATGCATAATATGTCCAGCTTAGAAAAAGTAATTCAAAATAAATTCATTTATGTGTCTTGATTTATAGAGTACATAATATGTATAGGAGTTCAGCTTATTTTGAAAGTTACAGGTCACAAAATAAAAGGACTAAAATGAAATTTCAATGTGAAACAATTTAAGAAGTTGGTATGTTTGTCTTGTAGGTTTAGTAGCCATCACAAAAAACAAAATTGCCACACAAAAGTATATATTTATACAAAGTAGACATCACAGGCTATTTACCTGAGGTTATTTTGATTTTTTACGTAGCCATTTCATCGCCAATCTGTGCTAAATATTGGAATAAAATTGTGTTTTTTTTCTCTATTTTGTCATATAGACATATAACAAGGTTTTTGTAATGTGTATTTCGTAAAACTGGTGTGTGCTTTTCCCATATTGCGTTCAGCTACATCTGCCGAGTATAACGATACCCCCATTGTATGCCTTTGGCACTATTCTGTGAAGCTAGAATGCCATTTATGAGAAAAGGCTATTTCAGTTTCTATAGTTAGGATTTTCATAGATGGATTTGACAGGCCTATGTCTCATTTTGGGGTATTTATATCAGTGTGAGTATTCAAATAAGCCCACAAAGGGCTTCCATTTGATAAAGCAGACACCCAGGGGTATCTTATATGGTGTATATTGTGCCTTAGCGTGTCACCATTTTTCCACCAATTTATGTCAATATGTGTGGTGAGGGGGAAAAAAATTGCATTTTTACATATATGTTGCATTTTTGCTGAGTATTTCTTACACTTGATATGTACCACTGTCATAAAATCCACCAAATTATGCTCAGTTACATCTTCTGAGTAATATGCCCAATGTATGACCTAGACACTATTTTGTGAAGTAACAGTGCTGTAAAAGAGACATGACAAGTTCAGGTTTTTAAGTGTGAATTTTCACGAGGGTTTTGATTCATCCTTGTCCCACTTTGGAGCACTTGAGCATGCTACATATTCCAGCTGCACCATAAAGGCATACCATTTCTTAAAGAAGACATCACAGGTTATTTTAAAAGGCATATTTTGAACCTTAGCGTGGGATTATTTTTCCGCTACCTTGTACAAAGTGTAGTGGTAAAAAGCATTTTTTCTGCCTTTTTTGACACACAAAGTGAGTTTTCACAGTGTATTTTGCAAACCTTATGTGTGCTATGACTGTCGTCTGAGTACCACAATACCTCGGTATGTACCTTTGCCAGATATATGTGGATGTTGAAGGGGTACATTTGAGACGCAGCCATTCCATTTTTTTCTAATTTTGAAGTTTTACGCTGTGGCCATGTTTCATTTCGGAATAGTTTAGCTGGTTGGTTATTCAAACTACCCCACAACCACATACTATTTATTAAGGAACACACCCTGGGGTAATTCAAAAGGCATATTTTGAACCTTAGCGTGAGATCATTTTTTCACTAGTATGTTCCAGGTGTAGTGGTAATGAGCATTTCTTAATGTATTTTTTTTACTTTCTTTTATTAAAATCTTTTTTATTATATTTTTCCTTCAGTATCAAATATCAGATGACATCTATACATACATAAAACAACAACAAAAATTTGACTACACAATACACAAACATTTGCACAGAGAGTGGGCACACAGGAACCTCATCATTTTTACATCTGGTATCCCTTTACGTTCTTCTTATTACCATATTGGTGAGCATATATTACCCTCCTCCACAATAACAACCTCCACCCATTTTTGTCAAATCAATCATTTTGCCCATTTTCTCTTCTTATTCTGATCTTTTTTGGATAAGATACATAATTATTTTTCTCAGTTTCCCCATAAGCCAGAGGTCTTACTTGGACATTTAGAATAGTCCTTCTCCATTTGAATTTGATATAATAATTGTGAACATATTTGGTTAATAGTAAAAACATTTTCTCCTTTCCAGTTTCTTGCTATAACAATCTTTGCAGCTATCAGAAATTGATCTATCTTCCTTAATTTAGGCCAATATATATGTATCAGCATTATTTCTGGAGTTATAGATAGTTTTACATTACATAATTTATATACAATATTTTGAACCCACTGCCACACAACAGACACGTTTTTTACATGTCCACCACATATGTACATAGCCAGGGCCGGCCTTAGGGGTGTGCGAGCTGTGCGGCCGCACAGGGCGCCATGGCAGCAGGGGGCGCCCTATGGCTGACAGCTTGCACACCCCCTGCCCTCTACCAGGGCTTAGCAGCGAAAGAGACGGTAGGAGGCGGAGCCAAGCAGCCGATGGGGGCGGAGCCAAGTGGTCGGCGGGGGCGGAGCTAACCGAGGCCTGAATCTGCTGCCTGGTAAGTGAGACCATAGTGCCCCTGCTCCCCCTATAGTACCCCTGTTCCCCATCTATCCCTATAGTGCCCCACTCTACCCCTATAGTAACCCTGTTCCCAATGTATCCCTTTAGTGCCTACCTCTTCCCCTATAGTGCCCCCTCTTCCCTATCGTAACCTGTTCCCATCTATCCCTATAGTGCCCCCCTCTTCCCCTATAGTCCTGTTCCCCATCTATCTCTATAGTGCCCCCTCTACCCCTATAGTAACCCTGTTCCCCATCTATCCCTATAGTGCCCCCCTCTTCCCCTATAGTGCCCCCCTCTTCCCCTATAGTACCCCTGTTCCCCATCTATCCCTATAGTGCCTCCCTCTACCTTATAGTAACCCTGTTCCCCATCTATCCCTATAGTGCCCCCTATCCCTATAGGGCCCCCCTCTACCCCTATAGTAACCCTGTTCCCCCTCTACCACTAAAGTGACCCCCCTCTACCCCTATAGTACCCCTGTTCCCTATAGTGCCCCCTCTACCCCTATAGTACCCCTGTTCCCCATATATACCTATAGTGCCCCCTACCCCTCCCCATCTACCCTATAGTGCCCCTGCTCCCCTTATAGTACCCCTGTTCCCCATCTATCCCTATAGTGCCCCCATCTACACCTATAGTGCCCCTGCTCCCCTTATAGTACCCCTGTTCCCATCTATCCCTACAGTGCCCCTGCTCCCACTATAGTACCCCTGTTCCCCATCTATCCCTATAGTGCCCCCATCTACACCTATAGTACCCCTGTTCCCATCTATCCCTACAGTGCCCCTGCTCCCACTATAGTACCCCTGTTACCCCTCTACCCCTATAGTGCCCCTGCTCCCCCTATAGTACACCTGTTCCCCATCTATCCCTATAGTGCCCCCCTCTACCCCTATAGTGCCCCCTCTACTCCTATAGTGCCCCCTCTACTCCTATAGTACCCATGTTCCCCATCTATCTCTATAGTTCCCCCTATCTACCTCTATAGTGCCCCTGCTCCTCGATCTACCACTATAGCACCCCTGCTCCCCATCTACCCCTATAGTGCTTCCCCATTTACCCCTATAGTGTACCTGATCCCTCCATCTACCCCTATAGTGCCCATGCTCCTTATCCATCCCTATTGTGCCCATGCTCCCCCTATATTGCCATTGTTCCCTGTCTACCCTAGTGACACTGCTCCCCTTATCTACTGCTATAGTGCATTGCTCCCACATCTACCCCAGTGCCCCTGCTCCCCCTATCTACTGCTATAGTGAACAAAAATCACACACGGTCAATACACACACATATCAGACACAGTCAATACACCCATTACAAATATGGCACACAGAGAACACATCACACAATCACGTCTGACACACACATGATAAATGTAGCTGTCTTCCGAGTTCCGGCCAATCAGAACGTTGCCGCGGATTACCACAGGAAAGCTCTGATCACCAGAGATCAGCATGCCCTCCCTCCATGCAAGGTAATGACAGGGAAGAGGTGATAAATATTTGTTAATTGTTAAATTTTCATTTAATAAATCCCCTATACACATGGATGGCGCGGGGGGGGAGGGGGGGGGCGCTGTTAAGATTTTTCGCACAGGGCGCCTGAAGGCCTAAGGCCGGCCCTGTACATAGCTCCCTTTCTCCTCTCTGCAATTCCAACATTCCTCGCTCATTCCTAGAGAGAATTTTGATAGTCTTATTGGGGTCATATACCATAAATTGATCCATTTAAAATGGGTTTCTATCAACATTATTATTATTATGATATTTATAGAGCGCCGTCAAATTCCGCAGTGCTTTACAACATGAGTGAGTGAACATATTTGTTAATATTGTATAAAGAAGATACCCATTCTTTTTCATCTATTTTTATTCTTAGATCTTTATTCCATTTTCTAATGGCTGTGGGTGTTTCTGTGATATTATTTTCTTCTGTTAGTTTAACACATCTGGAGAAAAGCTGTTTTACTTTATTCTGCTGTAGTATTGTTTTTATTATTTTATACAGATTTCCTTCTGATACCAATATGACTTTCTCCATAAAATATTTAACCCTGATATAAGTAAAAATATCCTTGCCTGTCAAGTGAAACTCTTCTACCAACATATTGAAATATTTTATTTTATTATCTCCAACTAAATCTTAGATTGTTTTTATATGTTTGGCTTTCCATGTATTTAAGGAAATGTTCTTCATTATTGTTTCTAGTGAGTTCAAACTTTGAAAGTCGTAGATTTAATTTCCATGTCCATTTTCTTATTAATTTTATGCCATATTGGTATAATTTGGTTCAGAATATAAGAGTTGGATAAATTAATTTTTTTATGTTCCATATTAAATCAAATGTCCATATTAAATCCTTCAATTGACTAGCTGAACTAGCTTAACTAGATTAACAAATTTAAACCTATTTAGTTTAGAAAAACGTCCCCTGGGAGGGGATATGATATCTTTATACAAATATATTCGGGGCCAATACAAACCATTGTGTGGAAATCTATTCACAAACCGGACTTTACATAGGACACAACGTAATGCATTTAGACTGAAAGAAAGAAGATTTCTTCTAAGGCAAAGGAAAGTTTTTTTACTGTAAGAACAATAAGGATGTGGAATTCTCTGCCTGAAGAAGTGGTTTTATCAGAGTCCATACAGATGTTTAAACAGCCACTAGATGCATACTTGCAAAAACAGAATATTCAAGGATATAATCTTTCAATGTAGGGCAATAACTGCTTGATCCAAGGATAAATCTGACTGCCATTCTGGGGTCAAGAAGGATTTTTTTTTCCTAGCTTGTTGCAAAATTGGAAGTGCTTCAAACTGTGTTTTTTTACCTTCTTTTGGATCAACAGCAAAAAACAAATGTGAGGAAGGCTGAACTTGATGGACGCAGGTCTCTTTTCAGCTATGTAACTATGTAACTATGTAGCTTCCAGTTCTATATTTAGTCATGCTTCTATTTTGTTTTGCTCTAACTGACATGTCATTACATGCATAGTTATACCGGCCTCATAGTATTTTGTTATATTTGGCTAGCCCCCATTTTATATTCCTCTAGATAACAATGAGTTTTTATCCTAGGTTTTTTCCCTTGCCACACATAGTTTGAAAAGGCAGTTCTTACCATTGTTAACCATGGCGTCGGAATAGCTAGAGGTAGCATCCTAAACAAGTATATCCATTTTGGGAGGACGTATGATTTCAGAATATTTATACTTCCACCCCAGGATGTTTCTAATTTCCTCCATTCTTTTAGGTTTTTATTAGTTTCTTTTAGGAGGTCTATAAAGTTTATTCGCATAATACTATTTATATTCTTACAGATTTTAATAAAACCATAAGTTTTGTGATAGATATCTATGTCTTTTTTTAGGTATGTTAATATATAGTGCATTTGATTTTGTTTTATTTAGTTTATAGTTTGAAACTGCACTATATAAATCTAATTCTGACATCACAGTTGGCAGGGAGGTTGAAGGATTAGTTAAGTACAAAATTGTATCGTCAGTGTAGAGTGACAGCTTTAATTCATTTTTTTTTAAAGCCTTTTATCTCTGTGCTCTGTCGGATTCTGTTGGCCAATATTTATATAGTAAATATGTATAGAATGGGAGATAATGGACATCCCTGTCTGGTCCCATTTTTGAAATTAAACCAGTTTGAACATATGTTAGGTCCAATTGTTCTAGCCATTGGATCTCTATATAGTGCCATTATTGCACTTAAGAGCCAGCCTGATACTCCAAATGCTTCCAAAGTATGTTCCATAAAATCTCAGCTGACCCTTTTCGGCATCTAGTGACAGGATCAGCATGGGGTTTGGATTTTGTTGCGATATATCTAATACATCAATCAGTCTTCTAATATTATTATTTGCCATTCTTTCAGGTACGAAGCCTATTTGTCAGGATGGACTAAATATTTCAAAACTTTGTTTATTCTGTAGCAGATGATAGAAGAGAATAACTTAATGTCTACGTTCATTAATGATATTGGACGGTAGCTTTTGACATTAGTTGGATCTTTCCCAGGTTTTAGTAATTCCCAAATCCATCCGGTCCTAGAGTTTTAGAATCCTCTTGCCTATCAATAGCTCTTATAAGCTCTTCCTCCGAAATTTCTTTATATAACATACTTAACTGTAAATTTGTTAATTTAGATAGATTTGCCGATTTGATATATTCTTTAATTATATCTGACGTAGTTATATCTGAGAGATTATACAATTTTGCGTAATATTTGTTAAAAGCTTTCCCTATTTCCTCAGGTGATAAACATATTTTATCATTTAGAATAATGCTGTCAACTAAATTAATTGTATTTCTTTTTTAAAGCATATTGGTCAGTATCTTGTCCGCTCTATTATATTTATGGTAGTATTTAATTTTTAATTTTGACAAATTTTTCTTAATTTTATCAAAGGTCTTATTTTGAATCTGTAATTTAATAATCGCTAGTTTAAGCTGATTCTCCCTAGACGGATTGGCGTGGTTTTCTTTAGTTAAATTATATAATGAAATATGAAGGCTCTGTAGACTTGCTCCATTTCTCTTATCTCTTAGTTTCTTTAGCTTAATACAATGGCCTCTAATTACAGCGTTATAAGAGCACCATAGAGTATCGTCATCTACCTGTCCATTTTTATTTTCTTGGAAATAAAACTTTGTCATTTTGTCTAAATGGTCTTTATATTCCTTATTTTGTAATGGAGCATCATCAAGTCTCCAAGTTGTATTATAATTTCTTCTACATTTGATTTTATTTAACTCTAAAGTTACACTATTATGATCTGACCATGTTGCTGGTTTAATTTCTATTTTATGCGTTCTTTCTATCAACTTTATTACTCCTAAAAAGAAATCTATTCTGGACTGTGAGTCATGAGGCCAGGAATAGGATGTAAAATTCTTTGAGCGAGGGATTATTCACTCTCCATATGTCAAATAAACCTTCCCTTTTCAGAAGATTATTGAAAATGTTGGCATTTCATTGGGCATGTTTGTCCCAGGAATTCTTCCTATTAGAGAACTTATCTATTGAAGGGTCATGTGTACAATTAAAATCTCCGGCAATAACCTTAAGACCTTCTCCCACTTTATCCACTCTATTTAACACTTTTACTTGTTTTTAAACTTTTTTGTATACTGATTAATTGTGTTTTACTTTTTTAAACTTTATTGAAACTTTTTTTACATTTTTAAAAAATTGTTAAACTTTTTTTTTACTGTTAACCCCTAACTAGCAGTAAGCAGCACAAGAGTAAATTCCCCAATTTCCCATAACTCCCAATTATCCCACCTAGCAAAATATATCATTTAAAATATTTAAATTAAATAATTAAATAAATTGAACCCCTGAGGGTTAAAAAAATAAAACTTAACCATCAGTGGTTAAAAAAAAAAAATCAGATCGCAGTACAATGTAGTCCCTGTCAATTGATCACTGTAGTCAGTGATCAATTGGCAGGGAAGGGGTTAATTTTATTAAAGCAGGGGAAAGGGGTGGTGGAATTTAACTTTAATTATTATTTTTTTACAGGGTGAAGAGGATCATCACTGAACGCGGAAGAGCGGGGAGGCGGATCAGAAGTCCCTGCAGCACATGTGCTCGCTCTGACAGCTTGTCAGAGCGCTCACAGCTGCAGGGACAGCGCGATCGTGTGCTCCGGATCTGCCTCGAATACTGAGGCAGACCGGAGGAGCGTTAACCTCATGATCACCGCGATCCCAGTCCATCATGTGTCATTAAGTGCTTGCCCAGCATGATGAAGTGGGTCCGTCATGCGTCCGTAAGGGGTTATAGTGTGCTGCTGGGGCCAATTTATACAAAATACACAATCCGGCACAAATTCTTCCTCCTGGGACTCTCTGCAGATCAAGGCTAAATAGGGCCCTTCAATGAGGCACCTGTGACAGGGAGGAAGAATTTCCCAAGTAAGTGGCTTAATCTCATGAGAGCAGGCATTAGGCTTCTAGAGTAGGACCTGGCAAGAATGGGGTACATTGTGGCAGGCTTATGCAATGTAAAATCATATACTGTAACTAAACACCCATTATTTTATGCCTAGGTGAGTTGTTTTTAAAATAAAACTAATACATTTTCTGAGACTTGAATCGCTGTTTAGTGAATGAGCGAGTGCGCTGGATTGTGTATTTCTTATATATATATATTCTTATATTATATATTTCCGTATATATATATATATATATATATATATATATATATATATATATATATATATATATAAATATATCCTGCTCAATCGGATTGAGATCTGGGAAATTTAGAGGCTAAGGCAACACCTTGAACTCTTTGTTACAAAAGACTATTGTTACAAAAGACTGGAAATCACTATGTTGCTGTTTTTACTCACTGATTGATACTGTTTGCCACTGCATAAGTTAAACAGAAAACCACACGAATGGATTACACGAACCCTTAGGGAGGCTCCATTCGTGGTACGAACGGGGGACCCCCCAGAAACTGGCGTGTGCCGCCACTTAACCCCGTCACCCCGCAAACTACCGAACGGGCGACCCCCCCGGCTCGCGGAGTGTGGTAGCCATTAACCACCCAGATGGCTGCGGTTTGCGGTTAACCACATTGTAATCGTTATGCCTGGGGGCATCGACGTTCGCACCCAAAGTACCGAAGGGAAAAGACCGAACGATCCACCGAACGACGACCCCCTACAGCGGGTCGCGTGGCGCTCATTAACTGTGGTTTCTGCGGTTAACCACAGGTCAAGTACCCTGCTCCCAGGTGGTCCTCATTCCCTTACCGAACGAGCCCACTACCAGGCCGACAGCGGGACTTCGCAGGAACTGATACCGAGTTTAGTTCCACGAGTTAGACACGAAGTCCCGCTGCTCGCTAAACCAGCAGAAAACATGGCCGCCAACAAAGACTAACCATCTCATAATGCCGAACGGACTTTATACGGCAGAAACAGTACATTCTGTTCGTGGGATTAGAGCGGCATTCGCCTGGTTTATCTATACGAACGCGAGCCTTAAAATGAATGGTGGAATGAATGGTTTTCCTGTAATAATGTACAAGTTATGGATTTTTATGTAGTTTTCTGGGGCATAATAAAACGTGGTCTTTTGTGCGCTTGGAGATAATTAGATTGTAAAACCGTTGGCCTCATTATCTCCAAGCTGGGCGGGTACTACTTCAAATGATACAGTATACTGTGATTGGTTACCTGTTTGTACTGTACCTGTATTCCATCAGGTCCACAGGGGGCTGTCCTTGGACCTGAGGAATCACATAAATTGCCATGCTATGTGCCAGTAAAGCCAGTTCGTTTTGACCCTCAACTTGCAGCCCCGACTCATGTTGTAGGGATCCGGGATATTGATGTTTAGATCGTGCTTGGGGATATTCTACACTTACAGCTGATTACCGAAAGACCTCCGTTCGACTCTCTGCAGCGGGAACCAGGACAACCAAGCGATCAACCCTCCTGCTAGACCGGGGGCAATCGTAACAATTGGTGGCAGCGGTAGGATCATCCTGGAATCCCTAAAGAGAGATATCTAGGACGGATGGAGAGTAACTACGACAAACTGAAGCGTACCACGTTAAAGGATTTACTCGAGAGCCGTGGAGGGAACGCAAGTAACCGGCCGAGGAGAGAATTGATTGCCGACCTTAACGAGTTGGATCAAAGCTTCACAATGGCAGAACCAACGGCAACATGCAGCGATGAGAAGACCAGGATCGTCCGAGAAAGGCTGCCTCTGTACGGACCAAACCCATCCGTGGAGCTGATACAGCAACTAATGGCCGAAGCCGAGGCGGACGTACAGCGGACTAGAGCCCACGAGCTGAGCATGAGGACCGCTGATAGCCACAACGGCCCCCTGGAAACTACCGAACAGCCAAAGATCCCGTTCGCGGCATTCAAACCGTTCGCGGAGAATGAGATGGGGATAGACGAATTTTTGGCCGATTTTGAAAGACAATGTGCCCTGCATCAGATCCCCGTCACAGCGTGGCCGCGTATCCTGGCAGGAAAATTAACCGGGCGGGCCATGGAAGCCTTCAGAACCCTCAGCGCCGAAGAGGTAGCCCAATACACCACAGTCAAAGAGACGCTGCTGAAACGGTACGCTGTGACCCCAGACACCTACCGAAGGCAGTTCCGCAGCACGAAGAAAAAAGCGAATGATACCCATGCCGAATGGGCACATCGTATGCGGAGAGCTGCAACCCATTGGATTACCGGGTGTCGGGCCGTCACGGCCGCGGAAATATTGGAACTTTTCTTATTAGAGCATTTTTATGAGGGTCTGGAACAAAAAGACCGGGAGTGGTTGAAAGACCGGCGTCCCGCTAACCTACACGAAGCAGCCCGGTTGGCAGACGAGCACCGGGATGCGCAAGTACAGGAGTTCAACAATGCCCGAACGGTAACTCGCCCCGAAGCAAGAGAGGGATACCGATCAACTCCACGAACGGAGTTTCGCAACCCTGTACCCGCAGGTCCTACACGGTACATGGGACCACCCAGCCACTACCCTCAGGAACGCTCCCGACCCACATGTTATAAGTGCAAGCAGCCGGGGCACCTGATAGCGAGTTGCCCCCTTAACAACAATTACCCCGCACGGAACTATAATTCTTCTCCAACGGGAAACAATCGTCCAGCTCGAGCGTTTTGCCTGGAACAAGACAGTCCTCTAGAAGAATACCTGGGACCCCTACATGAAGCGAATCCTGTGTATGCCGCCAGCGACAATAGACAACACCACCGTCAAGAGGTACTACTGGAGGGGCGTCCCACACAGGGGTTAAGAGATACCGGGGCCACGATCACCTTGGTGCAAAGCCGGTTAGTCCCCGACTACAAACGCTCGCCTGACACAGTGGCTGTCCGGGTGGCTGGAGGGGACATATACAAACTACCCACGGCAAAGGTACACTTGGATTGGGGTGCGGGAAAAGGACTTGTGAGGGTGGGAATTATGGACAATTTGGCAGCCGAGGTTTTGCTGGGGAACGACCTGGGACCTATGACTTCAGCTTATGCCCCGTCCTACAATGCTGAGGCACATCCTGTGATGACCCGGTCACAAGCTGGACGAGCCCGAGACCCTTCACCAGTGCGGGAGACGCAGGTAAGACTTAACCCGACTATTACCCCCCCTCCTACCCCGTTGCCCTGGGACACCCCTGCAGCCTTCGAGGCTGAGACCAAAACTGATCCGACGCTCCAAAAATATAGGGAACGAGCCGACACCGGGGCTGGGGGAACAGACCAGGAGACTTTTGCATGGGAACAGCGGTTCAACGGAACCCTCAAGCAGATGTTAAAAACCTTTACTCAGGAGTATAGGGACTGGGAACGTTTCCTGCCGCACCTCCTGTTCGCTTACCGGGAAGTGCCCCAGGAAACCACCGGGTTCTCCCCCTTCGAGCTGTTATACGGTCGCAAGGTACAGGGTCCCCTGAACTTGATCCGTGAGCACTGGGAGGGAGAGACAGAGAACGCTGGGGTCCCCATCGTACCTTACGTACTGGAGCTCCGGGACCGAATGGAGCAATTGGCTAAGTCAGTCCAGGCCAACCTCCAGGCGGCCCAGGGGCGACAGAAAGTCTGGTACGACCGGGGGGCACGGCGAAGAAGCTTCTGTCTCGGGCAGAAAGTCATGGTCCTAAAACCAGTTAAGACGGACAAGCTGCAGGCCGCTTGGCAGGGTCCCTACCAGATAGTGGAAAAGAGAGGGGACACCACTTATGTAATTGCCAGCTGTCACGATGAAAACTTAAGAAAGATATTTCACGTGAACATGCTGAAGGAATACTTGCAAAGACCCGAGGAAGTGTCAGCCATATGTAGCCCTGCGCACGAGGACGCAGATAGTTTACCTATACCCGACCTATTAACCCCTAATTCCCCGGTTGAAATAGTGAGCCAAGTACAGATCGGGGACAGACTTAGCCAAGCTAAGAGGGAGCAGCTACACAAACTGCTCAGAGAGAAACAAGCCATGTTCTCCCAAGAACCAGGGTACACTGAGCTGACCACTCACCAAGTAGATACCCCCGGCCAAAACCCTTTGAGACAAACTCCCTACCGAATTCCGGAGGCAGTAAGGACAGGCATGAAAAAGGAGATAGACGAGATGCTGCGACTAGGGGTCATTGAAGCTTCCGATAGTCCCTGGGCATCCCCGGTGGTGCTGGTTCCCAAAAAGGACGGCACCACCAGGTTCTGTGTGGACTACCGGAGACTCAATGACAAAATGGTCACCGATGCCTACCCCATGCCCAGAGTGGATGAGCTGTTGGATCGCATAGCCAGGGGGAACTACCTAACTACCATTGACCTCTGTAAAGGTTACTGGCAAATCCCCCTGGCCAGGGAGGCTGTCCCCAAGTCGGCCTTCGTCACCCCGTTCGGTCTGTACCACTTTAAGGTCATGCCGTTCGGGATGAAGAATGCCCCCGCTACCTTCCAGCGCTTGGTGGACAGACTCCTTGATGGCTTCCAGGAGTTTGCCTGCGCATATCTGGACGACATAGCGATCCACAGTGAATCCTGGGAGGAACACTTGGCTCATGTGGGAATGGTCCTAGACCAGATTCGAGCCGCCGGCCTGACGCTAAAGCCCGAAAAATGCCACTTTGGGATGGCTGAAGTTCAGTACCTGGGGCACCGGGTAGGCTGTGGGAAGCAACGACCAGAGCCAGCTAAAATAGAAGCGGTCGCCAACTGGCCCACTCCCCACACTAAGACCCAAGTGCTAGCCTTTCTGGGCACCGCTGGGTACTACAGAAAATTTGTACCGGAGTATAGCGCCATTGCCAAACCCCTGACCGACCTGACAAAGAAAAACCTTCCCCGACAGGTCCTGTGGTCTCCCCACTGTGAAACGGCTTTCCAAGCCCTCAAAACTGCGTTGATTAATGCTCCTGTCTTGGCTGCCCCAGCCCCTAATCGACGTTTTATTGTCCATACAGACGCTTCCATGTTCGGGCTGGGAGCTGTCCTCAGCCAAGTAGGAGATGATGGGAAAGAACACCCGATTGCCTACATCAGTCGAAAACTCCTACCACGCGAAGTCAGCTATGCCGCGGTAGAAAAGGAGTGTTTGGCTCTGGTGTGGGCATTAAAGAAGTTAACCCCCTATTTGTATGGACAAGAGTTCACTCTGGTTACAGACCATAACCCGCTGGTGTGGCTCAACCGGGTCGCTGGGGACAATGGCAGATTGTTACGCTGGAGCTTATCCCTGCAACCCTTTAATTTTACCATCACCTACCGACCTGGGAAGCAGAACGGCAACGCCGACGGATTATCCCGGCAAACAGATCTCAGCCCAGCATAACCCCACGAGTCTGGACAGCCTTAGTCTGCCCCGAAAAGGGGTCAGACAGTGTCTGCCAGAGTGTTCCACAAAGAGGGAGCATTGTTACAAAAGACTATTGTTACAAAAGACTGGAAATCACTATGTTGCTGTTTTTACTCACTGATTGATACTGTTTGCCACTGCATAAGTTAAACAGAAAACCACACGAATGGATTACACGAACCCTTAGGGAGGCTCCATTCGTGGTACGAACGGGGGACCCCCCAGAAACTGGCGTGTGCCGCCACTTAACCCCGTCACCCCGCAAACTACCGAACGGGCGACCCCCCCGGCTCGCGGAGTGTGGTAGCCATTAACCACCCAGATGGCTGCGGTTTGCGGTTAACCACAATGTAATCGTTATGCCTGGGGGCATCGACGTTCGCACCCAAAGTACCGAAGGGAAAAGACCGAACGATCCACCGAACGACGACCCCCTACAGCGGGTCGCGTGGCGCTCATTAACTGTGGTTTCTGCGGTTAACCACAGGTCAAGTACCCTGCTCCCAGGTGGTCCTCATTCCCTTACCGAACGAGCCCACTACCAGGCCGACAGCGGGACTTCGCAGGAACTGATACCGAGTTTAGTTCCACGAGTTAGACACGAAGTCCCGCTGCTCGCTAAACCAGCAGAAAACATGGCCGCCAACAAAGACTAACCATCTCATAATGCCGAACGGACTTTATACGGCAGAAACAGTACATTCTGTTCGTGGGATTAGAGCGGCATTCGCCTGGTTTATCTATACGAACGCGAGCCTTAAAATGAATGGTGGAATGAATGGTTTTCCTGTAATAATGTACAAGTTATGGATTTTTATGTAGTTTTCTGGGGCATAATAAAACGTGGTCTTTTGTGCGCTTGGAGATAATTAGATTGTAAAACCGTTGGCCTCATTATCTCCAAGCTGGGCGGGTACTACTTCAAATGATACAGTATACTGTGATTGGTTACCTGTTTGTACTGTACCTGTATTCCATCAGGTCCACAGGGGGCTGTCCTTGGACCTGAGGAATCACATAAATTGCCATGCTATGTGCCAGTAAAGCCAGTTCGTTTTGACCCTCAACTTGCAGCCCCGACTCATGTTGTAGGGATCCGGGATATTGATGTTTAGATCGTGCTTGGGGATATTCTACACTTACAGCTGATTACCGAAAGACCTCCATTCGACTCTCTGCAGCGGGAACCAGGACAACCAAGCGATCAACCCTCCTGCTAGACCGGGGGCAATCGTAACACTCTTTGTCATATATTACTGAAAGCATTCCTGAACAATTTTTGCAGTGTGGCATAGTACATTATCCTGACAAAAGAGGCCACTTCCATCAGGGAACACCATTGCCATGTCCGTGGTCTGCAACAAGCTCTAGGTAGGTGGTACGTGTCAAAGTAACATCCACATGAATGCCAGTACCCAAGGTTTCCAAGCAGAACATTGCCCAGAGCATAACACTGCCTCCGCCGGCCTGCCTGCCTTCTCTCCATAGTGCATCCTGCTGCCATCTCTTCCCCAGGTACCTGGACATCCACATGATCTAAAAGAAAACATGATTCATCAGAAACACTTTCTTCCATTGCTCCATGGTCCAGTTCTGGTCCTCACGTACCCATTGAAAGTGCTTTTAGCGATGGACAGGAGTTATCATGAACACCCTAAACGGTCTGCAACTATGCAGAAAACTGCCATGCACTATGTGTTCTGACACCTTCCTGTCATGGCCAGCAATAATTTTTTCAGCAAATGCATTCTACACAAGCTGTTCTGTGTGATCAGACCAGACAGGCTAGCACTCGCATAAATAAACTTTTAGCACCCATGATGCTGGTTCATAAGTTCTCCTTCCCTGCACAACTTTTGGTAGGTATTAACCACTGCATACCGGAAACACTCCACAAGAGTTGCCATTTTCGAGATGCTCTGACCCAGTCGTCTAGTCATCACTATTTGGCCCTTGTCAAAGAATCCCATTTTTCCTTCTTCCAACACATGAAATTGAAGAACTGACTGTTCACTTGCTGCCTAATATAACCCACACCTTGACAGGTGTCACTGTAAAATTTGCTTCACCTGTCAGTGGTTTAAATGTTGTCGCTGATCAGTATATATTCAGTATATATAAACATATATCTTTTTGTATTGCATGTAAATTTAAAATTTAAATCTAAAAA
This sequence comes from Pelobates cultripes, assembly GCA_933207985.1. Classification (NCBI taxonomy): domain Eukaryota; kingdom Metazoa; phylum Chordata; class Amphibia; order Anura; family Pelobatidae; genus Pelobates; species Pelobates cultripes. The sequence goes on along the minus strand of OW240916.1, from coordinate 78,937,533 downwards.
TTCCACGGAGAAAAAGATTTAAATGTGTAATTGCAACGTGGGTTTATTTGTTAAACAATAAGATATGCTGAATTAAAATTAAGTGTACCACATTTAGGCCTAAAAACAAACAAACTGAGAACACGGCTAATTTGTAAAAACATTATATATCAATATTTATTCAATGTATATCTAGAAGTGGAGATAAAAAATACACACATGATACAATGCTTCACATAACACACTGTAAATCAGCGATATACATGTATAAATAATTATCTTACTGGTTTACACTAATTATATGTACAGTAGCATGTTTATGAGCACTGGCTGGTTTAGAAAATGCATGCATAGGCAGTGTAAAAAGGAAAGGAGAAAACAAAATTTAACTTATTAAATGGACACTATGGGCACCTAGACTACTTAATCTCAAATAAGTGGTCTGGGTGCCATGTCCCTGCTGTTTTTACCCTGCAGAGTAAAACATTGTTGTGTGTCTCTTAACCCCCCTTTTGAATTTCTTATACCTTTTGTGTTTCTTATCCACAGTTTTGAATGTCTTACCCCTTATATTTTCGTTCCTTTTCCACTTCCTGTGTCCATAACTGCCTTGTGTTTCTCTTACAGCCCGATTGCCTAGTATTCCCCACTTTCTGTGCCTCTTACTTTCCCTCTTTGTTTGTTTCATTGTCTGCTTCCCCAGGACCTTTTGTGTGTCTCTTTTTCTCTTCCCCCCTATCCCCACTTGCTTGCCTGTGTAATGTAGTGTGGCCGAGTGGACAGTAGGTAGAGGATCTTCTGTATCCCCCACCTGGTCTGACAGTAAGGTGTTTGTTGCTTTCAGTGAGAAGCTTTCTGTCATACTGGGTAAATGATACAGAAAATATGATACCTGTGGTCTGCTCGGCCACACAACATGTAGTAAGTGGCAGGAGGGCACCCAGAGCCTGGACATTGTGCCTTCTTCTCCTATAACTCCTGTCCCAGGCTACCTCATATGCTCTAGACACTTGGGGAGATGTTGCCTCTTCCTTAGCTTGTTGTCTTGTGCACAGATATCTCACTACACTAGGCCCCTGCCTTACCAGGTCCTCGACCCCCTTGAAATCTCTCTGCATGCAGTACGCTCCTGTGCCCCAGTACATCTCTCAGATATGTACGGCATGCTGGTGATAAACCAGTATCTACTGACACCTCCATGCAGTAGCAGCTGCGAGTAGGACCTCTGAACCACCTTCATAGAGGGGGAATGATTTTAAATATTACACAAATGGCAAATTCACAAAATGACGTTCTTAGCTCACCTGCATGTGACCTCCTACAAACTCTTTACCAGATGGTACCAGATGCATTCGATGTTGCTGTCAGGATCCTATCCTGACAACCAAGAAATTGTTTTATTTTATTGCTGCAATTCCTGTTTCTCACCTCTAGTGGCCTCCCTAGCCACTAGTGAATCCTCAGTTGCTCTCACCTGCTTCATATGATTTTCCAAGTCTGCTATACAAGGCCATACCCAACTCTTCTCATGGACTTTACATTGAAGTCAGTGTTCTGACATTGAAGTCAGTGTCACTGACAAAAAAACATCCTGTATCCTGGCTCCTGAAAACATCCTGATCCTCTATGGAGACTCCGTGTGTCCCGTCGCAAAAATTTACTATATTATACTGAAAGTAACCATTTCAACCCTGTATCATTCTGAACCTAGCTGCAGTGTGACATTCCACAAACTACTAATCTACTTGGGAATAACTTAAAAACTACTTGTAAATAAAATACTTAATTTACTTTCAAGATATCCCGTTTGTGGCATATTGCCTTCATTCTTTTTTACTCTCAAAGTATCCTGTTTGTGGCATATTGCCTTTATTCTGTTTTAACTCTCAAAGTATCCTTTTTGTGGCATATTGCCTTAATTCTTACTTTCAAGTAAATTGTTATGTCTAAAAAGACAAATAAAGTTTCAACCAATAACCCTGGCAATTGTCTCCTCTCTGACATGCTCAGTAATATCATGAGAGAATGTAAAGGCCTTAAACCGAGACTACAGGGTTAACCAGTGTTCTAACAATCATTGCTGGAAGCCTCTTAGAACTCTGCAAATTGATTTATTGCTTGTTGCAATCAAGCTCCTGCATATCACCTGTGAAAAAACTTGAGAAAAAGAAAAGGATTTCTCCTCCTAAGGGTTTCATCCCTCTACTTTTCCCAAAAGTCTCCTTTTTTCTCAATTTATGGGTTTCGTCCCTCTGAAGTTTGCAGATGCTAAAAGGATTTATCCTCCTAAGGGTTTCGTCCCTCTACATTTTCTAAAATGTCTCCTTTTTTCTCAATTTATGGGTTCCGTCCCTCTGAAGTTTGCAGATGCTAAAAGGATTTATCCTCCTAAGGGTTTCGTCCCTCTACATTTTCTAAAATGTCTCCTTTTTTCTCAATTTATGGGTTCCGTCCCTCTGAAGTTTGCAGATGCTAAAAGGATTTATCCTCCTAAGGGTTTCGTCCCTCTACATTTTCTAAAATGTCTCCTTTTTTCTCAATTTATGGGTTTTGTCCCTCTGAGGTTTGCATGAAACCATCGCGTCCAGAGTCCACTTTTGAAGGAGGGGATTATGTCAGGTTCCTATCCTGACAACCAAGAAATTGTTTTATTTTGTTGCTGCAATTCCTGTTTCTCACCTCTAGTGGCCTCTCTAGCCACTAGTTAATCCTCAGTTGCTCTCACCTGCTTCATATGATTTTCCACTTCTGTTTTTAAAGGACACACCCAACTCTTCTTATGGCCTTTACATTGAAGTCAGTGTTCTGACAATGAAGTCAGTGTTCTGACAAAAAACATCCTGTATCCTGGCTCCTGAAAGCATCCTGATCCTCTATGGAGACTCCATGTGTCCCGTCGCCAAAATCCTCCTAAAACTCTTATCTTCAACTATTGCATCTCTGCAAAATCCTGTAAGCAACCTGTACTATATTATACTGAAAGTACTTACCAGCTTTAACCATTTCAGCCCTGTATCATCCTGAACCTAGCTGCAGTGTGACATTCCATAAACTACTAATCTACTTGGGAATAACTTCAAACCTACTTGTATATAAAAGACTTTATTCATTTACTTTCAAGATATCCTGTTTGTGGCATATTGCCTTTATTCTGTTTTAACTCTTAAAGTATCATTTTTGTGGCATATTGTCTTAATTCTTACTTTCAAGTAAATTGTTATGTCTAAAAAAACAAATAAAGTTTCAACCCATAACCCTGGCAATTGTCTCCACTCTGACCTACTCAGCAGGAACATGACATTTGCATTCACATAATTTATCTCTTTCATACATCTGTTGGCATTGTGGCGAGGAGGTGGTTAGTTTATTGCACATTTTGTCGGAGCCTTTTTGGAAGGCTGTCCATACGGTTATTACAAAACTTTCTGAAGAACCCACAGCATTTGAGCCGGCAGCCCACCTCCTTCACCAGATACAGCTCTTGCTTTAGGTATATAAGAGATTGGTTGTCACAAGCATCCTCACTGCAGCCAATGTAGTCCTCTTATTAACTTGAACACTTTGAGGAGCTCCTGAACAGACTAGCACCACTAAATCCACCAGACAACAACCCAGCCAATGAAGATCTCCCCATCAACTGTGGCAAGCCGACTAGAGAAGAGATCAGGAAGGCCATCACCATGATGAAGAATGGGAAGGCAGCTAGACCTGATGACATACCAGCAGAGGCCCTGAAAGCAGACCTGAAATCATCAGGGGAGATGCTGTACCCACTCTTCGAGAAGATCTGAGAGGAAGAAGAGATACCGACTGACTGGAAAGAGGGTTATCTAATCAAGCTTCCAATGAATGGTGACCTCAGCAACTGTAAAAACTACAGAGGTATCACACTCCTGTCAGTGCCAGGCAAGGTCTTCAATCAGATCCTCCTAGAGCAGATGAAGGACGTTGTCAATCCACAACTACAAGATGAACACGCAAAATCGATCATACATGGACCAGATTGCAATGCTGAGCATCATAGTCTAGCAGTCCTTGGAGTGGAACTCATCGCTGTACATTAACTTGGTTGACTATGAGCAGGCGTTTGACAGTGTGGATCGAGAGGTCCTACGGAAGCTCCTCCGGCATTACTGCCTCCCAGCCATGGTGGTCAACCTGATCAAGAGCTCATACAAGGGAATGACCTGCAGAGTGATCCACGGAGGAAAGCTTAAAAACAGCTTCCAGGTGAAGACTGGAGTCCGACAAGGATGCTTGTTATCTCTGTTCCTCTTCCTCATCACCCTCGACTGGATCATAAAGACATCCACCAGCGAATGCAGAAATGGAATCCAGTGGACCTTGTGAAGGCTACTGGATGACTTGAACTTTGCAGATGACCTCACACTTCTCTCCCACAGCAAGCAGCAGATGCAAGAGAAGATCAGTGTGTTGGCAGCTACATCAGCACAGGTTGGACTCCTCATCCACAAGGAGTCCTACCATACACTAGAACAGGATTCAAGAAATGTGGGCTGAAGCACAGTATTTTTCTACATCTGGCAGCAGAAGACCACCCTTGAGATTGGAAAGAATTAGCTGTGAATGTGCCAGTTAGTGAGATGCACCGCAACAAACAAATCTAAGAACCTCTGCCCAGAGTTGTTTAAAACAGCTTGGCAGGATCATAATTGGAACTGTTTAAAGATAGAAAAGTCATCTTAATAATATTGGTCCAACCAATAGAGGCAATGAAAATCCCACCTCTTCAAATCCTCCATCACGGAATCAGGTACCGATAGAATGATCACTTTAAATAGCTGCAACAATTCCCTTATGAGCCAGATGCCAATGTAGCATATCTGCATTGATCACTGTTACGATTGCCCCCGGTCTAGCAGGAGTGTTGATCGCTTGGATGTCCTGGTTCCCGAAGTCAGAGAGTCGAATGTGGTTCCATTCGGTAGAATCTGCAAGTGTAGAATATCCCACTATCTGTAAGAGCGCTAATATTCCCGGATCCCTACAACATGAGTCGAGGCTGCGAGTTGAGGGTCAAAACGAACTGGCTTTAATGGCACACAAGCATGGCAATTTATGCAAGTCCCCAGGTCCAGGGACAGCCCCCTCTGGACCTGATGGGATACAGGTACCGTACAAGTATTCAACCAATCCCCATACAGTGTATCATTCAAACTAGTACCCGCTCAGCTTGGAGATAATGAAGCCAACGGTTATACAATCTAATTATCTCCAAGCGCCCAAAACGACCATGCTTTATTATGTCCCAGAAAACAGCATAAAAATATATAATTCAGGCATTATCCAGTGAATATAGTCCTTTCTACATATCGTTCGGTAGCTCTGCATTGGATGCATTAGGTATTTGAATAGCGCCCAGTTACCACAAACAAAATAGGAGATTTCTACCGTATGAAATCCTGTTCGGTAGTTGGTTTCCAAGCCCTCGATGGCGGCCATGTTTTTGGGTCCGTCAATGGCCAGCGGGACCTTGATGCTGTCCTCATGGAGCGAAGGCCGGGTACAGAATCATGCGAATCCCGCTCCCCGTCTGGTTGTCCCGTCCGTTCGCAGTACGAATGGAGCTGCCTGGAAGAGGCACTTAACCTGCGGTTAACCGCAGACCGCAATGCCGGAAGGCAGGTTGATAAGCGGCACACTCCGCTTGCAGGGTGGACGGCTATTCGGTACTTTGCGGGGTGACGGGGTTAAGTGGCGGCAAACACCAAGGGCTGGGTGGTAGGCCATTTGTTACTTTGCGGGGTGACGGGGTTAAGTGGCGGCACACGCCTAGGGCTGGGTGGTCGGTCGTTCCCACTGACGAATGAGGCTTTATAATAGTTTGTCTGCTCTGTTCGCCTGGTCTGAATGCCATTAAATAGAGTCTAAATAAGCAAAAACGAGGAATAATAATATAACAAGTTTGTGTAACGGAGTCTTTGTAACAATCACCATCTAAACTGGAAGGAACCAGTAAGAATACACTACTGGGCTTGGGGATATTTGATGTTCAGTATCTCGGATTTCCAGTCACTCATTTTAATGTTTGAAACAGAACTATACAGGGCAAATTCAGCCTAGATCTCTCGTAAGGAGGTGTCCAGGTACATGATCACAAATAATAGGACACTTGCATATGCCAGAACATTATGATGGCCCTGGTGAAGTCACAACCCCCAACTTGCCCCATTATCACATAACCTATTAAGGAGGGTTTCCAAGGTTAGGGCAAAAACAAAACAGCGAAAATGGGCACACCTGCCACATACCATTTAATATCTGAAAGGACTTGGACAGTGTAGCGGATGGCCCCGGGCTGTCCTGCAAATGTATTGTGCATAACTGAATTCGTGTGATTTACTGTGTTATATGTTTTAAAAGACTTGTATTCATCTGATTGTTCGGTAGTTTCATTCCCTTAGTTTATTCGAATGAAACTACCGAACAACCAGACCTCCCCTGTGAGAAGTGTGTCCTCAATTACCCGTTGCAACATTGTTGCGAACGGGTAATTGACAAGTTAAGTAGCCGTCCTTTGTTCTCGGGGGTGGCCGCCATTCGACAAACGAACACGTGGTGGCGGCCATTTTAAAACTCCCAAACAGCGGTGTTTTGCCGTCGAGTGTCTGGAACTAAAATCAGACACTCGAGTAGGCGAACACCGCTGAGACCTCCACAAGCCCGGTCCGTTCGGTTCCTAACTACCGAACGGCCCCTCGTTCGGTAGATAGAAAGAACCAAACGAGGGGATTCAGGCAAACCCTCCCTAGCCTCTATAGCTAGAGGCTTTCGTGTAGTTTGTTCCCTTATGCCAGGACCGACCGCAGGGCCCATTCGCATGGAACCTCATTCGGCTGTCTCAGTTAATGCGGTCGGTCATTTTATTCCCTCCATACATTTCCCGAACCCCTGGTCTGATCTGGGTGATTTTTGGATATGTTGTTCACCCAGATCAGGGCTATCCGGGGATGTAGGATTTAAAGAGGTACCCCTACGTTTAGGGGTACATCCAGAAACGGGGGGAATTACTGTACTGGATAAGGGGATTATGATGCTGGCTGAGGGGAGGAGATGTGTGGGAGGTTACCAGGACAGGATTGGCTACTGTATTAATGATTGTAAATCCCTCCCTTGCATGGGAGCATGCTTTAAAAGGAGACTGTGGATTAAAGCTTTCAGTTCTGCTCCTGAAACTGTGTGTCGTCCAGTTATTGGGATTGCTGTGGGGATATTGCTGTTATTTTACCTGCTGGAAACCTTGCCTGTGGATTTATTATTTACTTGTTCCTGAGTCTCACTTGGATTATAAGAGGAGATACCATGTGGAATATTGCATCTCCGCTACATTGGTTGGCAGCGCTGGGATCCAGACTCACAAAGGAACAAGGACTAATGGAATACGGATGGAGAGTGATTATGCCAAGCTAAAAAGATCCACGCTAAAAGATCTCCTGGAAGCGAAAGGTATTGCAGCCAGCAACAAAAGGAAAGCAACCCACATTGCAGAAGTGATGGCTGAATACCAGCAGGAGGACAGGGTAATCCCTGAGCAGCAGAGTGCAGCAGATGGAGCTGAAAAAGAGGAGTTCCAGAGACAACTGCAGTTTAGGCTGTCCTTTTATGGAGAGAATCCAACAGCGGATATTATATCCAGGACAATGACAGAGGTGCAGGAGTTTATACTGCGTCAAAGGCCACTACAGCAGCTGGAGAGGAGTGCTACCATCACACAGGGTAAGACAAAAATTCCTTACCAAGCATTTAAAACGTATGTAGAAGCAGAGGAGGATATAGATGCTTTTCTCCAAGACTTTGAAAGGCTGTGTGCATTGCATAGTATTAGCCCAGACGAGTGGGTGCCTATTTTAGCAGGGAAGCTCACAGGGAAGGCTGCTGAAGCCTATAGAACTGTACCTGATGGGGAAATTCGAAATTACCACAGAGTAAAAGAAGTGATCCTGGCCCGATATGCAATTACGCCAGAGGCATATCGACGGCGGTTTAGAGACCTAAAGAGAAATGACAAGGACTCTCATGTAGAATGGGCTTGCAAGTTACATCGGGCCGCCCTGAGGTGGGTACAGTCCAATAAGGCTCGGTCCATGGAGGACTTATTACAAATGGTGTTGTTGGAGCAATTTTATGATGGGGTAACCAGCGATGTCCAGGAATGGGTGAGGGACAGAAACCCTACCTCCCTCACCGAAGCTGCCAGGAAGGCAGATGAGTACCTAGATGCACGCAGGCAGCAAAAACCTGCAGCTCCAAAAATCCCTTTTAAAACTTTTGGGGGAGCCAGCTACACTCCAGCTCCACCGAGACCCCTACCACCACCACCACCACCACCGCCCGCTGCACAGCCACGTTTCCGCCAGCCCACGTCGGGCCCCTGCCACCACTGCCAGAAATGGGGACATTATAAAAGGGAATGCCCCCAACTGCGGGACCATTCCACCTGGATCCGGCCCGGTCCACCACCACCACCGAGAGCAGCCGCAGCCCACCACTACCAGGATATTGTGGCCACACCATATGGCTCAGCGGTTCCCATTACAACTGTGGAACAGTGGGAAGTACTGCACGAGGCGGATCCAGTCCAGGCCAATGCTGACAACCGCCAGCATCACAGGGAGTCCGTATATCTGGAGGGTAAAGCAGTTCAGGGGCTACGCGACTCAGGGGCTACCATCACCCTGGTAAAGAGCCACCTGGTCTCAGACCAGGCTAAACTAAACAAGACTGTGGCAGTCAGGGTAGCCGGGGGAGCAGTATACCGGCTACCTACAGCGAGGGTACACTTGCATTGGGGAGCGGGGGCAGGACATGTGGAGGTGGGGTTTATGCCGCAGTTACCGGCGGAGGTTTTATTGGGGAACGATCTGGGGAGGCTCACATCTGCTTTTGAGCCCCAGGCACCCACCACAGGAGAAGCCCACCCTGTGGTTACTTGACAACAGGCCCGCACCCAGGACTACAACACACTCCCGGAGGTTCAGGTAAGAGACCCTTCCCCTTCACTTGACTGTGTTCCCTGGGCCCCTCCTAACGAATTTGTAGCTGAGATAGTGACTTACCCCACCTTGCAGGTGTATAGGGACAAGGTGACAGCAGACACTTCTGGGGGAGAGGGCGACAGATTTATCTGGGACAAACAGCTGCTATATAGGGAGACGGATAAGTGGGTAGCCGGGTCAGACCCGATCGTGATGAGGCAGTTAGTGGTAGCCCAGCGGTACCGGGCGGAGTTACTCCGGATAGCACATGACATTCCGCTATCTGGACATTTAGGGGTCAGCAGGACCCGGCACAGGTTAACGCAAAGTTTCTTTTGGCCTGGAATTAGCCAGGAAGTGCGCAGGTATTGCAACACGTGCGATACATGCCAAAGGGTGGGGAAAAGGGGGGACCGACGCAAGGCCAAGTTACATCCCCTTCCCATAATCGAGGAACCCTTTAGTAGGGTAGCAGTTGATCTAATAGGATCCCTCAACAAAGCGAGCCCATCAGGTAAAAGATTTATCCTGACAGTAGTAGACTATGCCACTAGATATCCAGAGGCGGTGGCCCTGACGAATATACAGGCTGAGACAGTAGCGGAAGCCCTGATGCAGATATTCTCCCGGGTGGGACTTCCCAGGGAGATTGTCTCCGATCAGGGTACCCAATTCACCGCCGAAGTCACGCAGCGCCTCTGGAGGTTCTGTGACATTAAGCCTGTCATTAGTTCCCCTTACCACCCCCAGACAAATGGGCTCTGCGAACGTTTCAACGGTACATTGAAACAAATGCTCCGAACCTTCGCAGAGACCCACAAGGACTGGGAGAAATTCCTGCCTCACCTCCTCTTTGCTTACAGGGAGGTGCCGCAGGAATCCACTAGGTTTTCCCCATTTGAATTATTGTTTGGCCGCAGGGTACGAGGGCCTTTAGATTTAATCAGAGAGCATTGGGAGGGAGAACGGAGCACTGACGGTACCCCCATCATACCATACGTGTTGGCATTCCGAGACCGCCTGGAGGCCTTAACCCAGACGGTACGCGAGGATTTGCAGGCGGCTCAGACCCGCCAACGCACCTGGTATGATCGGGGTGCCAGGGACCGTAGGTTTCAGGTCGGGCAGAAAGTGTTGATTTTAAAACCTGTCCGACACGATAAGCTGCAGGCCGCCTGGCAGGGCCCTTATAAGGTGGTAGAACAATGGTGTGACACCACGTATATAATAGGCTCGTGCGTTGGTACTGGGGGGGCGACGCATGCTCCATGTGAACATGATGAAGCCCTACCAGGAGCGCTCTGAGGAAGTGACCGACACATGCGCGCCTAACTCAGAGGAGTTTGACAGTCTGCCTCTCCCAGATCTGCTAGGAGAGGGTCAGTTATCTGGAGACTTAGGGGAAGTCACCCTGGGGGATCAGTTGAGCCCACAGGAGCGGAGCGAGGTACAACAGCTGTTGAGGGAGAAGCAGGATATCTTCTCTAATGTACCTGGTTACACTCCTCTGGCCACTCACAGAGTAGACACCCCAGGGCAACTTCCCATGCGTCAGACCCCGTACCGCATCCCAGAAGCGGTCCGGGCGAACATGCGCAAGGTGATCGATGAGATGCTCCAGCTGGGGATGATTGAGCCCTCTGACAGCCCCTGGGCATCCCCGGTAGTGCTAGTACCAAAACGGGACGGCACGACCCGTTTTTGTGTAGACTACCGGAGATTGAATGAGAAGACGGTATCTGACGCCTATCCCATGCCCAGGATAGACGAACTACTGGACTGGATGGCGAGGGGGCACTATCTCACCACTATTGACTTGTGTAAGGGGTATTGGCAAATCCCCTTAGCACAAGACGCCATCCCTAAGTCGGCCTTTGTCACCCCATTCGGCTTGTACCAATTTAAGGTCATGCCGTTTGGGATGAAAAACGCCCCGGCTACTTTTCAGTGGATGGTGGACCGCTTCCTGGATGGGTTCCAAGATTATACCTGCGCTTACCTCGATGATATTGCCATTTTCAGCAATACCTGGCAGGAACACTTGACCCATATAGGAGCGATCCTAGACAGGATTAGGGCCGCTGGTTTAACGCTGAAACCAACCAAATGCAGCAAAGGAATGGCTGAAGTACAATACCTCGGCCATCGGGTAGGATGCGGCAAGCAGAAGCCAGAACCAGCCAAAGTAGAGGCTGTAGCTCAATGGCCTACCCCTAGGACTAAGACTCAGGTATTAGCGTTCCTAGGAACGGCCGGGTACTACCGGAAATTTGTCCCGAACTATAGTGCCCTGGCCAAACCTCTCACTGACTTGACCCGTAAAAACCTTCCCCGCCAAGTGACCTGGACCCCGGAGTGTGAGCAGACATTTCAGCTGTTGAAAGATGCATTGACCAATGCCCCTGTCTTGGCAGCTCCCAATCCAACTAAACGTTTTCTTGTCCACACAGACGCTTCTATGTTTGGATTGGGAGCAGTACTGAGCCGATGGCGGAGAACATCCCGTGGCTTACATCAGCCGGAAGCTGTTACCTCGAGAAGTAAGCTACGCCGCCATCGAGAAGGAATGCCTGGCTGTGGTGTGGGCCCTAAAGAAATTACAGCCGTATGGGCAAGCTTTTTCCCTGCTCACGGATCACAACCCGTTAGTATGGCTAAACCGGGTGGCTGGGGACAATGCCAGGCTGCTGCGCTGGAGTCTGGCGCTGCAGCCCTTTGACTTTAATATCCAGTACCGCCCGGGTAAACAGAATGGAAACGCTGACGGGTTGTCAAGACAAACTGACCTAGAGAAATGATCCGTGAGCATCCCCGGACATCCCCAAGCCGATCCGTGTTGGATCAGACTGTGTATGCCGGCTTGTGGGCAAGGGGGAGCAGTGTAGCGGATGGCCCCGGGCTGTCCTGCAAATGTATTGTGCATAACTGAATTCGTGTGATTTACTGTGTTATATGTTTTAAAAGACTTGTATTCATCTGATTGTTCGGTAGTTTCATTCCCTTAGTTTATTCGAATGAAACTACCGAACAACCAGACCTCCCCTGTGAGAAGTGTGTCCTCAATTACCCGTTGCAACATTGTTGCGAACGGGTAATTGACAAGTTAAGTAGCCGTCCTTTGTTCTCGGGGGTGGCCGCCATTCGACAAACGAACACGTGGCGGCGACCATTTTAAAACTCCCGAACAGCGGTGTTTTGCCGTCGAGTGTCTGGAACTAAAATCAGACACTCGAGTAGGCGAACACCGCTGAGACCTCCACAAGCCCGGTCCGTTCGGTTCCTAACTACTGAGCGGCCCCTCGTTCGGTAGATAGAAAGAACCGAACGAGGGGATACAGGCGAACCCTCCCTAGCCTCTATAGCTAGAGGCTTTCGTGTAGTTTGTTCCCTTATGCCAGGACCAACCGCAGGGCCCATTCGCATGGAACCTCATTCGGCTGTCTCAGTTAGTGCGGTCGGTCATTTTATTCCCTCCATACATTTCCCGAACCCCTGGTCTGATCTGGGTGATTTTTGGATATGTTGTTCACCCAGATCAGGGCTATCCGGGGATGTAGGATTTAAAGAGGTACCCCTACGTTTAGGGGTACATCCAGAAACGGGGGGAATTACTGTACTGGATAAGGGGATTATGATGCTGGCTGAGGGGAGGAGATGTGTGGGAGGTTACCAGGACAGGATTGGCTACTGTATTAATGATTGTAAATCCCTCCCTTGCATGGGAGCATGCTTTAAAAGGAGACTGTGGATTAAAGCTTTCAGTTCTGCTCCTGAAACTGTGTGTCGTCCAGTTATTGGGATTGCTGTGGGGATATTGCTGTTATTTTACCTGCTGGAAACCTTGCCTGTGGATTTATTATTTACTTGTTCCTGAGTCTCACTTGGATTATAAGTGGAGATACCCTGTGGAATATTGCATCTCCGCTACAGACAGTGCTCCATTTATGCAAACCTGGCCACAGGCTCCATGCAAAGTGCAACAATCTAGGACAGGAATTTGTTCCCATTCCAAGCTCCTGTAATGAAGAAAACATAAATCCCCAGTCCACTCTGTTGACTGCTTTTTTGACATCCATCGACAGTATCAAGTTCATGGCCCAGAGAGTTTTGTCCCAGATCTCTCATCCGGCAATGAACACTGTTTGAGCCAGGTGAATAATATCTGGGAGGGAGTGCAAAATGCACTGCACCAGATAAAAGCTTGAGATCAACGTTGAATACTGAAACTAGAGCACAGGGCTAGATCCTTACCTCCCTTAAAAGTATGATAGGTGAAATGAACTGATGGATAAAACTCCATCTAGAATTAAGTCCATGGCTAAGAAGAAAGTCTTGTAACTAGAGTTGAGCGGACACCTGGGTGTTCGGGTCCGGCAGGTTCAGCCGAACTTCGGAAAAAAGTTCGGTTTCGGGATCGAACTTGATCCCGAACCCCATTGAAGTCAATGGGTATCCGAACTTTTGGGCACAAAAATGGCTCTAAAAAGTCCTGGAAAGGGCTAGAGGGCTGCAACAGGAAGTAACATAGGGGTAAGAGTAGGACAAGTGCCCTGCGAACAAATGTGGATAGGGAAATCACTTAAAATAACATAAAATACATAAAATAACCAGCCGCTTAGTAGATAACTCCCTAATTCCCACGGTATTAGGGAGCTATCTACCAAAAGGCTGAAAGACCTAAATTGGTTTTTCAGACAAATTTACTAATACTAAGTAAAGATTACTTAGTATTAGTAAATTCAGTCCCCAAGCCCCTAGTCAATCCCTCCCCCCAAAAAAATAACCTTGTCCCGCCCTGCAATTAGGCTCAGAGCACTCTGATTGGTGGGTTTAAGCCATCCAATCAGAGTGCTCTGACAGGTAAATGAAGAGACTGACAGGTAAGTCTCTACATTTACCTGTCACAGCACTCTGATTGGTTGGCTTGAAATCCATCAATATGTCCCTGTTCGGTCCGGGGTCCAAAAAACTTAATGTTCGGTACGAACCCAAACAGTCCAGGTCCAGGTTTACAGTCCAGGTTTGCTCAACTCTACTTGTAACACAAGAGCATGATGGGTTCCTCCAAATCCTCCACCACTGTTACAGTCAATGTTCTCAGTCCAGCAGAGTGGATATACTGCAGCAGGTTTTCTTGATGATCAACCAGCTCCAGAGGAGAAAGCTGTCTGTTGTATATTATACCAATGTTGATACTAGTGCTAGATACAGTTTTGAAAGTGGAAAACAAATAAAAAAAAATTAAAAGATTATTGTAAAATTAGACATTTTATGATAGCAATATATTCGACTATGGAACAAAATATGCTATTGCTCTGCACATTACTCGATTCAGAAGAGCTAACTAGAAACATGCCTATGATGTTGCCATTTAACATACTCTATAGGAATTATTTGTTATTAAAACAGTTTTGTCGCACCTTGAAAACACTGTCGGGAAATGTTAAAATAAATTAAATACTGTATATTTGCACTCTGGAAAAAGAACAACTAAGAAGTCATCAGCGAAGGAAGTGTTGCTATTTTGGAACATATTTGAAAATAATTGTATCTGTGCAAAGGGTGATGATGATCTGCCATTTGTCTAACAAAATAAGTTTTCCATTCATTCTGATAGGCTTCCATTTTTAAATACAACATTTCTATAGGCTGAATATTTGTAAAGTTGGTCATCTACAGATATGATGCAGACATTTACAGTTTCAGAAGTGAATTGAAATCAAAACAAAACCATATCTTATTTAAGCCTAAACATTTGTGAAGGCTCCTCTTATGCTGCACTGTATCTGTATTTACCTCAGCAGCAAAGACAAATATAGTTGTAACAAAAGTTTCTGTTTATATTATGTTGTAGTGTGCTATTCATATAATATTGCAGAGTGCAGCAGACCACGCTAGTATCGCCGCCAAGGATTCCCTTCCCCATAGTGTATTAGCTCCTTCTAGACTAAGTAGTGATTATAGATAGTGTAGCTTTTCCCACATACATTAGCATGCTGGGAGTAGATCCGTCTCCGTAGGCCAGTTGTCCATAAACCAGTGGTTGCCAAATATTGTGGCGAACCTGGTGTGTGCTGCTGCGTCTGTCTGAATTATTGGAGATTGGTCAGATAGTGGGGGGATGAACAGGGAGACTCCATTCCAATCAAACTTGAAATTCCTCCACATGAACAAGTCTGCCCTGGCTGGTGGGTTGATGGTAATAGTACCTGTGTCAGGTACCCCATGTAGGAGACATAGTCTTGAGACAAATGATCTGCCCTGTGGAATGATCTGCATGGTGAAGTTAAGGGACCTTAATAAAGATTGGTGTCCTTTTCTTGTGCAGGTTTAACTCTGAAGGAATAGATCGCTTTCCCCTCTGATGTGGGCCAATTTCTCTTGTGGGAGGCTAGCTTGGAAGGAAACTGTGTCCAGTGAAATACACCCAAAAAACTAGTTTTGTGGTGGGTCCCAGTGTTCTGTCTGGGGACAGGGGAACCCCCAGGGACGTGAAGAGGGCTGTGGTGCTGTGAATGCTGCTAGGTGCATGGGAGTCTGTTTCTATCAACAAGAAATTGTCTTAATAGTGAATTACTGATGGACACCTGATCATGTTCAGGAGCAGCCAGCAGAGTGTTTCTGTGAAGATGTCAAATAGTATAGGGCTGCTCCTATAACTGAACCTGAGTAGTGTTGCGAAATAGTATTTGCCTCTCCATTTGACGCCATGTATGTGCCATAGGGGCGGGTAAATAGGTAGGAGTTTAAAGGCATTAGAGATGTCCGTTATACTCAGCCATGCTCGACTGCCTACTAGTATGATGGCTTGCCTGGCATTGTCTATCGTGGCGTACTGGAGTGAAATCTCTTCAGCAGGTATAAGTGAGTTAATGCTGGGGGTGTGAGAAGAATGAGGAGCTGAAAGATCGATTATCAAACGTTTTTTTATTAGAATACTTGTTTACAGCTACCCCAATGGGGTATGTACATCAGGAAGAGAAGTGGATAGGAGGTAGTCCTAAGTGGATAGAAGGTAGTCCACTGTAGGAGCGTCGTTGGAGGCGGACAGCAGATTAGGGAATTCTAAGGTGCCTGAGGGGATGGCAATTAGACCCGTGTGAAAACCCTGTGAGAACCCTGACACCAAATATTCCACTAAGTGAATGGCGGGATGAGAGCTAAGGTAGTAAGCCAAAACGTCTATGTTAACCTTGGTTAGTCATTTCTTACGGGAAAGCCTGGCTGGGCACATGGTCTTAGTGTGAGCTCTGAAGCAAATGGAGCAGATGTGCAACAGCCTGCATGTGCTGCAGCTGCAGGTGCCGGCATTGAAATTGTTGCACACCTGCGCCTTGCCCAGAAACACAATGGGTCTGCCCAGTTTGTCCCTCTGACCGCTTTCTTGCCTTGTGTTGAATCTGAAGGTATGGTGGGAAGAGGAGGGATCTGCCTCACATGGGCAAAAATCGGTGAAATGTGAAGTGGAACTACAAGCTGCACAGGACGGGTGCCTCAAGCCAGCAAAATGTTGGCAGAACAACTCCTTGTCCATCTGACACTAGTCTATCCGGATGTTAAACTGGACCAGATGAGTTACTGCTTTGGCCGATACTGACTTATGATAATCGTAGAATGAGGAACCCCCGTATTTAATCCCTAAGTCAACCACTTTATGCATGTATATATCCAGTTCTTCCCTTCTATGTGGGTACCAAATGCAAAAACAAATTGAGGGATGGACAATTTTTTGTTAAGACATGGGCCGAACCGATGAACTGAACGAATGGGTAAGTGAAATAAGAAGGGACCCCGCATTTTTAGGTCCAAACGTGGGAAATAACCAAAAGTGGCACTTATGTGTATGTGCTGGATCTCGTGTGTGGAAGATGGGAGAAGCGTCTGTGGAGAAGCCGGGTGGAAGGACCGCAGGTCTGAGCAGTGGACGCTGCAGAATCAGAACATTTTGGTGGGTATCTCAAACCGGAAATGCTGGTTGCTATGGGGACGCAATAAGCGTGAACGGCAGAGGTAAATAGGTGTTCAGGGTTTATATAGGGAACATAACTCCTCCCACAAATGCAGGCCTTATGGCCTATATATATATATATATATATATATATATATATATAAATATATATATATATATAAAATCAATGAAGGTGCACTGCTGGACTTGAAAAATGTGTGACTGGTTTATTGTGCAAAAAAATTAGGATAGACGTTTCGACCTATGCAGGTCTTTCTCAAGATCAACAATATATATATATATATATATATATGTTTTAAGGCCATAAGTCTGTATATGTGGGAGGAGTTTGAATCTATCTTGTTTGAATTTATCTGCTATAAAATTCCCATTACCCTCTTACCTGGGCCGTTCTTGTTCAGGTGATACGTTACCATGCAAATTACCCCTTTTTTCTTTTTTAGGTGTTATCTACTAAAACGAGTTTCAGACTGGTGATAATTACATACTTCATTGAACTTATTTAAGCTAATTTATGGCTCAATATTCATTTATTCATGTATGAGCTATCTCTAGCTGGCCATTTACATGTCCCCACAGCGTTCCTTTTCCTAAACTACGTTCGTGGCTCTCCTGACATTGTCACATATCTATCTCATTGAAAAGCCGCCTTACCGGCGAAACGCGCGTCGGGGTTTTTTCTGGGAGATTGCTCCCCTTTCTCAAACCACCATCTATTACTTTGTATTTGATATATTACTTATTGGGGTCATTTTGTACCGTTTAGCATAGAAATCAATTTTACAAAGATAGTTTATCGGGGTTTGGGGTATGCCTATCAGAGCTTTTTCCTTCCGACTAACAGCTAACTTAGGATTGCAGTAGCTGGAGTTGATTATGGAAACTTAGTGAGATGATCTATTTAGACAGCAATCTCTAGTATTTAGTGTAACTGCAGCTTTAGTTTTTAGCAACAAGCAGTGATTCTTTCATTTAAAACACGTAGGAATAGTGCACAGTATTCGTCCGGCAGACTGATCTACTTTTCGGCTAGTTAGCTTATTTAGTGGAATCTCGTAGAGGTAGGTGCCCATGAAGGCACAGTTAGCTTTTGATAAGTTTTTGACAATATTCTTTTATAACACTCATATTGGGATTTTCATTAATCATCTCTACCTTTTATGGACAAATATTTTTCATATTGGCTTGAATCAAAAGTAAGCAGTAATTTGCATCTATTTAGCCATTTGAAATTATCAATTCAGAACAATTTTATACACTATCTTACTGCTGATTATATGTCAAATGATCAAGTTGTAACAATTTGGACACTAGAATCATATAATTGATGTGTATTATTCACCTCTTTATACTACTTTTTGGTGTATTGAGAGTTTTTATATTCACTTTTCTTCACTCTTTATCGTATTTTAATTAGACTATTAAAAGTTAATTTTTAATCATATCTATTCTATGGCAGCAGGGCCGTCTTTAACGCGGGGCAAACGGGGTAGCTGCCCCGGGCCCAGTTTCTCTTGGGGGGCCCGAGGCACCTGCCCCGTGGGCCCCGCTGACCCCGGCGGGTGGCCGGCCGGTCGGGCAGGAAGGCGGGCGCGCGAGGGAGCACTCAGTTCTTCCTCTTCAGCTCCCTCGCGCACCGCACTGATGCCGGAGCCGGAAGATGACGTCATCTTCCGGCGCCGGCATCCCTACGCGGCGCGCGAGGGAGCTGAAGAGGAAGCACTGAGTGCTCCCTCGCGCGCCCGCCTGCCTGACCGGCCACCCGCCCAGGAGCCAGCAGCACCACTGGACCCCAGGGAATCCCCCCAGCACTCCAAAAGGTAAGGAGGCTGGGGGGATTACAAAAAAAATAGTGTTAGTGTTAAGTGAGTGTTAGTGTGTGTTTGTGTATGTGTGTTAGGTGTGTGTGTGTTTGTGTGTTTGTGTGTGTGTGTGTGTGTTTGTGTGTTGGTGTATGTGTGTTAGTTGTATGTGTGTGTGTGTTTGTGTGTGTTGGTGTATGTGTGTTAGTCTGTATGTGTTTGTGTGTTAGTGTATGTGTGTGTTAGTGTATGTATGTGTGTGTTTATGTGTGTTAGTGTGTGTGTTTGTGTGTTGGTGTATGTGTGTTAGTGTGTGTGTTTGTGTATGTGTGTGTGTGTGTGTGTGTGTGTGTTAGTGTGTGTGTGTGTGTGTTAGTGTGTGTTAGTGTATGTGTGTGTTAGTGTATGTGTGTGTTAGTGTATCTTAGTGTATGTGTGTGTGTGTCAGCATGTCTGTGTGTGTGTCAGTATGTCTGTGTGTGTGTGTCAGTATGTCTGTCTGTCTGTGTGTTAGTATATATGTGTGTGTATATCTGTGTGTGTCAGTATGTGTGTGTCAGTATGTCTGTCAGTGCGTCAGTATGTCTGTTAGTGCATGTGTATGCATGTGTCAGTATATCTGTCTGTGTGCCAGTATGTCTGTGTGTGTGTGTGTCAGTATATCAGTCTGTGTGTGTCAGTGTATGTGCCTGTGTGTATGTGTCAGTATTTCTCAGTGTATGTGGGTGTCAGTATATCTGTCAGTGTGTGGGTGTCAGTATTTCTGTCAGTGTATGTGTGTCAGTATGTTGATCAGTGTATGTGTCTGTGTGTGTGTGTCAGTATGTCGGTATGTCTGTATATGTGCCTGTGTCAGTATGTGCCTGTGTCAGTATGTCTGTCAGTACGTCTACCAGTGTATGTGTCTGTGTGTGTGTCAATATATGTACCTGTGTCAGTGTGTCTGTCAGTGTATGTGCCTGTTTATCTGTATGTAGTCAGTGTATGTATCTTTGTATCTGCTTGTGTGTCAGAGTGTGTACCTGTGCATCTGAGCCGCAACTTTAAATACAAATACACCCCTCCATTCAAACTTCAACACTACATATAAAACACACTCCTGCATTGAAACGTCAACACTACATACAAGCACACTCCTACATTCAAAAACAAACACTACACATAAATGCACACTTGCATTCAAACTCCAGTACCACATACAAACACATTCACACAAACATACTCCATACAAACACATGCTTACATTCAAACATACTAACATGGCTCAGTGCTAAATACAACCCTGCAAGCATGGGAAATTGGTAGAGTCCCAGCTGTCAAAGCATTGTTGGAGTTGCACGACAGATGGGGTTCTACCTTTAGTCCAACCTTGCAATTGGGGGTCCCAATAAAATTCATTCTACTTTAGTACCGCCACTGCGTTGGGATGGATGCCGTGATTGCATACCAGGGAGTGAGGGGCGAGAGCGGCAGGGCACAGGGGGCCCAAGCAAACACTTGCCCAGGGTCCATTCGTTATTAAAGACGGCCCTGTATGGCAGTAGCTCTTTCTTTTTTCTTCTTTTTATAGGTGTATACTCCCTGTATTTACCCTTTTCCTGTCATTAGGCTACGTTATTTCTTTCAAGGTACGTGCCTTATCCTCACACATTACGCTTCACATGAGTCAAGCCCACGCCTTGGGAAAGTGAATTGGCTTATAGGTTTCAGGTGCTAACCTTCACTTTTCTTACTCATATCGGTCTCACACTAGCAAGGCCAGATGACCTGCCTCAAACCAGAGGCTTGCCCACACGACCCCACGTTATACTTATTTTTTCACAGACCCTTCTTTAGGATGTTAATTAGTTAGAAGTCACCTATCACGGCTATACGTATTGATTCTCTTAACATTCCGAGAGGCCAACACCCTGCCACAACGTTTTGGCGGCCACATTCCCCTCGGGCCAAATCATAGCTAGAGCTGCTGGCTGCTTCTCAATGTTGTTCGATGTCACACGGTGACTCAGTACCTCAACGAATTTCTCCTGGTAGAAACTGGTACACAGACACCTCAAGTATTTTCAGCACTACTGCCGGTTTCACCACATTAGGTATCCCTATTTCACCTGATAAGACTCTTGGCCCCTCCACTAGGTTGGTGTTCCTGGGCATCACCTTGGACACGGTCGTTTTTCAGGCAAGCCTTTCAGAGGAGAAGCTGGTACACATTAGTGAGAAAATTGACCATTTCCTGCGGGCTGGTTGATATAATCATAGGGAGCTTCAGTTCTTACTGGGGTCACTCAGTTTTGCCATGCGAATCATCCCAGGGCATTCATTTCTAAGCTTCTTTGTCTACTTCCCAGCTTGTCTGATTATGTGACCGTTCTCCTTGAATCCCTGTCTTAGCTGATTTACGAATATGGCAACATTTTCTTCTTTCTTGGAATGATATTTCTCAGCTTATTTTCACCTCTTTCTCACCATCACACTCTCAATCTGTCAGGATTACTGTTTGATCCAGCACGTAGAACTGTATAGCACAGATGACAAATAAGTAACGTATTACCGGTCCTTAGAATGGCTGGATTTAACGTACATAGAATAGTCAAAAATACTAGCCTAGGTCAGGGAACACAGTGAGGGACGCAGCGATGAGGAAAGCCAGGAGTCAGGATACCAGAATATAGAGAAGTCAATAAACAAAGCCAAAGTCAAAAACCAGTTAGAAAACTAATAACAGGAACGCGCTCTCGGACAACCACAAGGGAAACCACGACAGGGCACTGAGCAGGATGAGAACTGGGCCTAAATATCCCTCCTTTAGTTCTGATAGGCTGTAACCGGCCTTTGACCCCAAAGTCAGTTACCAGGTTTCATTTGCATAATTGCTGCTCAGCATTAACCCTTCTGTGGATTAGGTTGCTGCTCGGCACAACTTTTCCTGTGTGGACAGTAAATGTCATTAACCACATTTCTATAAGCGGATGACTATGTGACACCAGGTTTCATTTGCATAATCTTTCAACAAATATTAAAAAGGTACATTTCTCAGTATGTACCATTGGGAAATAAATATAAAAGAAACAAATTAAAACCAATGTGGCTTAGTAGAGAAGTAAAACAAGAGATTACAACTAAGAAAAGGGCATTTAAAGCATTGAAATCGGACAAATCAGATGCATCTTATAAAAGATATAAGGATGCAAATAATGCGTGCAAAAAGGCAATTAGACTTGCTAAACTTCAAAATGAAATAATGATAGCTGAAGAGAGCAAAACCAACCCCAAAGCATTTTTTAAGTACATAAATTCTAAAAAAAAACAAAATGAAAGTGTAGGTACACTAAAAACTGAAACAGGGGTGTTAATTAATGAAGACCAGGAAAAGGCAGGAATTTTAAATAACTTTTTCTCCTCCGTATATATTAAGGAAGAACCCATGGCAATAGATGTGCAAATGATTGCTACTAAAAACTTGCAGAACAATTGTAATTGGTTAACTCAAGACAAGGTGCTGCAGCAACTAAAGAAAGTTAATATAAACAAAGCTCTAGGGCCTGACGGTATCCATCCACGTGTACTTAAGGAACTAAGTGCAGAAATTAGTGAACCTCTGTTTTTAATCTTTCAAGATTCTTTTCTTTCAGGAAGTGTTCCGGAGGATTGGAGGAAGGCAGATGTGGTTCCTATATTCAAAAAGGGTTCAAAATCCTTTCCTGGAAATTATAGACCTGTGAGCTTAACTTCTGTGGCTGGTAAAATATTTGAAAGGTTATTAAGGGATAATATTCAAGAAGTCCTTGAGAAGAACATGGTTATCAGCAAAAATCAGCATGGTTTTATGAAGCACAGGTCATGTCAAACTAACTTGATTGCATTCTACGAAGAAGTAAGTAGAAGTATAGATCAGGGTGTTGCTGTGGATGTGATCTATTTGGATTTTGCCAAGGCATTTGATACAGTTCCACACAATAGATTAGTGTTCAAACTCAAGGAAATCGATCTAGATGAAAATGCTTGTTCTTGGGTAGAACATTGGCTTAAAAACAGAGTACAAAGAGTTGTCATTAATGGTAAATTTTCAAGCTGGACAGAGGTGGCAAGTGGTGTCCCTCAGGGGTCTGTTCTGGGACCCCTTCTATTTAACATGTTTATAAATGATCTTGAAGACTGCATTGAAAGTCATGTTTCAGTGTTTGCAGATGACACCAAACTTTGTAAAACAATACAATGTGAGCAAGATATTACTTTGCTGCAGAGGGATTTAGATAGACTGGGGGACTGGGCACTCAAATGGCAGATGAAATTTAATGTTGAAAAATGCAAAGTTATGCACTTCGGCGTAAAGAATACACAAGCAACGTATACCCTTAATGGAAGCGAATTAGGGATAACAACACATGAAAAGGACTTGGGAATTGTTATAGACAACAAACTATGCAACAATGTGCAATGTCAATCAGCAGTGCCCAAGGCCATTAAGGTATTGTCATGCATGAAAAAGGGCATTCATTCTCGGGACAAGAATATAATTTTGCCTCTTTATAAATCACTGGTAAGACCCCATATTGAATATGCTGTGCAATTTTGGGTACCTGTTCTAAAGAAGGATATTATAGCACTAGAAAAAGTGCAGAGGCGGGCTACAAAACTAATAAAAGGAATGGAACATATCGGCTATGAAGAAAGGTTAACAAATTTAAACCTATTTAGTTTAGAAAAACGTCGCCTGAGAGGGGATATGATAACATTATACAAAATATATTCGGGGCCAATACAAACCATTGTGTGGAAATCTATTCACAAACCGGACTTTACATAGGACACGAGGCCATGCGTTTAGACTGGAAGAAAGAAGATTTCGCCTAAGGCAAAGGAAAGGTTTTTTTACTGTAAGAACAATCAGGATGTGGAATTCTCTGCCTGAGGAAGTGGTTTTATCAGAGTCCATACAGATGTTCAAGCGGCTACTAGATGCATACTTGCAAGAACAGAATATTCAAGGATATAATCTTTCAATGTAGGGTAATAACAGCTTGATCCAAGGATAAATCTGACTGCCATTCTGGGGTCAAGAAGGAATTTTTTTCCTAGCTTGTTGCAAAATTGTGCTTCAAACTGTTTTTTTTTTTTGCCTTCTTTTGGATCAACAGCAAAAAACAAATGTGAGGAAGGCTGAACTTGATGGACGCAAGTCTCTTTTCAGCTATTTAATTATGTAACTATGTAACTAATTTATTAGAGCCTTTTCAAGTTTATAGGCTCTAAACTTCCGCACGTCTGTGTCTTTTTTGGGTAGATCACACGACCCCTCTCTGCAGGAAAAAGTGTAAATGTTCTCCACAGAGTATGTAAAAGACACAGATATTTTAAACTAAGTATAGCATCTCAGATACTAATTGTATACATATGAATAAAAGTTGAAACGCTCACCTTGTTTAGAGCCTTTTGGTAACTGGCTCTAAGTATGTTAACCTAGTGTCAAATTGTGGGGTGACACTGCCCCTTCCCTGGAATCACTTGTGCAGGATACACTTGGATGGATAAAAAATGGGAACAATTTATTGCAAAAAATAGAGATATAAAAATACACTAGTATATCTAAAAAATAAAAAAACAATGTTAAAAAACAATACAATGTAAATATTGGTGGTCTAAAAAAATCTATATGGGTCCACTTGGAGCTAAAATGCGTTTTGCCGATAAAAACGGCTTCCTCAGTCAGCTTGGAGTGATCCTCTGGTTTATTGTCCTTTTAAATGCTCAGATTACCGCCGATTTTTCTATTATCCAATCGGGTGTTGAGTGTGACGCGGCTAAAGTGCCGTCGTGTCACTTCCTGTTTCTCTGTACTACAAGGTCCACAATCCATTGCGGGTCATACGTGACTTCCGATATACGTCCGTTCTGGGAAACATAGTTCTCAAGCAAGTCCGTATTTGAGTCTTCTCAAAGCTCATAAGAATATTGATTTAAGAATGGAAAAACGGTGTGAAATATATATTGTGACTTAAAAATAAAACAGTATATTAAAGTGTGCATTGCACTTATTATTTTTGTGCAAATACATTAAATGGACTTTCAGTTTACTTAGAATAATTTAATGTGAATAATAATAATAGTGAATTTATAATAATAATGAATTTGTATATGATCCTATGTTCATAAAAAGCTATTCAATAGCATATTCTCAATTTCTGTGAATAATTTGTGATGGATTTTTGTGCATATAATTATATATTAAATGTAAAAAGGGGCATTATCTGTAGTCTGTCCTAACTATGTTTGTGCATTAGTTTATAAAAAAATGACACAGTTCAAAGTCAGCATTCAATCCTAAAGGGGCCAAAGTGTTCAGATTGAAAATCCATTTAGTTTCAATTCTCCCTAATTTCCTTATTTCATCTTCCCCTCGCCAATTTAATGTGACCTTTTGGATTGCCATAAAATCTAAAAATTGAGAATCTTTATTGTGTACTAAGTTAAAATGTTCTGAAACACAGTGTTTGTCATAGCCTTTTTTAATGTTTCGCATGTGCTCATTTATTCTTATTTGTAAAGGGTGTTTCGTTCTACCTACATAAAAGAGGTTACATGAACATTTTAATATATTACTCTTTTAGAGAAACGTGATCATTTGGCGTATTTTATATTTCTTTTCCCCCTTTGGGTCATAAAATTCTGTTATGTGTCTTTTAATACTTTTTGTGTTTCTGTAAGCCAGACATTGCCCACAGCCATAAAAAACTTATTTTTGAAAGAAGGGGGTAGGTGTATTATCTTTTATATGATTGAGAACCAATTTTTGTTTTAAGTTGGGGGCTCCTCTATATACAAGTTTAGGTCTCTCTGGTAATATAGAGTGTAACATCGGATCATTGCGTAATATAGGCCAGTGTTTATTTATTATTTGTTTAATTTTATGGCTCTCTTGATTAAAATTACAAATAAAAGGTAGATTCTTATTATCATTTTTATCTTTAGATTTATATTTTAATAAAGTGGATCTCTCCATAGTTTTTACTTCTTTTATAGTGTTTAGAAGGGAGGTTTCTTCATATCCTCTTTCCATAAAGTCTTTTTTAATTTTGATGGCTTGGGTCTCAAAAGTGCTGTTGTCAGTGCAGTTCCAACGAATTCTCATTAACTGTGCTTTAGGGATATTCTTTAGCCATGGGGAATAATGGCAACTGTTAAGGTAGATGTAATTATTCACATCTACCGATTTGAAGTAAGTTTTCGTCTTTATGTTGTTGTGTTCTATAAAGATAGTTAAATCTAAAAAATTTACACTGTCTGTACTATATTCAGTGGTTAATATAACACCCCAGTCATTTGTATTTAAAAACGTTAAAAATGTTTTGAGGAGATCCTCTGAACCATTCCAAATTAAAAATATGTCATCTATTTACCGCTTATAGGAGACCAGGTTCGCTTGCCAGTCTGTATTATTGTTAATATATTGTGTCTCCCAGTATGCCATAAATAAATTGGCATAGCTTGGAGCGAACCTGGTCCCCATAGTAGTTCCAACTTTTTGTAGAAAAAATTCATTATTAAACCAAAAATAATTGTTTTGCAAGATAAGTTCTATTCCTTCCATGATGAAACTAATTTGTTCCTCTGGGTAACTGTTATCTTTTCTAAGGAAGAATTCCACCGCCTCTAAACCTTTTGTATGTGAAATGATGGTGTAGAGGGAACTGACATCCACAGTTACTAAAATGTAATTTGATTTCCATTGTATATTTTGTAATGTTTGTCTGATGTTTAGTGTATCTTTAAGATAATTAGGAGTTTTTTGGACAATGGGTTGTAAACATTTATCCAGATATTCCGATAGCCTACTTGATATGGAGTCTATCCTCGAGACTATCGGTCTACCTGGAGGATTTGTTACATTTTTATGGATCTTGGAGAGATGATAAAAAACAGGGATCTTTGGTTTAGAGATATTTGCATTCCTTTTCATTTAGTATTTCTGTTTCTTTTCCTGTGAGTAATAAATTATTGAACTTCTTTTTAATATTGATTGTGGGGTCTCCAGATAGTTTCTGATATGTTATCGTAGCTTCTACTAATCTAAGTCCCTCTTTTAAATAATCCTCTGTTTTCATAATGACAATTCCACCCCCTTTATCTGCTGGTTTGATGACCCTATTTGTGTCTTTCTGTAATGTGTTAAGAGCTAACCATTCTTCTTTGTTCAAATTCATATGTTTCTTATTCTTAGGTTTAATTTGATTTATGTCTCGCATTACTGATTCCTCAAAAGTAATCATTTCCTTGGATATGAAATTATTAGGGAAGAAAGTGGATTTTTCTTTCCGATCCGTATGAATATACTTTGAAGTAATAGTTTGCTGTATCGGTATCTCTTTTCTCATGAAACATTTCTTTAGACATAATTGTCTTTTATATCAATTCAGATCTATAAATACATCAAACTTATTTAATGGTTGTGTTGGTACAAATTTCAGTCCTTTATTTAGGATTTTTTGTTGTGCCTGTGGTATAGGATTTCCTGTTAGGTAAAAAATTATTGATTTTGTTTGGGTGATGGCTTTTTTTATCTTATTGAGCGTCTTTCCTCCCCTAGTTCCCCTCCCCTTAAATTCCTTTGTCTTTTGGGGCGGGTATTCAAGGGTGAGGAGACGTCTTGGGGGGATTGGACTGCTTTGTATTTTCCTTTTTGACGTCCCTCCTGAAAATAATCATCATCTTCTTTATGTCTATCTGATAGAACATCGAATCAATTTGAAGTGGTGGTATACTTGTTTTGAATTTCTTTTCTATTTCTTGTGAGAATAGGTGACCTTTCTCTTCCTCTACCTCCTAAATAGTTTCTCTCCTGATCCTGTGTCTGTGTGGATCTTATGTGTTTTGATTGTTGTATGGGAAACCGTGTATGTGGTGATCTATATTTTGAATGATATCTCTTATATGGTGAATCCTCTCGTCTCTGACGAGAACATGTCCTGTTTCTATTGTGTTAGTTTAAAATATCTGTGTCTTTTACATACTCTGTGGAGAACATTTACACTTTTTCCTGGAGAGAGGGGTCGTGTGATCTACCCAAAAAGACACAGACCTGTGGACGTTTAGAGCCTATAAACTTGAAAAGGCTCTAATAAATGTGAGTGTGAATGTTACATATATATTTGTAAACTCACTTTTCGTCATATCACTAGATATACTGCACAATTATTTGTATATGTTCTTTTTTATATAAATATTATACTAAGAAAAACGGAAAAGGGTAAGAGTTTCTAAATATTTAGAAAACGCACTTACCTCACATTTAATCTAGCGCTGCACTCGATTAAAAAACGTAGGGTATAGAAGGTGGAAACACCGGCTAAACTTAAGTTTTTCTGTTCCTTTGGTGATTGTTTATGTGTGGTGGGTTGTAAGGAGTACCCACAGAGTGTACACAGCAGCTCAACATCACTTCTCAACTTACACTACATAGCGCCACCTATTCCACATCCTTTTGTGTATATATCCTATTTTTCAACAACATCTGCAGAACCTGTTTCACATGGGAGTGGTGAGTTTGAAGATCAGGGGAATACACCAAAATATCGTCCAAATAAACCAAGACAAATGAGTAAATGAATTCCCTGAGTACATCATTTATAAAGTCTTGGAATACGGCCGGGGCGTTGCATAACCCAAATGGCATTACCAGATATTCATAGTGTCCACTACGGGTATTAAATGCCGTCTTCCACTCATGATTCTCTTTAATTCTAACCAAATTGTAAGCGCTCCTAAGGTCAAGCTTAGTAAATACTTTAGCTCCCTGAAGTCTATCGAACAATTCGGAAATGAGTGGAATAGGGTATGCATTTTTTACAGTGATTTTATTAAGTGCCCTGTAGTCTATGCAAGGGCGTAACTCACCACCCTTTTTCTCAACAAAAAAGAATCCTGCACCAGCTGGTGAGGATGACTTTCTTATGTGCCCTTTGCTCAAGGATTCTTTGATGTATTCCTCCATTATTTTACTCTCCTGGGGAGATAAGGCATAAACTGCCCCCTTAGGTGGCATAGCGCCTGGAAACAGGTTAATGGCACAGTCATATGCTCTGTGGGGAGGCAATACATTAGATTGAGCCTTGTTAAACACCTCCTGAAGTTCTCAGTATTGTATGGGAACTCCAGGAGTTTGGGGAGTGGTAGTGGGAAGAGAAACTGCTATGTTTATAAATAGGTTAATCCAGCCTCTAAAGCCTCTAGTGGCTGTCTCATTGACAGCCGCTAGAGGCGTTTGCGTGCTTCTCACTGTGACAATCACAGTGAGAAGACGCAAGCGTCCAAACGAAAGCATTATGAATGCTTTCCTATGAGACTGGCTAAATGCGCGCGCAGCTCCTGCCGCACATGCGCATTCAGCCGAAGAGGAAGAGAGGAGGCGGAGGAGAGTTCCACGCCCGGCGCTGGAGAAAGAGGTAAGTTTAGCCCCTTCCTCATCCCAGAGCCTGGCGGGAGGGGGTCCCTGAGTGTGGGGGCACCCTCAGGGCACTATAGTGCCAGGAAAACAAGGGATTTTATTTACACAAACTTTATATAATGATGTTTAGTACCAGGGAATGACTAAGGTCAAAAGGTTCCACCTGCTCACAAGTCAGCTGATGTTAAAGATACCTTTCCTTATATAGATCATTTTCAGATCCAAATCAAATGTCAGCACAGTTTCTTCCTTATACTGCATGCTGTTAACAGTAACCACTTGTTCCACTAATAAATACTATAAACATAGAACGTATCTCTCTCACAATTTAATGTGTTTAATTGTACCTTATCATATCCTTACCGAGGTTTCATAGATACCAGAAACCTCTATAAAGACAAAGAGGTTAAGTACAAGTCAAGGCTGGTTTGCATTTATCCTGTGCCTGGTGCAATCCTGCTATGTTTAATCTCCTTGTTGTAACTGAACCAAACGTATCTGTATTAACACACTAGGTTACATGTGAATGTCGAGAAACAGTCTACAATAAATTACATTTAAAGGAACACTATAGTGTCAGGAATACAAACAAGCATTCTTGACATTATAATGCTGCTGTGGCTGTTTAGGTGATTGGCCCTGCTCTGGTCACGCTGAAAAGGTGATTTTACTTACTTTTTCTTCCACGCCGCACCAGTCTCGCCATGGGTGGCCCTGCCTGGTTCTTCCTCCTTTGCTGAGATCAACATTGCTAGGAGTAAAGAAACAGTGATATTACGTCATAAAACCAGCGGTCTGGTTTATCGGTGTCATGGAGGACGTTTGCCCTGCTAGGGGAAGTGTCCCCCTAACAGGGCAAATCAACAATTACTGCGGGAGGAGCACAGACAAACGTGGTTATTAGAAGAGTAAAACCTACTTCTTCAATTAGATTGCAGTGGGGGAGCTGAGGGCCAGGTAAATAATGACAGTTTCCCTTCAAGATTAACATTTTCCAGCTTAGCAACAGTTACAGTTTGACTATTTGCAATTTCGGCATTCATTTACAACTGTTTGGAGTTTAGTGAATAACCTAATGGAACTACAGGCTGCTATTATAGCCGGCAGCCAATTCCTGTAGTGTGCATGGTGCTTGACATATGCATAGTTGCCTTTCCAGCATATGCATGATAAACCGAAAACCCCCTCCCCACAAATACTCAGACACCTTTATTTGGGAAAGTATCCCGGCTTTATTAATATATAAATAATTTAAGGTAATTGTCACATTAACATAACATATCCCCCCAACTCCTTAACAAAACTACGCCAGAAAATGACCCACAACACAATAAGTAAAACCACATTATAACATAATTAAAATGTAAACATAACCATTGCCACTAAGGACATGGTTACCAGCTTTCTCCAATGTAAGGGCATACAGAGATACACCCAACACACACCAGGTTTGGAGCTGCCTACGAGCTCGAACCTACCAATACTCTTCCCAACCAAACTGTTCTTAGCAAACTAAACTATTTTCCCTCAGGACAAACAACCTACACTCCAACTTTTCTTTCCATCCCCCGCCGCCGTGACCAAACAGGAGCTAGAGACCAAATAAGGGAGGGAGGGACAAAACAGGTAAGTGAGGATTAATTAAGATGGCCCCTGATCTAAAATGGCCGCTGTAACGGAACTCCCCGTACTCCGACTGAGTACCTTCCGTTGATGGACGCTTCCTAGCTTGCGCCGAGGACCACCAGCACCGGACACCACAACCACGGCAGACTCCACAACCGCTGTAGCTTAACTGGAGTACCGCCGTCTTCTGTCCACCCTGGACCAGCTTCTGTCCTCCAGGACCGCGTGGGAAAGACCTCTTCTCCAGGAGAGCGTATCAGGAACAAGCTCTTAACAGAGCTAAATGATTAAAGTTCAAGGGAGTATGCAGAGCATAGCAATCCCCAGTGTGAGTATAGCTGTCCCCTCCAATCACGAGACAAGACTATGTGTTGAGGGTCAAGAAGAACTGTCTAAAACTTTATTTTACTTGGGACTAGCCCATATGGTCATTACATTAACATTGCTGTGAAAACTCAATAAAATTACAAACAGTCAAATCATAGCAGGCACCATACAGTAACTTATTATAACACAATGGCATATTTTTAAAGAGGTGGGGGAGACAATAATTAACAGAAAATATCTCACGTGCCTGCAGAATTAGCAATATGCAAATCTACCCCAATATGCAAATGAACCAGTCTTGCTACTCAGGTAGTGCATATTCCTGTTGCTGCCAACAGAGGGCACTAGACAAGCTCCATAGCCAAATCCACCTAGTTGGCAGCAAACCCCAGCAGTACAGGAGAGCAGGCAATACATCCCAGGGGCCATAGTCACATTGAAGGAGGCTGGCAATCAGTCTTTTCCAATGCCTAGTGGCGAGGCTGGTTCCGCCACAGCCACTATATATACTTCTCTAACACAAAACCCCTCCTCCAGTTATGCTAGCCAGTCCTCATACCTTAACCTCTCCAATGCCTGTCTCCTAGCCCTGTCAAGGCCCATTCCCCTTAGCTGTGCTGTTCCATGGACTACATGACATATGCATAGTTGCCTTTCTGGCAAATGCGTGATAAACCCGAAACCCCCTCCCCACAAATACTCAGACACCTTTATTTAGGAAAGTATCACAGCTTTATTAATATATAAAAAATTTAAAACAAACAACTTACACCCCAACTTCTCTATCCATCCCCTGCCATAGCTCAAAAGCTCAACACCTTGAGCTACTGAGTGCCACCCACCAAAAAAAGCTGACAACCTTCCTTAAACCCTAAAACCAAAAAGTCCAACCCTAGTCTGACAGATGCACTCCATCAACCAACAACCACTCCACTCAAACGCTTAACGTAAGTCGCCATGACTTTATTTACCTTCCCCCTACTCTTTGCCACCACCGGGTGGTCCCTGGCATGGCGCCACTGTAACCTCGGAACCATCTCTGACCATACGACAACCATGCCAGGGACCACCTTCCTCAACCTTTCCAAATCCTTCTTCATCCTCAAGATCAAAACCCTCTGTGAAATCAAGCCTAAGTCATTTCACCCGGCATGAAACAGAATAATATCAGGCACTCTACCCTCTCTAATCCTTCTAAACAGCTCCAAGTACACCCCTTGCCAACTAAAACCCCTAAAGTCAAATCACTTAATCTGTACCATCGAGTGCGAGAAGCCCAGCGGTATGCTATGACGATGAACTGCAGCTCTCCGCTGTGCCCAGTACACATACGAGTGTCCCATCACCCACGCAATCCAACCTGCGTAACAAAAACATGTTACCAACACAGAACAACAAAAACCATTGCAACCAAACTTAAACTAACTGGTTGGGCCTAACATATGATCTGAATCTTAAGGATTCTCACCTCCTGATTTTCTTGATCAGGTCATTCCCCAAACCCCACCAAGCTGCTTCTGTGGCAGCCCAAATCCTGAACGAATGTGTCCCAAACTGTCCCGGCCCCAAGCCCAACCATCCCAAGGCCAACAGAAAAACCCTGAGGAACTGAAACTTAGATAGTGACAAGCCATCGGCATGCATCAAGAACGAACCTCCTAACCCGGAGCGAGCCACCCGGAAAGCCACTGCACAAGTCCCTGCCATGCCTAGTACCGCAAAAAGTGTCACAGTGGCACCCTTCCCAAACACGTCCGTTTTGGAACAAGCGAGATGTAGCCCCACCCGATTCCGCCACAGTTCCACGACTGCACATTGTAACCCCCAAGCAATTGCTGCTCACCAACTCACTTATCCTGAATGCCCCCAAAAATGCCCAACTAAACGCTACGGAAAACAACAAAACTTTGTACTCTGAAAAACAAATATTTCAAAGCAGAGTAAACCCTGCAGAACTTCGAAGGACACCGGCCTGCTCGAATACCGCAAGGACCTGCCTCTCCAAAACCCCTTGATAGCCTGATTTTCCATGAAATGCTTGGTCAAATCCTCCCACCCATTAAGCTTAAATAAAAATGCCAAGGCCGCCATGTTGTGCCCTATGGCAGATGGAGAGGCCCCCAAAGCAAATAACCTGCAAATGAACCATAAGAGCGTTTCAAACCACACCGCAGCCAAATCCTGACCTCCCGCATACATCATTGCAGCATCCCATTTTTGCCAGACCTTGATGTAGGCCGCCCATGTGGACGGCACCAACGACCCTCATTATGAGTCCGCCAAACAAGATGTCCCTAGCTGCCACACGTCCTCCCGACAAGGTACTCCCTCCATCTGAGCGCCCGGAGCCGCCTCCCAAAACCGTTCCCACTGAAAACAAGAAAGCGAATCAGCCACCACTTTCAACAGCCCAGGCACGTGCTGTGCCCTGAACACAACATTAAACTGCATGCAAGAAAGAACAAAGTGGCGAAGGAGCCGAATGACAGGTATAGAAGAAGCAAACAAACCATTACCCACCTCCACCACTGACATATTGTCAGTTAAGAAGATAACCTTCTTGCCCCCAGAATGCCAGGGCCACCACCAAAGTAAAGAATTCAAGGAACGCCAAATTGCGGATGAGCTGGCTGGCTTTCCACTCATCCAGCCATGGCTCGGCACACCAATGTCCTGTGAAATGAGCCCCAATGAATCCGGGAATAACTCCAAGTCCAGCAAAGATGCCACGAGCTCCCTGAAATACACCTACCCAGTAAAGTACTTGAGAAAAACCTGCCACACATCCAGATTGGCCTTCATGTACGCAAACACCTGTGGCAAAAGCCACTTCACCACTGGGGTTTGGAAGGGACTATTTGCCAGCCTTTTACCCTGTGACTATGGCCCCTGCAATAAACCTGGCTAAAATCCTTCAAACAGGGTCTGTTCGTGCAATTGGGATCAGCCTGTAGCTTGTTAACACCTATTAACAACTTAGAACGTTTCTCACCGCAGTGTTCTAATTGTTCATCTGGGTGGCTGCGATTCCTATGAACAACCACGAGGTGGCGGCCATCTTGTTAGCATGAACCCAGGCAGCGATGTTTGGGCATGAATCTCATGGAACTGAAATCGGATACAGAAACTCCCGAACACCGCTGGACGTCCATCATCACCTGTTTTTATTTCTATTCAGCTTAGAAGGGCTCTGTTCGGTGAGATCATTCGTCTGGATGAAGGGAACAAGCTCCAGGGTAAGACTATTGACTCTGTTCGGTAGTTTGTTTGCAAACTACCGAACTAGACCGACCGCAAGCCCTAATTCTCTGGAACCGTTTTGGGCATGGGACATGCGGTCGGTCAAACACATGACTTCCATAAAATTTCTGAACCCCTGAACTGATCTGGGTGATTTTTGGATATGCTGGTCACCCAGATCAGGACTATCAGAGGATATAACATTTGTGGGGATTTTATGTGTTTTAAGGTGTTTTGGGGGTTTTGTAAAAATGTGTTTTTTGTGTGTGGAGATAATTGAGTTTAGTATAGTACGTAGCTTGATCTTGTGATTGGAGGGGAACCGCTATACTGCTATATCACTTATAAGAGCTATACAGCTATACTCTCCTGGAGGAGAGGTCTTTCCCACACGGTCCTGGATATCAGAAGTTGGTCCAGGGTGGGAGGAAGACGGCGAAATCCCAGCTAAGCTACAGCAGTTGTGGAGTCTGCAGTGCTTGTGGTGTCCGGTGTGGTGCATACGGTCCTCAGCGTCAGCTAGGAAGCATCCGTTGGCGGAGGTGCCCAGTCAGGGTTCCAGGCGGTCAGTCACATACACCTGAATGTAGCTGTGCGGTAACACCACCCTGTTGGTGGCCCTGGAGAGGATCACCTGGCACGCAAAGTTGAGCTGGCCCACCAATGACTGAAGCACCTGTAAAGTAACCTTCTTAGCTTCCCGGAACACCGCCACCGCCTGCCGCAGTGCCCCTAACTTGTCCTCTGGTAACCAGACTAAATCTATCTCCAATCCCAGGAAGGACAAGCACGTAGTCGGCCCAACCATCTTGTCACCCACCAGCAGTATTCCAAAGACATTCGCAACTCATTCCAAAATTCTCAACCCTATACGGCACACCGCCGACCCGCAGGCCCGACACAAAAAAACCCATCTAGGTAATGGACCACGAATTTAGTGCACGCCACGTATTTGACCACCCACTCAAGAAGAAGTACGCACACGAGATGGAACACCCCATCGGTAAACACAGGTTGACAAAATACTGCCCTTCAAAAAAGCAGCCCAGCAAATGATGACAGTCGGGGTGGATGGGCAATAAGCGAAAAGACGCCTCCACGTCCGCCTTGGCCATCAACGCCCCGCTGCCTGCCCACTGAACCAACCCGACCGCTTGGTCGAATGATGCATACGACACCGAGCAGAGGGCCTTGTCAATATCATCATTCGACGAAGCTCCATGTGGGTACGATAAATTATGAAAAAACTGTACTTACTGGCCTCCTTCTTTGCCACCACCCCCAACAGCGACACCCGCATGTCACTCAACGGAGGCTCCATGAACGGCCCCACCATCCTCCCTAACTGCACCCCCTCCCTCACCACCTCTGGGAAATCCCCCACTGACTTCAGATTCCTCAGATTCAGGACCCTCACCCACCGCTGAAACGGAATCATAAACCCCTCAGGAACCCTCCCCGCATCAACCCAGCAGCCTCCTGGTTACTGTAACTGCTTAGCCACGGCAACATCGCACCAAATTTCACAGGCGACTGCCCCAGCGGCAGAGGGTGCCCCTGCCCCACCCGCCGTTCCTCGCACAGGGAAGGACTTACCTTTCTTGAAACAGCGGTTGGACCTATGTGCACCTCTACAACAGCACTTGTGTTTGAAACAGCACGCCACGCCCCAGCAGAACCCTTTTTTGTTGATGGCCGGTGAGGTGGAAGCAGATCCCGCGCCTGCCCTGGGCTGAAAAGGGGACACCTTCTGCGCCATCATGAGCTTCATCCACAGCAGTAGGTCCATCTGGTCCCACCTAATGCCCGGATTGACCAACAGCCTCTACTGAAACTGTTTGTCGTACCGCCACCACGCCAAGCCTCCGTAAGTGCGGTACTCCTCCCAAATCCCATCCAAGTAGCAGAACAACTACGAGCAGTGCTCCGAGGATTTCTTCTCCACCACACTTAGTAGAATGTAGAACGCCCTCAACCAATTCCCAAACGTCTTGGGAATTTTCCGATAACTGACTGATACCTGGCCACCCTACTCTCTCGCTGGGACCCGGTGACAGACTCATCCTCCCTGCGCCTGGCCACCATTCTCCCGTGGCCGTACCCACTCCCGACCAGCTGTGTCTCATAGTCCCCCCCGGGAACACCTGCTAGATGAGCCAGATCCGCTGCGACTGCGGCCCTAACAGGGGATCACAAATTACGCTCCTGGGTAGCTGCCCTTTGGGATCCCCCACCATGATGGCCCGTCTGCTCCCTAATGTCACTCCGGTATCTATAGTGCGACCTCTGTTGCCGTAGCATGCCTGAGTGTGGCGCTCCTTGTCCACCTGTGATGGGGATCTAATGGATCTAATGAGGGTCCCCCTCACTGGGCTCTTCCCTAGGGCCACCTCTACCCATGCCAGGCAAACTAGATGCTGACTTGCGAGGCGACCCCATGGATAAACTTCGCTGCTAGGAGAAGCCAGTCGATTTCCTTAGGTGACCAAGCCATTGCCTGTCACCCACTTTCCCACCGTAAGCTTGCTGCCCCTGGACATGCGACCCCTTAGGATGGGGGACAACTCACCCAATGTGTCACCAGCTGGAACCACCTCTCCATCCTGACCAACAGCACTCCCAGCGCCTCCATTGCCTGTTGCAGAGCCTGCTGTGGCTGTCCCAGCCAGTCTCCACCCAGCCGTTTGTGGTGCTTCCAGCTCTTTTCTGCAAATGCAGCCCGAACCCAGCAACCTGGACTCCCTTTGTGGCCCGAACACTCTTCCAGCCTGCGACCCGAACATGCAGCAGTTTCCTGACCTTCCTGTTTGCAGCAAGAACCGACCTCCTGGTCGGGCTCGAACTTTCTGCAGAACTTCCACACGCCTGTTCGCGTCCCGAACATGCACCCGATGCAGCCCGAACATGCTCTCCTATCTGAACAAGCCTGTCTGCGGCCCGAACGTACTCCAACCTCTGCATTCGCCTGTCCTTGGCCTGAACATTCACCACCTCCAGCCAATTCCTGTTCACGGCCTGAACGCACCTTTCATTCATGGCCCAAACGTACGGTTCAAGCCTCGTTCCCAGGAATGCGCACAGTGACACCGTCCATGACCTCCCGAACTCCCTTGCTCCGAGGGATGGGCTTACCCCTCACCTCCTGGTGGAGCCAGTGCTCGGGCTCAATCGTTGTGGAGGTCTGGTTCGATGAGTGGGGCGACCAGGAAGCACTCCATCCGCTGCTGTGGACCCAGAAGCCGAAGGCCCAGATGGAACCAGGGCCTCTCCCAGATGCTCCTGGAGCCAGGAAACACCTCTCTGCTGAGCAGCAGCATGGACACCAGCCAGCCAATCCTCCATTCTTCCACCAGCAGCACCTGCAAGACACAAGGCAGAGACACCACACAGCCTGCACAAAACAGGTAAGTGAGTATTATTAAGATTGCCCCTGATCTAAATTGGCCACTAAATATACTCCTCTAATACAAAACCCCTCCTCCAGTTATGCCAGCCAGCCCCTATATCTTAACCCCTCCTATGCCTGTCTCCTAGCCGTGTCAAGGCCCTTAGCTGTGCTGTTCCATGGGCTACATTAGAGCCCTGGGTCACTCCTCCATCTCTGACATCTAGAACAAAACCATGGATTTTGAAATGAGCAAGTTGCTATTCTGAGAAGGCAGGGTTTGCCATTTAATTTCCTCTTCAGAAACCTAAGATAAACAGAAGATAGATCTATCAATAAATAAATAAACAAACAAACATAAATACAAGCATTGTTTCTATGTATTACAATCTATCCTAGTGTGATAATCTGCACTGAAGTAAAGAGTTGAGTTTAAAATTTGTTTTGAATTGCTTTGCACAGTAAAACTAAAGTTAACACGAGAGAAAAGCAAGAAATGATTAAGTCACCCTGTCTATGATAAGTAAAGTATTTACTATGGGGTGTAAATTCAAATTGAGTACATCATTTGGATATAAATATTAATCTAACTATTGATTTTCTCTGTGTATATCTGCACATCCACTAGTGTTATGAGGAGCTGTTGGATTGAAGTAATTTATCCAATAACAATATATATTTTATGTTGGTTTATTTCATTATCTGGTCCCTGTGTTATAATCATTAATCTTGGCTTCCCATATCTATGTATATACAAAACAATCTGTTGTCATTTTATGGTTTGTTTGATGAATGTTAATGTTACACAATGAAGGGAAAAAAAATAGATACAAAATTTTTTATCAGGTTTAAAAGAAAATACCAGCAATAGAAATATATATTAAGATATATTAAATTGCCTTTATTTATTTTTGTCCAACTTGAACTTTATTATTTTTTAAAGCAAGGTGGGGTTACAGAAAGAGGGTGGGGATCAAGGGGGACATCAAGGTTATTAGTACATTCCAAAAAGAGTATCACATAGCCTTTATAAGCATTACAGTAATGGAAATAGTCAACCAACACTATGCAGTATGAACAGGAATGTCTCCATTTGTCTGAATCCTTTGCATAGACAGAGACGTCAAGTTTCTGCTATGGCAGTGTTTTTTTTGTTTGTTTTTTTGTTGTTTTTTGTGACAGGAACGCACTTGGGGAATATGGGTGAGTAATGATAGTAATAACCGAAATTAAGACATCAGATACCTCTT
The DNA here is from genome assembly GCA_933207985.1 of Pelobates cultripes. Taxonomy (NCBI): domain Eukaryota; kingdom Metazoa; phylum Chordata; class Amphibia; order Anura; family Pelobatidae; genus Pelobates; species Pelobates cultripes. The sequence continues at coordinate 78,898,518 of OW240916.1, read as the reverse complement.
TTGTTATTCAATAGCATGAGCTAGGATCGAATATGGTTCCACCTCGAGAACAAGCCCACCATTCCAAACTGGCAATTAGACTCAAGCCAGAGCATGGTTCTGTTGGACCCCGAGTGCTATCATTTTGGGAATTTCTCATGCCAAGGCATCCATATGGCTTCTATTCTTTGTTGTTGATATTTGGTAAAAATGAATTTGTATGTGCAGTTGGTGTGGTAATTTATCTATTAGTTCCTGTGTGGTGAGGATTTTCTGACTTTTCCATCTGAGAGCTATCAAGTGTTTAGCTGCGAGAATTACATGTGTGGCTAGTGCCCGGTGGAACCAGGGTAACGTGTTAGGGAAAGCCATGCACAAATACGTGAATTCCTCTAGTCAAATAGTACCTATTGTAAAGGTTTTGAGGAGATCCTGGACCTGGGTCCAGAATGGTGTGATAAGTGGGCATTCCCACCAGATATGAATGGGCGTGCCTGTGGAGTGCATACATCTCCAGCAGTGATGGTGAATGGAGGGGTTAATCTTATGTAATCTATCTACCACCTGTACAGGAATTTCCTATGTGCCTCAATATGATTGTAACACCAGGTGACCCCTTTCAGACCATTCAGTAGCTTGATCCAGGCCTCCACATCAAAGTCCATCCCACCGTCCCTCTCCCACAGCAACATGTATTTCTGTTTTATACTATCATGTTCAGTTCTTGATTGGAGTGCACGGTAGCACAAAAACAATGCTTTGGGTTTGGTAGGAGTAGACCAACAACTTAAGTACATTTGGGAGGAGATGTGGGAAGTGGGTTATATTTATGTCCCAGCCCGTATCCACCAATTTCAAGATAGCACTCTTAAGTTGGAGGCCGTAGAAGATGTAATGTGAAGGAAGTTTGTAACTCAGGGAATGGTGTCATTTTGCCACCTTTCATAACTTGCTATATGTATCGTATGCTCTGCTCTAGCCATGGAGTTGTGTTGAGTTCTGGTATCACTAACTGTAGGGCTGCTATCAATGCTAAGGTTGAATAGAGCTTGGGTGATTTTAGGTGATGCATAACTGAGTACCACGTCTTAATGGCCAGGGATGTAGTTGGGTAGCAGTGATAGGACGCCTCTCTGAAACAACTGGGTGTCCACATCAAGAGAGCTATCGGTGGCACACCACATCTCGGAGTCTGGTATGATTCCATTTACACTCACTGAAGGGTACCTTCATCAGTGTGTGGTGCCCTTTCTTGTGCTAATATTGTGGCTCTAAAATAAGCTTCTCTGTTCGGAACACCCATACCTCCCCAGGCAGTAGATTGTTCTATCAGTTTGCAGGACAGTCTTGCCCTCTTTTATTCCCAAATAAATGACTGGATAACATTTTAAGCATCTTTGTGGAAAGATTGTGGAGGTGAGATTGGTAGTGATAGAAAAACAAAGAGTAGTTTAGTGAGTATCATCTTTTTGAGTGCGTGTATGCGGCCTTCCAATGAAACCATGACATTTTTCCAGGTGCGCAACTCCTTTTTAATGTTTTGAAGAATGGGCTGATGGTTGTATTTGTGTAAAAGAGAAATGGATTTTGGGATTTGTATTCCCAAATAAATTAGATAATCAGTCCTCCAGTTGAGGTTGAACTTCTGTTGTAAGTCATGTACTTCTATACTTGGTATGCCTATCGGGAAAGCTTGTTTTTAACCTTGTTTAGTTTATAAAACGACAACTTCCCAAAGTCCTTCAACATGGTCAAAAGTCCTTCAACATGGAGTGGCAAAGAGGTAGCACGGGAAGTCAAGTTCAAGAAAATTTCTTTGGCAAATAGTGTGATCTTATGGACCTTATTATTGATCTGTATTCCCTGTATGCCTGTGTGTGCCCTGATATTGTAGGCTAATGACTCAAGAGGAAGTACAAACAGTAATGGAGATAGGGGGAAATTTATTTATTTTTAAAGGAACACTCCATGCACCATAACCACTATAGTGCACTATGTGTGCATGTTCACTAACTTGGATGCAAATAGCATCCTTACAGATATAACCAGACAATGTAAATGGAATGCCTCACGCACTAAAAGAGTTTACAATATATAAATATATACTCAGTATTCAGGAAACTGTTTTTATTATTTAAACTGTAGTTATTATAATGAGGGATTGAACTCACAACTCCTGGATTTAATGAGATTTTGCTTGTTTAGCAGTGATTTAGTATAGGTTTAATTATTAACTATTTTAGGTAGGATATGCAGCTCAGCTGCCTACTGAAAATAAAATGGGAAAATTTGGAAATCAATTTTGGGTACAGAAGAGCTACACTCAGAAAGGGCATTTTTCAAAAACGACCTTAGTTTTACACAAGCACAGCTACTTTCAACAGTTTATCCAGATATTCATTACCTGGTATTTTATAGGAAGCTATATGTGAACAAATGCTTTTAGGTATTTTTATATAAAGCCATGAGCAGGGTATCTGACCAATTTTATTTTTTGTTCACACCTACAGTAAGTGACAAAAATTGTATTTCTGTTTAAGGTATTCACAAACTACAATCTACACACAACATTAAGTTTTGTCCACCATTTACATGCTATCTATTTATCAAATAAAAACTATAATACCCGTCGAACTTGTAAAAAATAAAATAAAAAACCAGAGCACAAGAAAAAATCTGCAGAAAAAGAAAAAAAACAATGCTAAAAAATTAATCCATCTTCACCCGGCGAGGGCACGGTGCAGACTGAGCTCCGCAGGACGGGGAAAGGCTTATAAAGCCTTCCCACGCCCTGCAATTTGACTCAGAACACTCTGATTGGTTGGCTTGGAATTCAACCAATCAGAGTGCTAGTCATTTTACACAGTGTGGGAAGGTTCTTTTGAATTTTCCCACGCTGTGTAAAATGACACAGAGCACTCTGATTGGTTGGCTTGAATAGTTCCCCCTCCTCATTGTTTTTTAGGGCCCCCACCCACCGAGCAGGGGTGGGGGCCGGGGGGGAAGGACAATAGGTCCCCCCCACATTCTCATTTAGGGCCCCCATCTGCCGCTCAGGGGTGGGTGCCGGGGGGGGCTCTAGGTCCCCCCTTCAGTATAATAACCCCACTCGCGTGGCACAGGTGGGGGCTCGGGAGGGGGGACACTAGGGTACTTTTTTTTTTTTTTAACAGTGGGCAGCCACAGGCTTTGACTGAAAGACCAATTTAGGTCTTTCAGCTATTTGGTGGATAGCTCCCTAATATCGTGGGAATAAGGGAGTTATCTACTAAGCGGCTGCAAGATGCAGCCACGGCACGAATAGGATCGGAGTTTCATTTATTCAAATGAAATTCCGATCTGAACGAAGTCCCGAATTGCGTCCTAACACGAATAGAGAAACTGTTCTCATTCTGTTAGGATGCAATTCTGCAGTTTCACCGGCGTTCTGTCTAAATGACAGGTCGTTTGGGAAAAGTGAAAGGAAGCATCACGGGAACACAGAGGAAAGGTAAGAATTGTGGGGAAATTTCTCCACCGCTGGTTAGAGATGGTCAGGCGTAGGAAACCTCCATAAGACAAGTAGTCCCTAGTTCTTTTATTCCCCCTCACTATTTTTAGGGTGAGGGGGTTAGGTAGGGGTTTAATAATTTTTGTTTTTCGGTGGGGGGTGACTAGGGGCTTCGGGACCCCTAGACACCTTGGAGGGGGGACATTTTCATTTGGGGCCCCCACCTGCTGCTCAGGGGTGGGGGCCGGGGGGGAGGACAATAGGCCCCCCTTATTGTTATTTATGGGCCCCATCCACCGCTCAGGGGTGGGGTCCAGGGGGGAGGAAAATAGGTCCTCCCCTCATTGTTTTTATGGCCCCCACCCGCCGCTCAGGGGTGGGGGCTGGGGGGGAGGACAATAGGTCCCCCCCGCCATACTCATTTAGGGCCCCTACCCTCCACTCGGGGAGGGCCGGGGGGAGGACAATAGGCCCCCCCTCAATGCTATTTAGAGTCCCCACCCGTCGCTCAGGGGTGGGGGCCGGGGGGAGGACAATAGGTCCCGCCCGCCATACTCATTTTGGGCCCCTACCCTCCGCTCAGGGGGGGCCAGGGGAGGACAATAGGCCCTCCTCAATGCTATTTAGAGCCCCCACCCGCTGCTCAGAGGTGGAGGCCAGGGGGAGGACAATATGTCCCCCCTATTTAGGGGAGGAAAAAAGCCCCCCCCCCTTTTAAAAAATTGTTTACAACAGTGAGCAGCCACAGGCTACTTTTTAGTAGACATGCCCCTACTTGAGATTTCAAACCCCCTTATGCAATTATGGGGGTCATATTTACCCTCATAGAGTGAGGGAGGGCATTGGGGGCTTAGGAAGTGTCAGGGAGCACTACTCCTTGCCGCTTCTTTTTTTACATTTTACAAGGAGGGAACTGCGAGCCGGTAGCTCCCTCGTAATAAACTGAATGAACAAACGAACACCGATATTCGGTGTTTGTTCGTCTGACATTTCTATGCATTCATTCATCTTTCTGATGAATGAATGGATGAAATTGCCGTTCGCATGCCCAAGTGTTTAACTGGGTATTTGCGGGAATTTCACAGCGCTATCTAGTGTGGGCAGATGACGTGTTCCACAGGGCCTTCATCTACCCACACAAAGATGGCGGCGCCCAGGACCTAGGTCAGGGCAGAAAATAAAGTTTAAAAACTAGGTAATATGGGGCTTAGGGGCACTGAGGGGTGACTAGGGGATCAATTAGATGTAGTGGAGTCGGGAGGAGTGTTTAAAAAAAACGGGATTCGGCCATGACTGTGCCGCTTTAATGCATCTCTCTGAGCAAGTTCAGCATCTCCATACAGAGCGTGAAGACGCTAAATGTCAGTGCTGCACACTGTACCAGGAAGCACCTCTAGTAGTCATCTGAGTGGCCACTGGAGGTATACATAAGCTGTAATGTAAATACTGCCTTTTCTCTGAAAAAACAATGTTTACTGCAAAAAGTCTGCAGGGATTGTCTATACTCGCCAGAAAAACAACAATAAGCTGTAGTTGTTCTGGTGACTATAGTGTTCCTTTAAAGAAATTATTTCTGATATATGTATACTATGGGGGAGATTTATCAAGAAAAAAAATTAAATACTGAGAGACTTTCTAAAAAAAAAAAGATTCACATGATATGTCATGCTTCATGCAATCTTAGGTTTATGTATACAGAGAATAAAAAATACTTTCTCCTTAAATAATTAGTTACATAGTATGAATAAGTGCTTACTGTACGGTAGCAGTGTTGTGTTTAAATGAAAACAGGCTGCATTCTTTACATACCACTGATATTAAAATGAGCAGAGTCACTTTAACAAGTTCTCTGTTTATTGCATAATTTCCATTATTATTTGCTCTCTAATGAGACTTATGTCACAGCTGAAATATTTTGGCATAGATGGAATTTTAATGCTTACATCTGGTTTACACCTTGGAAGTCACAGTTATAATTTGATAAATATTTTCCAGCCCATGTCGTCAAATTTAGCAAGCCAATCTTCAGTCTTAGGAAAATATGGCTTTAATTGAGTTTAACTGGTGCCAATGTTATTTAATTGGTCTCCTCTGGACATTCTTTACTTGTTAAACCTGGGCTGCTGACCAGACTTTCTTGATGAAAATACTAATATTATTATTATTATTACAACTGCGGGCTAGCTAAGGCACCATTAAATTAAATATAGAATTAGTTGAGGAATTGCAGATGATGTTTGTGGAATTAAAGGTCAGAAGGGAGTGCATTTGCTGAATAATGCAATATCTATCTATCTATCTATCTATCTATCTATCTATCTATCTATCTATCTATCTATCTGTCTGTCTGTCTATCTGTCTGTCTGTCTGTCTGTCTGTCTGTCTGTCTGTCTGTCTGTGTTTTCGTTTGCCTTGTCTTTATTTTATTTTAAGAAGTGCTCATGTCCTTACTCATTAACATATTAGCTGATACTGCTTTTTCCACTCCAACAGGGAAAATTAGATAAAACATTCTAAATTAAACAAAATGTGCAATAAAGGAAGCATAAACATTAGATTTCTCTTTACAGAAAATATTTAGAAAGGTTGTGTAAGTCACATGCAGGGAGGTGTGCCTAGAGCTACTTAAACAAAGTGATTTAACTCATAAATGGCAGGATATTGAGCAATGAGAGTGCAGGGGCATGATCTACACACCAAAACTGTTTCATTAAACTAAAGTTGTTTTGGAGATGATAGTGTCCCTTTAACCCCTTAAGGACTAAACTTCTGTAATAAAATGGAATCATGACATGTCACACATGTCATGTGTCTTTAAGGGGTTAAACTAGTCTATGAATACTAATACTACACTTCCTGGGGAAGGCTAGAATTGTACTTGTTTGCTTTATCTCTTAGGCTTTACAAAGAGGGGTAACATGTTGTTACTCTCTGTTGAAATGAAGGAGGTTATTATAAAAAAAAAAATGGGGAGGTTACTATAAAAAAGTGGTTACAGTACAGGCACTCCTCACTTACCAACCACTACGACTAGCGAATTGGTTGGTAAGCGAGAATGCCTCAAACCGGCATGAGAACCAAGTCTCGCATTGTCACGGGAGTCATACCCCAACACGCAGGAAAGAGGGAACCCACAAAAGGTTGCTTGCAGACAGGGCCGGCCTTAGGGGTGTGCGAGCTGTGCGACCGCACAGGGCGCCATGGTACAGGGGGCGCCCTGTGGCCGACACAGCTCACTCATGGCCGGAGTGCAGGGGAGCTAAAAGAGGTACCTGGCTGGAGGATTAATTATTCTCCACCCGGGTCTATTTAAAAAAAAAAAAAAAAAATCGCGGCAGAGGGGGCGGGGTTTACCGAGCGGCGGAGGCGGGGCTTATCGAGAGGCGGAGACGGGGCTAATACCTCCCGAAGCCCCTGCTGTACAGGAAGAGGGAAAGATGCTTCCCCATCAGCCAACTGCATCCACTGGAAAGAGGTAAGTGTGTGTGTGTGACTGTTTGCCTGTTTGTGTGACTGTCTGTCTGTGTGTGTGTGTGACTGTCTGTGTGACTGCCTGCCTGTGTGCGTGTGACTGTCTGTGTGTGTGTGTGTGTGACTGTCTGTCTGTGTGACTGCCCATGTATGTGACTGCCTGTGTGTGTGACTGTCTGTGTGACTGCCTGTGTGTGTGAGACTGTCTGTCTGTGTGACTGTCTGTGTGTGTGACTGTCTGTCTGTGTGTGTGACTGCCTGTATGTGACTGCCTGCCTGCCTGTGTGTGTCTGTCTGTAACTGTCTGTGTGTGACTGCCTGCCTGTGTGTGTGACTTTCTATCTGTGTGACTGCCTGCCTGTGTGTGTATAACTGTCTATGTGTGTGTTACTGTGTGTCTGTCTGTGTGTGTGACTGCCTATGTGACTGTCTGTCTGTGTGTGTCGCTGTAGCTGTGCCATTGTTTGTGCCTGTGCCTGTATGTGTGACTGCCTTTAACTGAGTGTGTGTGTACATGCCTGTAACCGAGTTTAAATTTCCCCCACCCCTTCCTGTCAAGGCCGCACTTTGACTGACAGACGCTCACTCACTGACAGACGCACACTCACTGACAGACACACACTCTCATATACACTGACAAACAATGACATACACACATACACTATTACTTGGACACACACTGACAGATGCACACTCTCACTGACAGACGCAAGCACTCACTGAAAGATGCACGACTCCACTGACCGACACATACACACTGACTGACACACACTCACTGACCGACACACACTCACTGACCGACACATACACACTCACTGACACTACACACTCACTGACGACACATACACACTCACTGACGACACATACACACTCACTGACTGACACATACACACTCACTGACTGACACATATACACTCACTGACCAACACACACATTCACTCACAGACACACACACATTCACTTACAGACACACACAATTACACACTTACAGACACACACAATTACACACTTACAGACACACACACACACACATTCACTTCAAAATAAACACTCACAGACACACACACAGACATTTCCACTAACACTCACAAACTAATATTTTTTACATTTATTTTAAATCCACCCAGCCTCCCTGGGAAAGCTGGAGTGGATTTCTTACCAGCAGTCCAGTGTGGCTGCTGGGCAGGCAGGCAGGGGGCGCACAGGCTGAGTAAGCAGCGCTTAGTGATGCCGGGAGCCGGACTGACGTCATATTCTGGCTCCCGGCTTCATTAAGCGGCGCAGAGGAAGCTGAGCAGGAAGAGCTCAGGTGAGTATGCTCCTTCGCTGCCCGCTGCCAGCCTTGGGGGGGCTCAAAAGTGGCCAGCCGGTCAGCTCTTGAGCCCCCCAGGATGCGAGGCAAGCAAGGGATCTGCCTGGGGGTTTGGAGGGATGCTTTTTTTTGCCGCCCCCTGCAAAGTGGCGCCCAAGGCAGATGCCTTGTTTGCCTCGTGATACACACGTCCCCGGTGCCTGTGTGTGTTACTGTATTCAGGCAACTTGGTGGGAGGTGGGGGGGGGGCGCCGTGAAGACTTTTTGCACAGGGCGCCTAATTGCCTAAGGCCGGCCCTGCTTGCAGACCACTCTGAGGAGCCAGGACACCACAAGCCAGTAATGAACTCAAGATAGTTCATAATCCTTCTGATCCACCAAATACTGAAGACAACCGAGAATATATCTGGAATCAAGAATTTAAATGACTTTGTATTCCTCTTGATCCACAACCTGAACAGATGATGGAGGCATGACTTTTCTGGTAAACCTATTGCGGGTAAAGGGCTTCAACAAGGAGACATGAAAGGTGTTTGGAATACAAGGAGAGCAAAAGACAACAGCAATTTATAGGCCATGGGATTGACTTGTATGAGAGCCTTACAAGGGATGTTGTATCTAGGAGCAAATTTCACTGTTGGAACTTTTAATCGAATATGACTAGTACTAAGCCAGACCCTGTCACCCATTTTGTAAACAGGTGCTGCACATGTATGTTTGTCAGCATATTTCTTTTGAAGAAATTATTTCTTGAGTATGTTTCCATGACCTATTTAGATTTTTGGTGTGTTCAGCTAATTGCATTCCCTGTGAAGAAGGATAGGATGAAAACACTAAGAAAGAAAGGACTGTACTAAGCTTATTCAAAAACAACATTCTGTGCAAATTTAGCCTATGAAATTAAGCTAATCCAATTGTCCTGATGTGCAGAAATAAAACAACATAGATATTGTTCTAATGTTTGGTTAGTTTGTTCTAAGATAAAGAAAAGCTTAATTTCATACCCATTTAAAATAAAATGTCTTCCAGAAGCTGGAAATTAATTGGGTACCTCTATCAGAACCAATCTTTAGCAAACATACACTGATCAGTCACAATACTAAAACCACTGACTGGTGAAGTGAACGACATTGATTATACCTTTACAATGGCATCTGTCAAAGGGTGGAATATATTAAGCAGCAAGAGAACAGTCAGTTCTTGAATTTCATGTGTTGGAAGCAAGAAAAAGGGGCAAGTGAAAAGATCTGAGTGACTTTAACACAAAAATGGCAAGTCTTGTGGGGTGTTCCCAGTATACAGTGCTTAGTACCTACCAAACGTGGTGCAAGGAAGGAGAAACGGTAAACTAGTGTCAGTGTCATGGGAGCTTAATGATACACATGGGGAGTGAAGGCTAGCCCATCTGATCCAATCACAAAGAAGAGCTTCTGTAGCTCAAATTACTGAAAAACATTATTTTGCCCATGATAGAAAGGTGCCAGTACACACAGTGCATCACAGTTTGCTGCATATTGGACTGCATAGACAGCCTCTGCTGTTATAGACATACTACACTATATTAGTATTCTTGTCTTATTTTGTTTTCTCCCTCATATTGGCTCCATTGGATTCCACGTAAGGACTTTATTTGTTAAGTGCTGCTTCCCGACATCACCCACTTTACTTGCATCAACGACCGGAAAGAAGAGACTCTGGTTTGGGAAAGTTTTAGCTGCTGCACACATTAGGAACAAGTGCCAGAAATCTTACTTGCTGCAATATATACAGAAATGTCTAGGATAGATTGTAGGGGATAACCCTTGTGAAGAGTTTAAATAAGAGAGTGAAAGAGAGTAATGTGTCCTAATGGAATCACTGATATAGTAAAATTGACACATATCAAATATAACATTTAATAGGTATACTAAAAAGTAAAAATCTATAAACACTGGAATACAAAAAAAAGGTGAAATAAGTACAAAGATTTCACTATATATTGTCTATGTACACCCTGCTCCAAAATATTATGCAAATTCTATTTAAGTGTCACAAAGATTAAATATTTTGTTTTTCAGTTTAACTCATGGATGGCATTGTGTCTCAGGGCTCTTTTGATCACTGAAAACAATCTCGGACACCTGTAATAATTAGATTGCCAGGTGAGCCCAATTTAAAGAAAAACTACTAAAGGAGGGTGTTCCACATTATTAAGCAGAGCACCATTTTCATGCAATATGGGGAAGAAAAAGGATCTCTCTGCTGCTGAAAAGAGTGAAATAGTTCAATGCCTTGGACGAGGTATGAAAACATTAGATATTTCACGAAAACTTAAGCGTGATCATCGCACTATTAAGAGATTTGTGGCTGATTCAGAGCACAGACGGGTTCGTGCAGATAAAGGCACATTGAGGAAGATTTCTGCCAGATCCATGCATCGGATCAAGAGAGCAGCTGCTAAAATACCATTACATAGCAGCAAACAGATATTTGAAGCTGCTGGTGCCTCTGGAGTCCCACGGACATCAAGGTGTAGAGTCCTCCAGAGTCTTGCAACTGTGCATAAACCTTCTATTCGGCCACCACTAACCAATGCTCACAAGCAGAAATGGCTGCATTGGGCAGAAAAATACATGAAGACTAATTTTCAAACAGTCCTGTTCACTGATGAGTGCCGTGCAACCATGGATGGTCCAGATGGATAGAGTAGTGGATGGTTGGTGGACGACCACCCTGTTCCAACAAGGCTGCAACGTCAGCAAGGCGGTGGTGGAGTCATGTTTTGGGCCGGAATCATGGGAAGAGAGCTGGTTGGCCCCTTTAGGGTCCCCGAAGGTGTAAAGATGACCTCTGAAAAGTATGTGGAGTTTCTGACTGACTACTTTCTTCCCTGGTACCGGAAGAACTATGCTTCCCATAATAAAATCATCTTCATGCATTACAATGCACTATGTCATGCTGCAAAGAATACCTCTGTATCAAAGGCTGCTATGGGGATAAAAGGAGAGAATGTCATGGTGTGGCCTCCATCCTCCCCTGACCTCAATCCTATTGCGAACCTTTGGAGCATCCTCAAGCAAAATATCTATGAGGGTGGGAGGCAGTTTACATTCAAAAAGCAGCTCTGGGAGGCTATTCTGACATCTTGCAAAAAAATTCAAGCAGAAACTGTCCAAATGGATGCAAGACTTGTGAAGCTGCTATTAAATAAGGGGTTCTATGTTAAAATGTAACATGACCTGTTAATTTTTTTTTTTTAAATTTAGAATTTTTATTTTCAAAAAGTAGAAGGTAAAGAAAGGATACAGAACAAAGAGAGGGAGGGGTAGGGAAAGGGTGGAGGAGCATGGGAGGCGACAAGCCAATCTCATATTCCTTTCGCAGAAGGAGAGGGGTAAGTGACACATCTGTTTACTTAAGTCACAGTATGTCAATACATAACAAAATGTCAATACATAACAAAGTGTCAACATATCGAAAGGTGTGTATCGTGTATCGAAAGGTATGTATCGAGGTGCCAGGAAGTCCAATGAATCAAGTAAGCGTTGATTATTATCCGTGAACAAGTAGGTTCTGTGTCCAAGTAGGCTGTCTTCATTCTCCACTCGTATTTTATGCAAGTTGGTAGTCTATTAACCTGGTTCTCTATGCTATCTAAGTAATAGTCGTTGAGTATGGATATGGTATAGTCGTAGCCTTGGAGTGTGGAGTGGCTTGGTGTAGGGTTTTTAGCTCGTGGGTCTGGGCTTATTATCTATCATATAAAGCCATGGTGTCCATATTTGTTCTACTTCTCTCCTTTTCGTGTATGAGTCTGCGGAAAGTATCTCATACTGATAATATTGCTGTATTTTGTTTAGTAATTCTTTACGCGAGGGGCATTTGGTGCTTTTCCAGCATTGGGCTAGTAAGTTCCGTGCTGCTAAAATAACCAGGGAGGCTATTTTTTTATGTTTTTTATCCCATTGGTTCGGGAAGATCAATAGTAGTGCTAGTTTTGGTGTAATAGGAGATGTGTAATCTAGAGCCTGGTATAGTATTTGCTGTGTGTGTTTCCATAGGGGTTTTATCGCGGTGCATTCCCACCATATGTGGGTCATGTTGCCCTCTTGCGATTCGCATCTCCAGCATTTCGGGTTCGTGGCGGGGTAGATTTGGTGTAGTCACTGTGGAGTGAGATACCATCTATATATGACTTTTTTGTGTACTTCTATGTGTGAGAAACAGGACGTGAGACCTTTCAGGGCATTTAACGCCATAATCCATTGATCGTTTGTAAGTTTGGAGATACCTTCTTTTTCCCATTGTTCTACGTATTTAAAAGAATGGGGTGGCGATTGCTTCAATATTGTTTTATAACATAGCGATAAGGATTTGGGTTTGGTTGGAGCCGTGTGAAATCTAGAGATAACATTTAATGTCTGTACAATGTTATGCAGTGGGACGAGGAGGCGGTGGGATACATGGGTGTTTACAACGCTTTTTAGCTGCAAATATTGGAAGACAAAGGAGTTAGGCAGGTTGAATTGGGTTTGTAGCTGAGGGAACGATTTAATCACTGTCTGTTCACAAATGTCTTTAATATATCTAATTCCATATTTGGTCCATGATTTTAATGACAACCATGGTGTTATCTTTGTTAATGCCTCTATTGGGGCGTATGTGCAGTATTTCCCTTTCCCTGATGCCGTTGTTAACAGTTTATCCCAGTATTTGAGTGTTACTGTAGAGGTAGGATATAGTATTATTTTTTTGGGTCGATGTATTGTTGGTGACCACATTATGTGTAGTATGGGATGGGGGTGGGTTTTTTCATTTTCCATGTCCACCCATTGAAACGTGTGTTTAGGGGCATGGAGCTTTATGGCGGATTCTAGAATAGCCGCCTCATAATAGTCGGTCATTTTTGGTATTAGCCGCGAGGCAAACAAGGCATTTGCCTTGGGCGGCATTTTTCAGGGGGCGGCAAAAAACGCCGCCCCCCAAATGCCCAAGGCAAATGTCTTGTTAGCCTCGCGGCTAACAGACATTCTGGGCGCTGGGCGGCAGTGGCTGCAGCGCTGGGCGGGCGGGCGGCCGGCGAGGGAGCTCTTCCCCTGAGCGCTCTGCTCAGCTCCCTCGCGCGCCGCCAGCAGAGTGAGGCCGGGAGCCAGAAGATGACGTCATATTCCGGCTCCCAGCCTCACTCTGCTGGCGGCGCGCGAGGGAGCTGAGCAGAGCAGAGCGCTCAGGGGAAGAGCTCCCTCGCCGGCCGCCCGCCCGCCCTGCAGCCACTGGACCCCAGGGAGAGAACCCCCCCCAGCATTACCAAAGGTAAGGAGTCTATGTCTATGATTTCTTGTGTTGTGAATGGTTGTATCAGATTATGGCTTTCCTCTATGGTAAGGGTGGGTAGGTGAATATCTGTCAGGAATGTATCTATGTCTTCTTGCTTGGGTATATGGCAGTCAAGCCTCTTTGCTAGATTGTATAGGTCGCTGTAGTATTTGCTAAATTCGTCTGCTACTTCTTGTGGGTTGGTGAGTTTTCCTCCTTCTTTAGTATGTATGAAGGGTATTTTGGATGATATGGTCTTTGCTTTTAGTTGTGCCGCCAAGACTTTCCCTGCCCTATTGCCCTCTTGGAAGAATTTGTGTTTCATTTTAGTTAGTAGGTAAGTTGTTTTGGCCATTTCCATTTCTCTCAATTGGGATTGTAGGTGAAGAATTCGTTGTGTAGTATCGTGTGAAGGTGCATGAGTGTGACTAGTTCTGTGTTTATATCTATATAGGCTGTCATGCGTTGCTTTTTATTGTAGCTAGCATGTTTAATAAATTGTCGCTTAAGGACTGCCTTGTGAGCTTGCCATAGAGTTTCAATTCCAATATCCCTTGTGTCGTTTCGGGAGAAGTATGTTTCTAGATCTTTGTTTATTTGCGTGACTAGTTTATGATCTGTTAGAAGGGAATCGTTTAGCCGCCACGTTCTGTTTCCACTTGTAGGGTGTTGTGTTGTCAGTGATAGAGTGATCGGGGCATGGTCTGACCAAGTAATAACACCTATATTTGTACTGAATACCTTCGGTGTGTGGGCCGATGGGAGTAGGAATCGATCAATTCGGGAGTAGGTGTCATGCACCAGGGAATGGTGTGTGTAATGTTTATCTAGAGGGTGTAGGGCTCTCCAAATGTCGGTGTATCCATGCGTGTGTATGATGTTTTCTATGGTGACATCGTGTTGCCTTGGGGTGGAGGAGGGGGGAGGGGGTGGGGTAACTGGGGTGTAACAAACTATATACAAAGAGAAGGTCTTCAACTTGAGACCTAATTGTCCTTGTATTTGTTGGGCATCGAAGCCCTCTTGTGGGGTGGAGAGTCCCTTTTCTTTAGGGAGAGGTCTACCGTCTTAGGAAGTGTGTTGATTTCGGTGTGATCTTTTGGTGTGGGCTAGTGTATGCATGATACGTTCCAGGATATTGTCAATACCCTCTTATTTTTTTATTTTTTTGTTGTTGCACAGCCTATAGTTCCTGTTGGTATCCATCGTGCTCCTGAACCACAAGCCGTGTATGTATATGTTGTATCTGCAAACAAAGTAATGTGTAGCAAAAATGGAAACGTATTGCTGTTCTTGCTGTAGTCTAATGAGAGTCTGGGAGCGTTAGTAACCTTGTTTTCCAGATGAGGGCTAATTTTGGGTGTTGTTCTTAATTTTTGACTGCAAGTGAGGGTGACAGGGGGAGAGAGGTGTTTCTCATGACCTTAGTGTAACTGTTATTTTCGTTTTGGTTTGTTTTTGGTAAATTTACGGTTGTCCAATTATGGCAGCTATGTCTAGTAATTATGTCTCGTCAGTGAGTATGTTTTTTTTTTATGCGGGTGATTAAAGTCAGTGAGTAAGCTTACAGTTGAACTTAAGTCGGTGGCCGTTGGTGGGCATACTTTCGTGATATCTGTCTGGTCAAGTGTTGATGGTGTATGTCCCAGGTCGGATGTCTATATGTTAGTGTGTAGACAGTCATTTAGCTGTCTGATGTTTCTACCCTCATAAGGTTGTATTGGGAATTTCAGCAACTGGCCCAGAGGACCTTGTGTAGGAAAGTCACTTATCTGTAGCTTGCGTTTCCCAGTCGGAGGTCACCTTCATCTGTACCGCCGCTGGCGATCTTGCAATGTCCGCTGTGTCTGTCATCGGTATGTTCCATTCCGCCAGGGCCTTTTTTCCGTCTTCCGGGTTGAGAAGATGCTTTTCTATTCCCTTTCTTCTAATTATAAGACGTGTCGGGAAACCCCACTTGTAGGGCATGTCTGCCGCTCTCAGAGCTGTGGTTATAGGTATAAAGCTTCTTCGTGCATTGAGCGTGGTTGTGGAGAGGTCGGTATATAGCTGGATTTTGCTATATGCCTCTGGCAGGTTAGGATGTTTCCTAGAGGCGGAAATTATAGCTGCCTTAGTAGTGTAGTAGTGAATTCTTGTTATGGTGTCTCTTGTTGACGATGTTGGGAGATGTCTGGGTCTTGGTAGTCTGTGAGTTCTGTCCAGTATCAATGCTGAGTCTGGGAGATCAGGTACCAGAAGATGGAAAAGTGTTGTGACATATTTACTCAGGTCATTGGGATTCCGTGTAGGCGTACGTTATTTCGCCGGTCTCTATCCTCATGGTCGGCAAGTTTAGTGACAATAGAGGATAGTTTGGCTTCCATATTTTCATAGGCTGTAGCCACGTTGTTATGTGCAGTAATGAGCTCTTCAGTTTTGTTTTCGAGGTAATCCATTCTGTCCCCCAGCGCTTTAACATCTGCTCTTATTTCTCTAGCCAATTTGGCAAAATCTGCCTGTAGGGATGTCTGTAGGCCATTCAGCATTTTTTGTATTGCTGATTCAGTGGCTGGAATTTCTCTGTGTGAGATGGAGGTGAAATCACTCCTGCCAGAGCTTGAGGCTGGTGAGCCTGTTCCGTCGGCGCCATCTTGTGTGCGGCGTGGTGGTGAGGCCATAGCTGCAACTTGCAGTGAAGGTGTTTCTCTCACCTTTTTTTTGTGGAGCGTTGTGCCATGGCGTCATTGCGGTATCTTGGTGT
>OW240916.1:78860788-78882128 GCA_933207985.1 Pelobates cultripes | reverse complement strand
TGGATTGTACCCTTTCCATACCTGAGTAGACACATGCGCTAGTTTAACCATATGGCTAGTAAGCTCAGCTATTGCTTGCCCTTCGTCATCTATTTGAAGACAGCAATTGCTCAGGTTAAACTTCCCACATACACCCCCCTCTACTGCCAAAAGATAATCCAAGGCTAATCTATTTTGGTAAACTGCTGTCCTCATCCTGGTATTATGCTTCGCTAGAAGATTGAGCGCTTGTGATGTCTCGTTAGTAATGATCTCAACCACCGCCTGTAACCTTATAATGCGGTTGAGCATATAAATAGAGGTTCTATAACCAAAGGTACCATCCTCTGCCCACGTGGCTGGCCCATAATAATCTATAATACGCTGGGGAGGCCATTCATTATCTTCCCAGGCACCTATCTCTATGGGTCCCCTTTTCTTCCTATGATTCACATCATACACTTTAACACCTAAAGTCTCACCTGTTTCAATAGGCAGCAAGAAGAAGGATGGTTTTAACATACCCAACACACATGCCCCTTCCCAGTCCTGTGGTAACTCCGAATAGGCCTTCTTACCACAGATCCAGTACAAATTCGCTGGGGCTCTCCAGTTAGATGTGATGGATAGATCAAACCATACGTCCTTTAAATTGGCATATCCTGCAAACGGGTTAGATGGTTCTGAGACATTTGAAGCCGACCACCAAGTTGTATTCTTTGTATCATCATCATAAGCTTTTTGCCCTAGACAAGTTAATTCTCCTACAGAAGTATTATACATCATTCCTTTCCTCGCTATGCAAACATAACCTATGATGGAGGTCTTCAATCTCCACTCAGATTTACCTCTAACACTCATATGATAGTCGGCTTGTGTAGATATTAATTGGTCAACTGCCTCAGAACCGGACATTACCTCCTTTGCTTCCCAAGGCCATTGGTCTCCCATGTTAGTACCTCCACACACATAGCAGTTGGTAACATTAAGACTACCGGCAATACTCTCGGCTAAATCAATGAACAAGTTTTTAGCATTATGGGGATCTTATTATCTATGCTCATCTCTTCATAAAAGGAATGGTATACTTGATGAGTTTGGGAGGTTACCGTATCAGACTCTATCCCTATAAACAATATTGTCCCAGGGTCTAAACCCGTCCCATATATTTGAAACCCAAATAAATTACCATATTTATCTAAGAACTTGTCAGGGTTATTTATAAGTATATGGATTGGATTGCATTCCATAGACTTACAATATGGATTAGTAGGCAACTTAGTCACAATCATGTCCTTGTCTGCTGTCTGTCCCCAAGTCGCCCACCCCACACAAGACCAATATGGGCAGAAGTTATAATCTCTATTTGGGCATCTTGGACTTACATATTTATTTTTACTACTGGAACAAATATATTTATCGTTAGACCCATACGTCCTCTCCCATCTAAGATCCCCACATACATTCCACGGCTTTCTACCACTTGATATTGCTTTACACGCATCAAATAGCAGAGCACCTGAAGAATATACAGATTTTAATACCGTCTTATTAATTAGGGTCCCCTGAGAATCTCCATTTCTGAGAGTCAACCAAATTGTACAGGGTTGATACTCAGGACTGAAGCACTTAGGTTCTCCTACTCCTAAATGACACACACTATATTCTATATTTAAGTATCTACATCTTGATACATCTCCTTTACACTCATATTGCGAATGCCAAATTAGGGTCTGGGATATATGTTTACCTGTTCTTGTAGTCTTAATGCATACCTCACAGCTAGGAGTGTTGGTACCTCTACCTTCCTGAATATAAAAATACACATAAATAAACATTATTAAAAATACATCTTTCATCGTCATCCTCAGTCTTCGTCCGTGCGAAGGCACCTCAGCTTCCAGGATGTAAGGACTGCAGGGAATGGAGTTCTACTCGTCTTCACAGGGGTCCCCTCAAGACTTTCCCTGACTTATACACTCGTTGGTGAGTGGACAGGCTTTATTATGGCCTTCTCACTCACTTACCAAGTCTCTGAAACAATAAAATTTGTAATCTACAAGGTTCCTCGTCACTCCGACTGAGTCATGCGTTTTAACCGGATCTTGCAGGGATTCTCTGGATTTGCTGTAACTTGCCAGGAATCGGCTGCTGCTGGTTTAACCCTGGAGTGATGTATCCACGGAGCCACTTCGGCTACTTTTATCGCTGTAGGGGTAGACAGAAGAACAACATAAGGACCTCTCCACTTGGGCCCTAACGGCACATTATTCCACTCTTTAATCCACACTTGGTCGCCTGGGTGGTAACTATGAATTGGGGATAAATATTCACAGGTAATCTATCTTGTACCCATTTCTGTACCTCCTCCATAGTCTTACCCAACTCTACAACCTGCTGCCGGGTAATTCCTTCTCCCAACTGACTCAAATCCCCCTTAAGTTACCAAGCACGGGAGGTGGTCGCCCGTACATGATTTCAAAAGGAGAGAGGCCCATCCTTCTGGTAGGTGTACTACGGATTCGCAATAGAGCTATGGGCAAGAGAACGTTCCACTTAAGTTGGGTTTCCTGACACATTTTAGCCAACTGATTCTTAATAGTTCTATTCATTCTCTCTACCTTACCAGAACTCTGGGGTCTATATGCCGTATGAAGCCTCCACTTTATACCAAGCATATGAGTCAATTGTTGTAGGCACTGATGAACAAAAGCTGGACCATTGTCCGATCCTATAGAGCAGGGTAGTCCATATCGGGGTATTATTTCTCGTAGCAGGAATCTCACGACTTCTCCTGCTTTCTCTGTACGAGTAGGACATGCTTCTACCCAGCCTGAATAGGTGCACACCACTACCAGCAGGTAGCGATGTCCACCCGATTTAGGCATCACTGTATAGTCAATTTGTAAATCGGACATGGGAAGTCCCCCCATAAACTGGACTCCTGGTGGCTTTACTGGTCCTTGTCTTGCATTATTTTTAGCACACGTTACACATCTACGTACAATGGCCTGAGTCAAGTTGGACAATCTTGGTATGTAGAAATGTTTTCTGAGAGATTCTTCTGTACTGTCTCTCCCAGAATGTGTCCCGTTATGATAGTTTTGGACAATTTCTACCGCTAGTGATGCTGGAATAACTATTCTTCCATCTTCTAACTGATACCATTTGTTCTCCAAATACTTTCCAGGTTCAGTCCTTAACCACTCCTCTTCTTGAGCTGTATAAATTGGAGTCCATTGAGACAGTGGAGTTGGTATAAGAGCAGCTATATACCCCACATATTCCTGTCTTCCTGATTCAGCAGCACGCTTAGCTGCACTATCTGCCATCCGATTCCCTTTGGTTACATCACCATCTCCTCTCAGATGCGCCCGACAATGTATAATACCGACTTCTTTCGGCTCCCACACTGCTTCCAATAGTTGTAGGATCTCAGCTGCGTATTTGATTTCTTTGCCTTCTGAATTCAATAGTCCTCTTTCTTTATACAAAGCTCCGTGGGCATGAGTGGTTAAAAACGCATACTTGGAGTCCGTGTAGATGTTCACTCTTAAACCTTCAGCCAATTGTAACGCTCGTGTCAGTGCTATCAATTCTGCCTTTTGTGCTGATGTTCCTTTTGCCAGTGGCCGAGCTTCTATCACCTTGTCTATCGTTGTTACTGCATATCCTGCATAGCGGATCCCTTCTTTTACATAACTACTGCCGTCGGTGTAATATTGAACATCAGGGTTCTGGATGGGAAAATCACGAAGATCTGGTCTACTTGAAAATACTTCATCCATTACTTCCAAACAATCATGTTGACTTTCAGTAGGTTGTGGCAAAAGGGTAGCTGGATTTAAGGTATTTACAGTCTCTAAATGCACTCTTGGGTTTTCACACAACATTGCTTGATACTTGGTCATACGGCTGTTACTAAACCAATGATTTCCTTTGTAATCCAACAACGTCTGTACTGCATGTGGAACTCGTACATAAAGTTCTTGACCCAGAGTGAGTTTATCGGCTTCAGCTACTAGCAGGGCGGCTGCAGCTACAGCTCTTAGACAAGGTGGAAGTCCGCTGGCCACTGCATCCAGTTGCTTAGACATGTAGGCAACAGGTCTTTGCCATGATCCCAAGTACTGTGTCAATACTCCCACAGCCATTCTTCTTTGCTCATGTACATACAGGTAGAATGGCGTGTGTGGTCAGGTAGACCTAATGCTGGGGCACTCATCAAAGCCCTCTTCACATCTTCGAATGCCGTTTGCTGTTCTTGAGTCCATAAGAAGGGGTCGTGCTCTGTACCTTTGATAGCTGCATACAGAGGTTTTGCCAGTGTCGCGTAGCTGGGAATCCATATCCTACAGAAGCCTGCTGCCCCCAAGAATTCTCGCACTTGTCTTCTATTCCTGGGTATCGGTATTTGGCACACAGCTTCTTTTCTCTCTGGCCCCATAATTCTTTGACCTTCAGAGATATGGAATCCCAGATATTTGACAGTTGGCAAACACAACTGAGCCTTCCTTCTTGACACCTTGTATCCTGCCTTCCAGAGAATGTGTAGTAGATCGTGCGTTGCTTGCTGACATACTTCCTTTGTAACTGCTGCTATCAACAAGTCATCTACATATTGTAATAATACACACTCTCCTGGGATAGACTCGAAATCTAGTAGATCTTGACTTAGAGCTGAACCAAATAGGGTAGGTGAATTTTTAAACCCCTGGGGCAATCTTGTCCAGGTCATTTGGCGTTTCGAGCCCGTTACAGCATTTTCCCATTGGAAAGCGAAGATACATTGGCTTTCTGCGGCAATTCGGAGGCAAAAGAAGGCATCTTTGAGATCTAAGACTGTAAAGTAAGTAGCCCCGCCCGGAATTAAAGCAAGCAGGTTATATGGATTGGGCACGACTGGATGTATACTAACAACCGCATCATTGACTGCTCTCAAGTCCTGCACAGGTCGATACTCATCTGTACCGGGCTTTTGAACAGGCAGCAATGGGGTGTTCCAGGGGGAAGTACAGAATTTTAGGATACCATACCGTATGAACTTATCCAGATAAGATTGGATGTTCTTCTTAGCCTTCTGCGGAATATGATATTGTCTCAGGCTTACTGGATAAACCCCAAGTTTTAGTTCGATTTTAATAGGTGGAATATTGCGGGCCAGTCCTGGTGGGTTGTTCTCTGCCCAAACTCCTGGTATGTTAAATAAGGATTCATCACTCCTCGGGTTTTGGCTAGTCAACACTGTATAAAGTCGCCACTCTTCTTCCTTTGGTACGGACAATGTCATAATACCTGAGGGTCCATTAAACTTTAAGGATGTTGTTCCATTTGGTAGGAACGTAATCTGCGCTTGTAATTTGGATAGCATATCACGTCCCAGCAATTGGACTGGACACTCAGGCATATAAAGGAATTGATGTTTTACTACGTGGCCTCCCAATGTACAGAGTCGACTTTTAAGAACCGGTTTTTCAGCACTTCTTCCAGTTGCTCCTATTACAGTAATAGTTCTTCCAGATGGAGGAGCAACTTGATTAGTCACCACCGAATGTTCAGCACCAGTGTCGATCATGAACGCACTCCTTTTTCCCCCTATTGATACATCGACCATAGGCTCCACTCGACCAAGGGGGATGGAGCCCGGTCGGTATCAATAGTCCTCCATGACCGTGTCAGCCAATCCCACAAAGTCCCTACCTTCTCTATCGCGGGACCTTTGCGCTGCTGGATAGTACCTATCTTCCCTTACACTTCCTCTGTTCCCATTACTCCCTCTATTACCATTACTCCCTCTATTACCATTACTCCCTCCGGGGCCTCCTCTACCTCTCGCTCTGCCTCTAAAGTTTCCGTAACCTGCCCTGGGTAAGTCTCTCTCATACTGCTCTCTTTGCGGACACTCGTTCCTCCAATGCCCTTCTTCCTTACAGTACGCGCACTGATTCCTACTCAAAGGCTCCCTATTCCATCTACCATCGCCTCTATCTGGGCCCCGTCTATCTACGCCTGCGATCGCTACCGCTAGCATATCTGCCTTTCTACGCATCTTGCGCTCTTCCTCTTTCTTACTTTCTGTTTCCCTATTCATATATACTTTGTTCGCTACCTCCATTAGTTGGGTGATAGACATACCTGCAAACCCTTCTAATTTCTGTAGCTTGCGCTTAATATCTCCGTAAGCTTGGCTGACAAAGGCGGAGTTTACCATTCGGGAATTATCAGCGTCTTCCGGATTAAAGGGGGTATACAAGCGGTATGCCTCCAATAATCGGTCATAAAGACACTGGGCGCTTCATCACTTTTCTGAATCACCTCAACTGTCTTCGACATGTTAATAGCTTTCTTCCCTCCGGCTTTCATGCCAGCAATTATAGCATCTCTATAGGCTTTAAGTTGAGCCATATCTGCGCCATTTACATTCCAGTCAGGATCGGTGTTAGGGTAATGTGTTGCGGCCCATGCTGCCGGATTGGCTTGATTTAAAGCACGGGCTCTCTCCTCTAGCGCCTTAATGGCCGCTTGGTTAATCCTTGTCCTTTCCTCATTATTGAACAATGTCATTAATAACTGCTGGCAATCAGCCCATGTCGGGTTATGTGTCTGAACTATCGAGGTGAACAGATCGGTCATAGCTTGTGGTTTCTCAGTGTACGAGGAATTGTGGGTCTTCCAATTCAAGAGATCGGTAGTCGTGAACGGGACATATACGAAAACTGGGTCAGCATGTGCCATTTGACCTGCGGCATCGATATAGGCTGACCCAGGATTCAGACGAAGAGGCATCTGATAATGTTTTAATTGTTGGGTACCGGTCAGTTGTCGGGTTAGTATGGGGCTACGTGGAGGGGCGTCAGTTAAAGGTTCCGGTCGAGAGGTAATAGGGCATGAGGATGTGGGAACTTGATTTTGGGAAAAGTTAGTGAATAGTATACTCCGAGCCGAGCTAGAAGAAGCTTGACCGGAAGTTTGAAGTGGCGCCAAATCAGGATATTCAAATCTAATGGGGGTTGGTCCTGGTTCCGGAAGGGGAGTTTTAATACGAGGGGGGGTGGATTCTGTACTGGAGGAGGAAGCGGAAGTGGATGGGGGCAATAGGGGAAGGGGTGCAGAGCTTCCTGCATTCGCGTCACTTCCTCTTAAAGGAAAGTAAGGAGGCGGCAAAGGGATCTCGGACTCAGGGGGCGTGTCCAAAATGGGCCTAACACCAGTCCTAGTGGACAAACAAGTCCTGGCCACCATGAGGCGACATTGCTCCTCGTGGCATATCCGGATCCATTTTGGCGAGTCGTTTACGGCCTGCCCCCAACAATCAATGTATGGAAACTGTCCGTAAAGTTCAGGCCTACCTGATACAGCCACGTGTACACGCTGTACCAGGGTTGGATCCAAACTGCCACGCGGCGGCCATGCCGCAACCAAAATAGGCCACTCCCTAGTGCACAAAGTGACCAAACGTACAGGAGACATTTTAACCCCAAAATCACATGTTTTGAATCCCTTTTTAAAATTCTTTACCATACAACCTAAGGGATCCGAAATCGTTGACTCTGACGCGCCCATACTTATCAATGGAACGTCGTTGACAACGAATACTATGCACGCGTTCTTATTCAACAGTCACACCCGTTTCCTCTGGCAACAGCACCACGTGGTACAGTTACCGAGTGAAACGTACACAATAACACAATAATCACTCAGGGAATTCCCGTACACACACAGCTGTTACACCAGTCACTAAATAATCAATATTATGCCCTTTGGCGAAACTATACAGTCACCCACGCTATAATTCTCTATATATGAATTACCCGTCTATAACACACCCCAGTAACATCGTCTTTTACTAGTATCGGTTACAGTACGGTTAGCATAGGTCAAAGCACAATTTAAGGTCACAATACAATTATTAGTGGTTACGGTGTTAAACATGCAATAGACGACAATGATTAGTACTTATATACAGTGTCAGTAAATATACAGGGTTATGGTACCGTGCACTATGATACAGCAACACACTATTAACACTCTCGCTAGACGGCTGAGCTCGCGCTATCTAACAAGATATACACTTTACTAACAATCTTTAACACATTTACAATCCCAACTAAACTATTGGCCAGTACCTTGAATGGACTACCTAAAACTATATACACCCGTTTTGGTTAGCCACACTGCCCAAACACCACATATAGCGAACTAGAGGGCGAAATTTACAAAATTGCCCTTCTAGTCTATTTACTCTATCAAAAGTCTAGTGGGTTCCAAATTTACACGCCTTCCCACTTAGCCAAGATAGGTTGAGAGCTAGCGAACCGAATTTACACAGGCGCCGCTTAGTCTCCCGGTCCCTCCGACCTAGCGAACGTAATATACACCCTAGAACGCTAGTCTAGACAAGACACCGGTGTCCGGCTAGGGCTATTTACACAGGACCCCGCCTGACTAACCAGATCAAACGGTCTTACTAAAGAGCGTTCGATCGAGCGGTGCGCCTTCGCTCCTTCCCTCCGACAGAGGGGGCAGATTCCATACACAGATTTAAACCCCTTTTGGGCCTACCGCACAATCGGTATACCCCTAGTGGGTCTGCCGTCTAAAACAGCAGTTGTCTTACCTCCTCGTTCCTGAACCTGAGTTCACACTCATCGACGGGGACACCCCAGCACTTCTTACGTAGAGGCCGATGATCTCCTGGACAACAGACCAGTGGCGCCGAGACGAAGGGAGGTCCACGCAGAAGTTCAGGGGTGCAGCCGTAGAGAACGTGGGCAAAGATAGACCGTCTCACGCCTCTGCCTCTCAGCTACCGTTGAACGATGAGCTTCCCGGCCAATGCACCAAATGATACCGGAGAAACTGACGGAAGCAAAGCACAGAGAGATGGACACAGGTTTCTTCAGGAAGGAAGAGATTCTTTATTGGATCACCGATCGGGACTCAGAGGGACTAATGTCACCAAAAATACAGCAAGTTCTGAGCCCTGAACAATAGTGCAGGCTCCCTATATAGGCACATAACTCCTCCCATATTAAGCTCCACCCGCACATTCTCTTGACCAATCATTACAAATAAGAATTAACTTCCTGCTTGACCGCATGGCTTGTCCAGCACAATGGAGGAGGGGAATACTACATCCTGTATTCTTGCACATGCTCCGTACACTACTGATCGTATCTTGCCTCGTGCAACCAACTGATCGATACGTCAGCATATGCACGTACACATGCCACGTGGTAATCTCGGCCTACTAAATTTATTTTTACCGAGATTCCACCACATTTTCATATGTCAAGATTTCAGACTCCTGATGAAATGTATGTTACAAAGTGAAATATTGACATATTAGAATACCATTTTCTATTTCAATAAGAGGGCCTAGAGTGCTGATTTTTGTTAAAGGGACACTATAGTGACCAAAACAACTTTAGCTTAATGAAGCAGTTTTTGTGTACAGATCATGCCCCTGCAGTCTCACTGCTCAATTCTCTGCCATTTAGGAGTTAAATCACTTTTTTTATACAGCCCTAGTTACACCTCCTTGCATGTAACTTTCACAGCCTGAATATGAATAAATACTTCCTATAATGAGCCATCTAATGTTTATACTTCCTTTATTGCATATGCTGTTAAATTTAAAATTCCTTAACTCCTGCTCTGCTAATAGCTTGCTAGACCCTGCAGGAGAACCCTGTGTGTAATTAAAGTTAAATTTACAGAGCAGGAGATAAAAACTTTTAAAGTATGTTACATCTGCTTGAATTTGAAATCATTTTGTTTTCATGCAGGCTGTGTGAGTCACAGCTAGTGGAGGTGCGGCTTGGGCTGCATAACCAGAAACAATAGTAAATTCTCTCCTAAATAGCAGAGACTTGAGCAGTGACACTGCAGGGGTATGATCTATACACCAAAACTATAGTGACTGTAGTGTTACTTTAACATATATAATCATTTGCCGTCTGTAGAAATATTGGGTTGATCATGTTGATGAAAGACCTACAATGAAAAATATATAATTATATGGGCAATCATGTGTCAGCGTTCAGGTGACGAATATACGTATATCGCAGTAAACTCCATTAGCATATTGCTCACTGTCTGAATTACAGCTGACATCAAACGGCTGTACACCTCTCCCGGGAAGCAGAGTGGTGTATTCACAATACACTGAGCTGAAAAACAACTTGCAAAATGCCTGGCTAGTTTAGAGACTATACTTCAAATACAGAAAAGTTCCTTCAAACGTACCCTAAAAAAACCCTATAGGTAAATCCCTCTGTTTTACGGATAGTTTGGAAATATAATCGGACGTCAACGAGTTAGATAAGAATGTACCCAATTGAAAGCATGCACCTAATTTAAATTTTTGAATATGTAACAAAAACTTGTTACGTTTAATTTGTAAATTGTTTATTATTATGGCCTTTTCAGGTAATTGAAGCAATTGAAAACTCCAAGAACAACCAGTACAGTGAAAATGATCCCAAATCACTGAAGTCTGTTCCACCTTCCCAATGTCCTTCACCAACTTCATTAAATCTTTGCAATGTCCCTGAGGAGAGTGACGAAAGCCAGGACTATCCAATCAGATTGCTACAAAAAAAGAAATTGACAGAAACTCCTTGCGAATGCAGTCAGTCGGAGGTCACATTCCTAGGAACACCCAGAATGCAAGAGTCACTGAGGACTTCTGGGAAATGTATCTCCTCACTGATACAATCTGATCCATCACATTCTGAGTACATGCTGCTTCCCGAGTCCATTTCACACAAACCTGTTGAGTGTAGCTGCTCAACGGAGACAGACAGCTTGACGTCCTGCGAAAACTGCATAGCAAGTGGATATGGACACAGCAATATCATCGAAAGTTAAATAGGTCCTAGATCTTTTTGGGGTACTGCTGCTTAGGAGAGCAGCATAGTCCATAGCAGCAGGGTTATGGTACTTAATGTCCAAGTTCATCCTGCTGGCTACATTGAAAGTAATGGTATTGAAGTAACAACTGCCCAATATATTAGACTCCAGACACAGTTTGTTACTCTAGTTACCTTTCACGTTTTGTTTATTAGTGCATAATTATGAAATCAAACAAAATAAGCTACATTTATAATAATGCACACTTCATCTTTCTTATATTTTAATAACACCATCCTGTTTTTAGGCGGGTTTAAACTGTATATATAAATTGCATTAAATGTTGCCCATTTTATTTAACTGTTTTTATGCTGGAGGAGCCAAACCTTTCATTATGTTGTTTATTCATAAAACCATGCGTTGACAACAAAAAAATCAAACTCGGAAATAATAAAATGGGGAAAAGATTTCTCCAATTCAAGAGTGTTTGTTTTTATTCCCCACGCTATTATTTTTGGCTCTTTTAGATACAATGCTTTAATCAATTAGTATCATTATAATAATTTATGTATAAAGCGCCAGCGCATTCCGCAGCACTGTACATGGGTACTATTGATAAAGTAAACGTACAATACATCAGAGACAATGCAAAATTTGACAGACAAATATAGGAAGAGTTGAGGGCCCTATAGATAGATGTACAGCTTCCACTTGCACAATTATATTCGAGGAAATGTGACATTTGCTAGAAATTTGTATAGATTAAATTTTATGCTCTTTAAAGTGGTGCCATACGCATTCTTGTACACACGTGAAAAAACTTTACAATAGTGGATGTTTATTTTTGTATACTTCGGCAGTACACATTTCTTTAGTACATGATGATATCAGGTATCAGGCCGTTTCCAGACGTATGAATGACTTGAATTTGAATTCTGAATCAATATTTCACGACTGCTCCCCTGGGAGCTGACTCTATATTGATTTCCTACTGAGATATTGACATATAATGAGTTTTGTGAAATTATTGATATTGTCTGATTTGTTTTTTGACATTTATTATTGGTATCTGCTGTTATACTCAGTATTGTACAAACCTCTTCTTTATGTTTTAATATTTTCTTTAAATGTGCTAATTTATTTAATTTGCCATTTTAATTTGTATTTTTAAGAATGCTGGACAAAACTGTTTGTAATACATTTTGCAACTAAGATGGGTACTGCATTCTTTATTACGTATTATACTTTGTTATTCATCATTTCAGTGCGATTTTCATTATTCATAATATTTATTGTCTGATGCACTAGCTATATTCATATGTATCTGTTTACGATGTGTACACTTCCAGGTGTGATTAATATGCTTAAAACCAGAAAATGTAAAAAAAAAAATTTTTTATACAACTCAATTTTGTTTTTGTATTTAGTGGAGTTAATGAGTGCTTCTATCCATAACAAAAAAAATATCCTTTTATAAGCAAAATTAACTTGCTGCCTTATCTAACAAGATGTGGCATAGAACAGGTGGGTTCATAAATGTATTGTTTGTAAGCACATAGACTGTATCAGTGTTTTTTTAATTAACTACAATAATTACCTTTGAGGGTTAACTCCACCTCTATTGGTCATCTACCAGACAGCCACTAGAGGGACTTCCAGGTCATTAGGCGACATT
Organism: Pelobates cultripes; assembly: GCA_933207985.1. Classification (NCBI taxonomy): domain Eukaryota; kingdom Metazoa; phylum Chordata; class Amphibia; order Anura; family Pelobatidae; genus Pelobates; species Pelobates cultripes. The sequence goes on along the minus strand of OW240916.1, from coordinate 78,869,620 downwards.
TGCTCTCCTAACTGCATCTGGATGTCCTAACGCTATACATGAGGACATCCAGCGTCACCCAAAACCCCCACAGGAAATCATGTCGCATGTGGTGGAGCAGAGGCGGAAGCTTAACCTGGAATCAGGTAAGTGACGTAGGATTTTTTTTATCCCCGGGGAGGCCACGATGAAGGGGGGCTCTATAATGAGCTTTAGTACCTGGAAAAAAATGTCATTTTCCAGGCACTTTAGATTCCCTTTAACAAAACTAGCAAGCTATACATTTATTTTTAGCCATTTGGCGATTCGTCTAACAATCAATATATATCTGTTTAGGGCTTTTAGGACTCATGAGCTGCTTTATTAAACATTTAAGCAGAGTGATCAACATTCTGGTCCGACTGCTGGACCATGATCAAGACACAAATACAGGGTCATTCACTAAAATAAGAATACAAAGTGAATTTCAAACTTAAGCCAGAGTAGCAACACTGAAATTATAGTTGACTTAGAGAATGTTTCCAGTTTGGCTACTCTGGCCTTAAATTTTTAATTCAGTTTCACTTCACCCTTAAATTCTCACTTTAGTGAACAACCCTGATAATGAGTATATAGTGGTTTATATATGGCAGGGAAAGTAAAATATAGCCAGTTAACATGGCGTAAGAGACAAATGATTTGTGTAAATGAAGGTAACGCATAATGCCATGGATATATTTAATGGATACTTTAAGCACCATATCACTCTGAGACGAAGAATAATGTCCAAAGCTGCACAAAATTGATATTGCTAATGCCGAAGTATGAACTTCTGCTATAGCATATCAATGCAGACTACAAGCACTGTGTGCGCCTAAAAAAGGCAGGTAAGTGGCAAGCCTTTCGTAAATAGTTTGACGGCTATCTGTGGGATGGCGCCAGCGCATTTTAGTGGTTATGGTTTTGAGAGTGCTCCATTAACATGAAGGGCAAATGTACTGGGAAGTGAAGTCTAAAAGAGAAACACAAAATGAATACAGGCGCAATTAAAAAAACAACACCGTGTTCGGTGATATGTGATAGATACACTGTACATGTCACTGGTGATGCCATGACAAGGGGGCATATCAGAGTGGCATTCACACTGGCCAGTCCCACTCAAGTTCTTCCATGCATAGAGCGCTTTGTTGTGCATCATATATGGCATGCTCGCCCTCTGCTCTCTTGGTCTGCAGAGTTCCCATAAGTGGGGCACCAAACAATAAAAAACAGAAAATCTGGGACAGTCCCACTGAAAGTGAGACAGTTTAATGGTATGCATACAGGTAGACTCCATTCAACTGATTATATGTGACTTGTGAAGGCAATTGGTTGCATTTTCCTAGAGACTGCTGTGTCATCATAATTAACCCTATCTTTCCCAGAAAAATTTAGAATTATTGTCCTCCTTATCAACCCCTTTTCTTCCCAGGAGCACAGAGTAATGTCATCCTTATTAACCCCCCTTCGAAGATCCAGGGAGGAAAGTAATGCATATAAACTCTCTTCTACCAAGAATCATGGAGCAATGTCATCCTTATTAACCCTTGTGTTGCTAGGAGCATGAAAAATGCCATCCTTATCAACCCTCGCATCGGCAGGAGCAGGGAGCAATGGTATTCTCATTAACCCACTCTTTTCCCAGGAGTAGAGAGTAATCACATCCTTAATAACTTATCAACGCAGAGCATGAAGCGATGGCATCTTTTCCTGGAATAGGATCTGTGTATAAGGAAACAATATTCAAGCTAAATAAAATAATAGTCTAACAAGCCAAGAAGTCACTGAATTTAGAGGTTTGCATTGTATTTTCTGATAATTTTACCTCCCAAGTGAAAATGAATGGGCAATGTGCCCCCCTAGTGGTAGGCTAGCTGCCAACAGGCACAATAAAAATTAAAAAAGTAAAAAATGATTGTCCCTTATCAACGGCAGCAAAAACCTTCCTCCCACCACTGAATGACAACATTTCATGTATAGAACTGTATTAGAACAAGTTAAAAATGTGTTTTACAAAAGGCGAGCAATTTATTGTTTATTTTCATGAAAATTACCCTTTCCCAATAATATCACTTCATGTAAATGGCATGCATAAAAAAAACTTCATAATAAATTGAAAGTAATCAACCAAAATTCAATCAACATTCCAGCAGAAATGAGTGAATAACTCCAAATTCTGCAACTGCCTCATATTCCATCAAATCTGCCAGAACATTTCTTTTGAAGCTGACATTAGCTTTTACAAATTTTGTAAGTTTTAGAAATTCATTTTGTATGTGGAAAACATAAAATAAGAATGTCAGTACTAAAAAGAAATATTAACCCATCACAAGCCCATTTTCCCAAAGTTACTGGCAAAATATGGTATTTTTTTTATTGCATTTGAATAGTTTATGTTTTTCCCCCATTATCACAATACTATACGCAGTATATCTCTTAATTATTAATATTTGACTGCCCCAGAAGAAGGCAAATAAAAAGCCAACTGATTGATATCTGAAATAAACAGATGAATCAAGTAATGCATGTAACTGCATATTGCAGGATATTTTCTATTAATAAAGGAAGGTTACAATACAGGGATTGGAAGTCCCTGCATATAGCTTATATTCTAACATACGTATTACAATATAGTGAACATGGATCTCTGCTCTTACATTTTAATATGAAGGTTACAATAAAGAGAAAAGAGGCCTCTGCTCACAGGACGTACAGGAACACTATAGCATTTGGAATAAAAACATGCATTCCTAATGCTATAGTGTCCTGCTACCAATTTAGATCACCCCACCACCTACGCCACGTTTTACTTACCTTTACTCCATCACTTTACTCTAGATTTTGTGAGGCCCCAAATCATCCGCACATCACAGTTTACATTACCCAACACCCCCACATGTCCCCATAAACTACACCCCCACAGATCCTTCAACCAATCACATGACTCCTATGCCCCTTTAACCCTTTAAGGTCACTGTCATCCTGGTCTTTCACTTCTGAAGCTGTGTCCTCAATTAATCCACTCATCACCCCGTCGCATTTCATTGACCTCCTTATTACAGCCCCATAAGCAAAATATAGATTAGCTCCGTCCAGTTTCTTTTGTGTGGCCAATTATTTTTGATCAATAAACTGTTGGGTCAGGTCAAATATGACAAGCCCATCCACATGTAATTTTTAGTTTTCTTTAGCCGGGTGAATCTAACCTATTTCTTCTTTCCCAATTCCTGCCCGAGATGAATTTCCCACCATCCTCCCTATGCCAGTTTTTTCTTCTCCCTACACCGTAGAAAGATGGGTTAATTTCTCATACAAATGATTCTTCACTTTGTTCCTTCAAATCCCTAATTTATCTCATCAACCTTACCTCTTCCCTCTAGTTTCACTTCATTTTCCAATGTAATTCTATCACTTCCTCTCCAAGTCTCCATCTCCAATCAAACCCTTCAACTCATGCAATATGCCTCCTTATCCAATCTCATCATTGTATTTCCTCTCCATTTCGCATTGCACTTGTCTTCTCTCCTCGTTTCCTCCATCCTTTCCCCCCTAATCATTTTTACCCTCACTCACTGTCATGCCAAAAGCATGAGTTGGTGTTTGATGTGTGTTTATATATGTTAAGAGTTGTTTTTTGTAAACCTTGGGATGACATTTATTGTGGTCTTTGATCTTGCACCAGGCCTAGACCATAAAACATCTAGATAGCCATCACCAGAGCTGGACACAAGGAATTTCATAGAGTGGGCAATAGACTGCCAGACCAGCCCCCTCTGATCCCCCCCCAGGGGTCTGCCCACTGAAAAACAACTAGTTGAGATATATGAGGGTGTTGGACTATCCAGGGAAGTCAGTTATTCATTTTTCTTTTGTCAGTAACTTCTAGGAGACCTATACCATCTAAGACTCCCACAAGAATTCTATATGGGGTAAATAAATTTCTTGTGTTTTCTCCTATTTTATTTTATGTACTGTTTTGCAATTTGTTATCTGTATGTCATTTATTTCTGTATTTTGTACTCAGCACTGTGAATCCTTTTTGTCAGATTAAATGTTTACTTAATCAGCTTGTGTCTCTGTTCTCTATGAGCTTCACTCTCCAGAGGAAAGCTCAGGTAAACACGTTACCAAAAGGGTTAACTATATATGTTTTATCAGTAAAAGTAGAACTGTGATACTATAATTCTCCTGTGTGTGGGGTAACCTAAGACGCCCGGGTTTAAAAGTCTTGGTGGTGGCAGTAGTACTAAAGGGGATAGTGTAGAAGGGATTGCAGGGGTTAATTGAGTGGTTGCTGGGACTAGCAACAGGTAACCAGGGGTCTGGTGTCATTAACCCTGTCACTTCCACACTCTCCCCACTGTCTCGGCTGGGCCTATAGCCCACGCACGTGACACTCACTACCAATACTGGTACTCTAATTCTATCCTTCCATGCACCCAGTCCTTTATAGAACTATAAAAAATGCTGTCCCAAACTAATTATGTATTCTTGCTTATTGTCATTTCTAATTGCAAACGTCTGCAACATAAAAAAATGATAAAATCAAATATACTTCTGTTTTGTTTCCATGCTGTAATTCTGCCCATTATCTGTTGCAATGACATGTTCCTGATTAAATGTAATATGACAGAAAAGAAAAATAAGACTCTAAGGAAATAACAAAACACACGACAATTGTCTTCTTACCAAATGACTTGGGCAGAATTATATAAAGATTGTGTGAAATATTATGTTGGGAAGTGACATTTTAAGGATTAAATCTAATTACTGAATGATCTGGAGCTTCTAAATCTTAAATTACTGCCTTAGTACAGTGTTCGGATATCAGATTAGAAAATGTTATACTTGTACACCAGCCGTGAAAGAATTATTTTTAAATATCAGCTATGATGGAATTGAAAGGACACTCCAAGCTCGAGATTACAATGAATTAAATATGATTTAAAAGATCCTGCATTTGTTCTAAATCAGTGGTAGTCAACCTTTTTCTACCTACCGCCCGCTAATGCATCTTTCTTGATGGAAAAATATCCTTACCGCCCACCAGTTTTCGCGCAAGTGCAGAATTTTTTTTAGAAAGGAGGGTGTTTTAAAAACCAATAAATATACATACATTTATCTTTTTATTTCTACTTAATGCATGTTTATAATGTTTTTAACTTTATAAAGTTTAATGAGAAAACAAAGTAAATTGAAATTACATTTAACTAGTAATTAATGAGATCCTTGAGGCCGATGCTGCGAAACTAAATATTTGATATCTGGTTCGATTTTCATAAGGAACAAACAAAGGTCTCATCTTTCGGTGATATTCAGATGTTTTCTCTGTTTGCTCATAATATGATTTCTCATCTGTGCGTCAGCTCCCCTCCTCTCCCTCCTCAATTCCCATCCCCACTTCTTTTTCCCTTTTTTCTATTTTTTTAACCTTTCTTATAGCAATGCCCAGCAGGAAGGCTGAGCTAGGTAGCCCACTTACTATTACTTACTATAGCCCACTATAACAGACAGGCACACATACATGCATACATACATACAGACATACACACAAGACACACATACACACATACAGACACACACACACACAAGACACACATACATACAAAGACACATACATCCAGACAGGCACACATACATACATACATACATACAGACACACAGACAGGCACACATACATACAGACACACACACACACACAGACAGGCACACATACATACAGACACACACACACACACACACAAGACACACATACATACTGTGATAAAGTGAAGGCAGATAGGCCTATAACATTTAACCCCAGGGGGAGTATGTGTAGTATGTGTTGTAGGCAGCACAAACCAAAGTTTAGTTATGGAGCATTTGGAGAGCAGGGTGGGCCAATGCTCCACTCCGCAGTTTGCATACAACTGTGAGAAATAAGTTCCAGGCAAGAGTTTTGATCTGTCTCCAACCCACTGCTCAGCTGCAGATAACGAGCTGCAGCAGTGGGAATAAACCCCTCCCTACTAGGCAGGTAAAGGGGGATTGCTGGCTTCCTCCCGGGAAGCAGGTAGGAGAGATGCTGTTCTCTCATGTGAGAGAGTCAAGGAGACTGAGCACTGGTGGTGCAGAAGGGAAAGCCGTTAGGGCTGGCTTGGAGCACTGGATGTGCAGAAGGGAAAGCAGTTAAGGCTGGCTTGGAGCACTGGGAGTGCAGAAGGAAGCAGTCAAGGCTGGCTTGGAGTACTGGGAGTGCAGAAAGGAATGGAAGCCACATGCTAACTGAGTGTGGAGTGCAGAGATATGACAAAGGCACTAGGTTGGTGAAACCAATTATTGTTCTGTTATAGTTTAAACCCTTGAGAGACTCCCTCTGCTTCCTCCCGCGCAGTCTGTGTGTTAGCTGGGAGGAGTGACGTGCAGTCACTTCCTCCCAGCTCTGTGATGTAATCACAGGGGATATGATAAAACTATATACTGGCGCTCTATTAAGTTAACAAAGTGTTAAGTAAATGGACATATAATTGCTGCTATACCACTACGTGTAATCTTTCCTCATACACAAATCACAAGACAAATACAAAAAAGGTGTAGCGCTACATACAGATATAAAATCATCCAAAGTCTGAATGGCTGTCACTCCCAAAAAAGGGGCCACAGTATTGAAATAATGCCCTGAAATTCTTTTTTTTTAATTCTCATAGTGTGAGACTGTAATCCAATATATTTAATATAACTCTATATAGAACCACTCACATATTTCTGAGTTAATCAACCAAGCTCAGGGATAAATGCTCTCAGGTCTGTGAAGGTGACCTTTCCCCTTCTTTAGTGCAACTCCTTTCCCACGATGTAACTAGGGCTCAAGCAGAGAGAACATATGGTGCAATATGGTTTGAAACCAGTATCATGTAGATCAAAAATGTATGTACTCACAAGTATGGAGCAAATCTTAAGGCTCTTTTCCAGCACGTTGTGTAGTTAAGGACTACACTCCTATATAGCAGGAACCAATAGCCCAGTAATGTAAAATCAAATATTTTATTGTAAGAATATAAATTTAGAATTCTAATGGCCAATTAGAATCTATAAAAATGCAATATATACAAATATATTTAAAAAGGGCATAAAGGTGATGTATAAAAAGTCCCCAGGGCGCGTTTCGACAAATTTCTATCGGCTTCCTCAGCTGGGTGGAAAGTACAATACCTTCTTCCTCCTACTCGGAGTCCTGCTATATACTTTTTTCATGATTGCAAGCACGGCGTTCCACTGTCTTTAGGCGCGCTGATGTTGCTTCTTTCTCGGCAGCCACTGTGTTTGTGTTCCAAGCCTCTCTCTCATTGCGGTTCACTTCCGCATACGTCAATGTTTTCGTTAACCCTGTAGTCTCCTCCTACACTAGAACCTCGATCTCTCTTATCGAGTGTTCTTAGGAGTACAACCATTGATCCCAAAACCGAAAAAAAGGGAAAAAAAAGGGACTCTGTACAAATATTCAGAAATACATAATCATAATAAAATAATGTCTAAATTCCCTAAACTCCTTAAAACTTAACAGTATTATTTAAAATCTCTATTATAAATATAATGCATTTCTCCAGTATACTTTACACTCCAATATCTATTTATCACCATATCTTTTTCAAAAGCACAAAGGTTCAGCTGTTTCTATACCTTCTTGCAACAATGTACATATGAAGATACATTTGTATATCATTACAGATATGTCAATTATGTATCAAGAATGATTTATAAACAAATCTCTGTGTAAGTTCTCAATATAAATGAATTTATCTCTCCGAAAAATACATTGATCAATTATATTTTATCGTATTTTTATTATTTTTTATTTTTATATAGTATTTTATTTATACTTATTTATTATTTTGTTCTTATTTGTGAACCATTTATACATTATTCTGTAGAAAAGGAATTAATATTTTTGTTTATTAGAACTCCTCCTTTCCAAATAAAGAAAATGTCATCGATATAACGACCGATATTAGCTCAGAAATATGTGAGTGGTTCTATGTAATCACAGGGGGCCCGGTCGTGCTGTTAAAGCGCCTAGCGCCGACCGGGCCCCCTTACAATCCATAACCATCGGGTGGCCCTGACAGCATGGGCCACCCGATGAACTCCCTTAACGGCGGCCTTGGCGGTTTGCCGCACGGGCCGGGGCCGCAAATGGTGATGGTGGGTACCCGGTCGCAGGGGTACCGCTGACTCAATCTCTCAAAATGAGGAGATTCATACCGTCCACCTGGAATCCTGAAATGCCCACTAGTGGGCGGTAGGGACCAGGTTGACGAACCATGTTCTAAATAATCACAAGACTTTGCAGTAAGTTCTGCTCAGACTTGGAAGAGACTGGGGATTTATACTTGTGGTGATTTCCGTAAACTGCTGCCGATTAGAGAAATTAGGGTTTATTCACATAACATTTAGATAAAAGTGACGATATGGAAATATCCTACAACTGACCTATGGTCAGTTCAGACAGGGAGAGGGGAAAGAGATTGAACCAAAACTAACACAGGGCACATGGCTTTAGGAGTGTCGTTTACAATGTAATATTATATGATATATATATATATAGATATATATATATATATATATCTATATATATATATATCAACATGCCTTTTCTGCTTTAATGACTACTCTAATGTGTTGGAATTTCATTGAAAATATACCATAAGACAATGTAAAGACCACTTTGTGTTATGGTCAACTCTGAAGTTGTTGCCAGTTCCCATAGCTATTGCTGTAGGCAGATAATGGTCACCTTCTCATACACTGTGAGAGCTGCGCTGAGGATGCCACAGTCTTCTGAGAACCCCTATGGAC
>OW240916.1:78774182-78860688 GCA_933207985.1 Pelobates cultripes | reverse complement strand
TGTTAGCGTAACACACCCGCTTTAAGGACACTGACTGCTATTCAATCTATAACAGTGAAAAAAGTGTTTCGTTTTTAAATCCAAGCTTTGTGTCACCAGATCTAAGTGGTGGCACTGGTCACCGTATCCACTGTTAGCGTAACACACCCGCTTTAAGGACACTGACTGCTATTCAATCTATAACAGTGAAAAAAGATTATTTTTTTTAAACCAAACTATTGTGACACCAGATTCAATTAGTGTCACTGTCAGCGATCCACTGTTAAAGGCGTGAATACACACCCGCTTTAAGGACACTGACTGCTATTCAATCTATAACGGTGAAAAAAGTGTTTTGTTTTTAAATCCAAGCTTTGTGTCGATCTAATTGGTGGCACTGGTCACCGTATCCACTGTTACGCACACACCCGCTTTAAGGACACTGACCGCTATTCACCCATAACAGTAAAAAAGTTTTTGTTTTAAATCCAAGCTATTGTGACACCAGATGTAAGTGGTGGCACTGACTGGGGAAATGGGCACAGTATGCACTGTGAGCCTGACACAGAAGCTGGCAGCAGTGGCAGACAACTGACTGCTATTCAATCTATAACAGTGAAAAAAGTTTTTTGTTTTTAAATCCAAGCTATTGTGACACCAGATGTAATTGGTGGCACTGACTGGGGAAATGGGCACAGTATGCACTGTGAGCCTGACACAGAAGCTGGCAGCAGTGGCAGACAACTGACTGCTATTCAATCTATAACAGTGAAAAAAGTTTTTTGTTTTTAAATCCAAGCTATTGTGACACCAGATGTAATTGGTGGCACTGACTGGGGAAATGGGCACTGTGAGCCTGACACAGAAGCTGGCAGCAGTGGCAGACAACTAAGTGCATTTACATTACATAGAAAAAAAAAATAAAAAAAAAGCATACCCTTATCCCTAACCTAGCTATGCTTTTCCCTATCTTATGAACAGCAGCTACACTTTCCCTCCTCTTACTAAGCATGCAGCTTGAGAATGAATCTAAAATGGATGCTTCCAGGAGGTGGGAGGGTCTGCTAGGGAGGGTGTGCTGCTAATTGGCTGGAATGTGTCTGCTGACTGTGAGGTACAGGGTCAAAGTTTACTCAATGATGACGAATAGGGGGCGGGTCGAACCGCGCATATGTTCGCCCGCCGTGGCGAACGCGAACATGCTATGTTCGCCGGGAACCGTTCGCCGGCGAACCGTTAGGTACATCACTATCTGCCAGACGTCAGGCTCTGTCCCGGTTGCATCAGCAAAAGGAACATTGTCTTTGTGCTAGTTCATTTTTTGTTCTTTTTCCATTCTGGGGGAATTCTTTGCGCTGTGGTCGCGTCTTTCTTCTCCTGATTCGGCATAACGTTCCAGCTCCGCAGCAGTTTGCGGCCTTCTTCCAGTGTGTTCACTGTAGTCACCGTACCGTTTCTTCTAAATAGGAGGCGGATAGGGAATCCCCACCTGTACTGTATATTGTTGTAGCGGAGGGTTTCGGTCGTTTCCCTAAATTCCGTTCTTTTCTGCAATGTGGCTGCGGAAAGGTCAGTGAACATTTTGATGTTCTTGTATTTCTGTGGTGGCTCTCCACCCGTTCTTGTTGCTTGGTGTAGTGGTTCCTTGGCATGGAAGTAGTATAGGTGGGTTAGTACATCCCTGGGGGTGTCTTGTGGTAAGAACGTCGGCTTTTGCACCCTGTGATGTCTATCCAGCAGCAGAATTTCAGCTGGTATATCTGGTACTATTGTCTTAAAGTACCCCATTAGGTATTCGTATAAGTCCTGCTGCTTTACCTCCTCAAGGATGTCTCTGATTCTAAGGTTTTGCCGTCTTGAGCGGTCCTCTAGGTCCATAACCTTCCTCTGTGTGAGATCAAGTTGATGCTGCAGATCCTTCACATGTTCTGCCATTTCATTATGCACCGTGACTTGTTCCTCCATGCGGTTCTCCATGTGTGCCGTCCTGTCCCCCAGCTCCTGCATCTCCCTTTTCATTTCTCTTAGTGTGCCTTGCAGGGTTTCTAAGATCCTGCTGGACATATTGTCTAGGCACTTCTGTAAGAAGTCCTGGGTCACTGGCAGGTTTTGCGCCCCTGGGGAGGTTGGTAGAGGTAGCGTATCATTACCTCCGTCGCCATCTTGTTCCTGGTCAGCTAGGCCCAGAGATTTCAGCGTCGATGCCCGGGTTGCGAAAAAGCCGGCACTGTCGTTTTTTTCTGCCTGTTTCTTAGCCTTTTTTGCTGCCATGTCTGGAGGGTCGTGGGTGGTAAATTTGGTAGCCGGTACTGCTTAAATTGTGCTTTTTCGGGCCGTCAGTGCGCGGAGCTCAGCACTGTGCGACCATCCGCTTCGCCCGTCAGGCCACGCCCCTGAATTGTACTCTTAATAGTTGATAACATGAGAATTATGCTGACTGTTATTTACATCAATTATTTAGATAAATGAGAAAAATATCATTTGCATAATAATTTGGAACAGGGTGTATATACTAGAAAAAATTTAAATAGTGTCAAACAGAAACAAAATCACTAAGGATAAAGTCTAGATATAACAAACGAAATAAACAAAATAACACTGCTAGCAAGGGACCAAAAAAGTCCTCAGAATAATTTATATAAGGGCTTAACATTAGCTCATCCTACAGTGTCTCACAGTTATATCCACTTGTAATAGAATAATTAGTCTGTTTCCTAAAGTAACAGGATGGCCCTAAGCAGGGCCAGACAGTGTGTGTGTGAGGGTGCTGTGAGTGTCAGGGGTGCAGTGTGTATGTTAGGGGTGTAGTGTGTGTGCAAGAGGAGTGCAGTGTGTGTGTGATGGTGCTGTGTGTGTAAATGTGATGTGTGTGAGGGGTGCAGTGTGTGTGATGGGTGCTGTGTTTGAGTGAGGGTTCTATGTGTGTGTGATGTGCAGTGTATGTGTTGGAGAGTGAAGGTGCTGTGAATGTCAGGAGTGCAGTGTGTGCGTGAGTGAGGGTCCTGTGAGTGCCAGGGGTGCAGTGTGTGTGAGAGAGGGTGATGTGAGTGTCAGGGGTGCAGTGTGTGTGTGAGTAAAGGGGCTGTGAGTGTAAGGGGGCAGTGTGTGTGTGTGTGTGTGTGAGGGTGTTGTGAGTGTCAGGGGTGCAGTGTGTGTGTGTGAGAGTGAGGGTGCTGTGAGTGTCAGGGGTGCAGTGTGTATGTGTGTGAGTGAGGGTGCTGTGAGTGTCAGGGATGCAGTGTGTGTGTGTGTGTGTGTGTAAGTGAGGGTGCTGTGAGTGTCAGGGGTGCAGTGTGTGTGTGTGTGTGTGTGTGTGTGTGTGTGTGTGTGTGTGTGTGTGTAAGTGAGGGTGCTGTGCGTGTCAGGGGTGCAGTGTGTGTGTGTGATTGAGGGTGCTGTGAGTATCAGGGGTGCAGTGTGTGTGTGTGTGTGTGTGTGTGAGGTTGCTGTGAGTGTCAGGGGTGCAGTGTGTGTGTTAGTGTGTATGTGTGAGTGGGGGTGCTGTGAGTGTCAGGGGTGCAGTGTGTGTGTGAGGGTGCTTTGAGTGTCAGGGGTGCAGTGTGTGTGTGTGAGTGAAGGTGCTATAAGTGTCAGGGGTGCAGTGTGTGTGTGAGTGATTACCTATAGCTTGGGAGGGGGGATCGTGCTGCTGCCATCCCTGGTGGTGCTAGTGGTGAGTGAACTCTAGCCTGTTGGGCTAGAGTTCACTCTTGCGAAAGCCTGAGTGTTGCCACGGCAACGCTCAGAATCTCGCAAGAGGAACCTGGCAGAGCTGCAAGATAGAGCTCCTCTGGGTTCCTCACCTGTCTCCCTCCCTCTCTCCCCCGCTGACGGCCGCAATAAACTGCACGTGGGCCGGTGAGGGAGATCTTTGATCTCCCCACTAGACTGCCATGGAATGCAGCAGGGGAGATCCTGTGTGTCTGGGCCTGGCCCTAAGACCTAAAATTATCTGGCAGAGCAAAAAATAAATAAAAAATAATGCAAAAATAGCAAAGCAAAATAGATAGATAAGATCTGATAGCATGTGGGTGCTACTGACCCTACACAGAGTCGGTCCACCATAAATAAGTAGTATGTATGGACTATGTCTAACAGAGGCGTTCATACAAAAATAGACTAATCCCTGCAAAACTGATAACTGCCGATAAGGTCACTCAATTACATACACCAAAACTATCAGATGAACGAAACTGACAATTATTGAGACATGCTGCTAGCAACAAAGTATCGAGCAGACATCTATTCAGCAAGTATGAGCACCAATATGTAGATAGAGAGTACCTCCACAGATGACTTCCTTTAGCGATCTGCCAAAATGACAGAAAGTTATATATATTAATCATGGGTCAAAAGTCTAATGGGTAGGAACTCTAGCTCATACAGGCTTGTATGCTATCAATAAGCTCATAAAGCCCCACCCTTATTCCTCATTATGTGTCTAGAAACCTAAATCCCTAAATCAAAATTTAATCTCAACACTGAAAATCTCCATCACCCTAAAGTTCAAAAGTAAAGAAAGTAATAATGAAATAAGCGTTAAAAAAACGCCTGTCACGCGTTTTGGCACTACTGTATTGCGCCTTCGTCTGGGGTTTGTAAAAGTCGCCTCCCAAGACTCCATTTTTTAAGTCCGCGCCAAACCATTAGGTACGCCCCTTTGGGTCAATTATCCAATCCCAGTAAACATGGCGTGTTTCCACTGCACATCAAAATAACGTTATGGAAGCACAGACTGCTCATTCCGTTTGGAAGGTTAAAAGATATGAATAAGGAGCTACAAGACCTAGAGTACTCAATGGAGAACTTATTTCCAATGTTTAAATTCAATCATTGTGTCAATTTTATGTTGCAATGAAAAATAGTAATTATATATATTAAAGATGTCTCAGTTCAATAACGTTATTCATTATCTATTTTGCTTTGTGAACTTTATTAGATCCTTAAGGTCACGTTAGAATTGCCTACAGTTATAACCTGGAGTCAAGGGAATGAAAAGAACCCGAAGAAATGGGAGACAACAAAATAAATAAATAATTAATCTAGTGAAAGAAATGGGACTTGGGGAAAATACCTAATAAAAATTACTCTATGCATATTTATTATATTATATGATGGTATAGTTGACTAATGGGATTCTTATTAAACTTAAAGACAGGTTCCAGGCTATAGATACCGGTACATTAATGTAAGAATGGAGTATATGTGAACCCTTCATTCAAACCCAAATGTGCTAGAGTCTTTAACTTGTAGATCCAGAAAGACTCCCTTTGTTTTAAGAGGTGGTCTAAACTTCCTCATTGATCAAGCTTCACATGTTCAATACCTGCAAAGCATAGATCATGTGAACGACCTAAATGATGTTCCCATAGATGTCTTGAGATGGGTGTATCATTTCTGTATCTTACCACCCGAATATGTTCCAGAATGCGTAATTTAAATTGTCTGAAGGTTTTACCTACATATTTCTTTCCACAAGAACAGATAAGAAGATAAACTACTCCTGTAGTTTTACAGTTAAAAAGTCCCTAACTGGGATCTTGATATTCTGTGTAGTATTTTCAATCACTTTGGAGTCTCGAAGAATCAATCTACAGGCCATACATTTGCCGCATTGGTAGGTACCTATCAATGAATTTTTCAACCAGGTGTGTGAGGATTTTTTTACCAGGAAGATGGCTAGGTACCAAAAGATCACGTAGATTTTTGCCCTTCCTGGCTGTTAGTGCTGCATAGGGAGTCAATACATTTTGGAGATGTGTATCCTGTGTGAGTATTGGCCAAAACCGGTTTAGAACTGTCACGTATTAATCCGCTTATAAAAATATGGTTAATGGCATTTACTATCCACACAGGAAAAGTTGTGCCGAGCAGCAACCAAATGCACAGAAGGGTTAATGCTGAGCAGCAATTATGCAAATGGGAACCTGATAACTGCCTTTGGGATCAAAGGCCGGTTACAGGCTATCAGATCTAGATGAGGGGTATTTAGGCCCAGTTCTCATCCTGCTCAGTGCCCTGTCGTGGTTTCCCTTGTGGTTGTCCGAGAGCGCGTTCCTGATTCAAGTTTCTTCAGTTTTTTTTTACTTTGGCTTTGATTTTGACTTCCCTGTATTCTGTATCCCTGACTTCTGGCTTTCTCTTATCGTTGTGTCTCTTTCTGTATCACCTGACCTCGGCAAGTATCCTGACTATTCTTTGGTACGTTAAGTCCAGCCATTCTAAGGCCCGGTAATACGTTACCTATTAGTCATCTGTGTGACACAATTCTACATGCTGAATCAACTAGTAATCCTGACAAGAAAAGATTTTGCCGGTTCCCACCCCAGATCGAAATCCGCAATGCATCTAATCTGCAGGTTTTCTGGATCTTTCTGGACATTTTTAAGCATGGTCTATCCATGTGCAAAGCCCTTTTATACTCTATTTTTAGACATCTTTGGTGAACTTCAGATTCATCTCATTACCGTTAAGGAGGTCTACGGATTTTTCAAACATTTCCAAGGTGCCCGTCCATATCACCAACATGTCATTAATGTAACGTTGATGGGTAAGCTACCTGGAGAAAACCATGGATTTTTCCCACCATCCCAGGTGCAGGTTGACAAGATGTCCCCATCACCATCCCCTGCACCTGCAGATAGAAGGAATTGTTAAACAGGAAGAAATTATGAGTAAGGACAAACTGCAAAAGTTTCAATACAAATTCTGTATGTACTCGATGGCATTCCCCTCTTTGTTCTAGGAAATTCCTAAAAAGTCCCAATCCAATCTTATGCGGTATAGATGAGTAAATAGACTCCACACCTAAGCTACATAGATGTGCCCCTGTTGGTGGCTGTATAGTCGATAAGTAGCTTAAGGTCTCTTAAGTGTCCTTTAGGTATGAAGGTAAGGTCACGACAAAATTCCTTAATATCTGATCTATGTACTGGCTGTATCAGATTATCTACCCCTCACACAATAGGTCTTCCCGTTAAGTGTGCATACTGTTTGTGTATTTTTGGTAGACAGTAGAAGGTTGAACTTTTGGAGATTTATTATAGATGAAGTTATATTCCTCTTTGGATAGTATCTTATTATCCAGAGCTTCATCTAAAAACAATTAATATTCAGTCAGATATTGTATAGTTGGATTCTTTTCCAGAATTCTGTAAGTTGATTTCTCTCTCAGAACCCTTTCCACCATTAAAGTGTAATCATCCCTGCTCATCACCACTACATTACCTCCCTTGTCAGCGGGTTTAATTATGAGTGATTGATTCTTTTTTAGGTCATTCAGGGCAAACCATTTATGTTTGGACAGACTACCATGGGGACCCAATTTTAAAGTATCTTTCTGAATTTGTTCAACTGCATTTACTGTCATTTCCACAAATATATCTCTACTTCGATAATCCTTAAAGTTTGGTGTAACATTACTTTTTGTCTTTAAGAAGTATGTGGTGGAGTTGACATGGATCCCTCATTGTCTTCCAAAAGGGCTACTAGATTGGACACACATTCCAGATCTTTAACTGTCAATCCCAAGTTTTTTGCTTATTTCTCTTTTTGGATGTCATGGTATTTGTGCAAAGCTAGACGTTGAGAAAAAAGGTGGATATCTTAATTAAATTTGTTAAAAGCTGGTATTGAAACAAAAGACAATCCTCTTTCTAGGATCCTTTTTTAAAGTCTAGATATATATTATGAATAAACTGTTGAATTGCCCTACACGAGTAAGATAGTCAGAAAATAGTAACACTGTAATTGAGTCCCTGAGTAGGACATGTACTAAATAGCTGCCTGTAACAATATATCTGTGCAGCTAGATATATGTTGAAGGGGAAAAGCAGATGGAAAATTTAGAAAAAATTTTTTTCCTTATTTCTCCATTCTGCAGGATCAATCTTTGGGGTGGGCAGGGAAAGTGTTTAGTTATTGTAGTGCATAGGAAGTAGGGATCAAGATTTATTTACTTTTTCAATTTAGCAGCAGATTAGGTGCCCTCGAAAGCACAGACTTAGGGTTTTACGTTACTTTATCGGATCTCTCCACTGTTAGACATTTACTCAGTGGACATTAAAATACCCTTTCATCATAGACTTGGGGCTCCTATATTCTATATCTGTTCACGACCATACCCTATGTTCTAATTTTGTTAACCTTCTAATATTCAGAAAAGCAACCTATAATAATACTGCACATTACTACTCTTATGCACTATTATTATATATTTGCTTTTATTTTATAGTTAAACTGTGGTACAGAAAGGCATAGATCTACCGGTCTAGATATCCCCATTTCTTTTCTATCTTCTTTTCCCCTACAAGATATAGCAAGCTGCACAGATCGGTTGTTACAGACAGCTACTTGTCTCTATTTAATTACATGTCCTACTCAGGGACTCAATTACATTGTTACTATTTTCTGTGACTATCTTACTCGTGTAGGGCAATCCAACAGTTTAAGGATAAAGTCTAGATATATATTATGAATAGTGATTTTTGTTTCTATTTTACACTATTTAGAATTTTTCTAGTATATACATAGACAACAGATAGTGAAATCTTTGTACTTATTTCACCCTCTTTTGTTTTCCCGTGTTTATAGGTTTTTACCTTTTTAACTATACCTATTAAATGTTATATTTTATATGCGTCAATTTTACTATATCAGTGATTCCATTAGGACAGATTACTCTCTTTTGCTCTCTTATTTAACATATGTTACTTATGTCAATCCAGACATCCATAAATAACCAATCGAAACATAAAATATGCCTGTCCTTCAAAGGACCAAAAGCCTGTCCTTCAAAGGACCTTACGTGCAGGTGTTTTCCGGCTTACTAGGGTAAGTCAAACAGAGATGCCCTCTCTTTCCACAATACATACACAGCCCTTCTTGTCTTCTATATAGTTTTTCAGTCTCAGAAAGATGTGTCAGCCCTAGTTGCATTAGCTCTGGAATAGCTAAGGCTGTAGATTCAAAGGAATTAAAGGAAAGTGCTAACTAGATAGAAGTCCTTCTAGGTCAGTCTTTAGTGTTTGCCTATGTCTGAAGAATTCAACAATACGAGATAGATATGTTATCAGTTCTCTGGAAGGTTGCTAGTGGCTACTTCATCAAGTAATACGTCAGACAATCCATCCAGAAATACATCTACGAATGCCTGATGTTCCAATGTATTTCTGCAACAGGAAAAGTGTACTCAAGTAAGGGTATGTTACCCTGCTTTAAGCAGAGATGGGATTTGGCTGCATTAGCTTTTATGCCTTGATGATCAAAAGACTTCGTAAAAACTTCTATTAAAAATGCATAACAGTATATCAAGGGGCTATCACCCTCCTATAGAGGGAGGTCCAAACCCTTGTCCACTAGTAGCCTATTCGTAAAGTCTATTTTGGCTCTATCTGTGGGGTAAGCCATTGGTTGAAACTTGAAGTGTATGCTAAGCTGGTTTAGGGACCCACAATAGATATTAGATTCCCCACCTTAACATACTTGTGCAAGCATATAAGGGTTAAAGCCAGTGGCTGGAGAAGTTTGCCCTTCATTGCAGAACAATTCAACATGGTCTGCAAAACTTGAGCAAACTGGTCTATAACCTCAAATCGTGTATCATAAGTAGCCCCTTGAGGGTTAACACCCGTGGCCATGTTGTAATGTCATGAGTAAGAGACCCAACAAGCAACGTGTAACCCTGAAATGTAATATAATGTTTACTGGTCCGTAGAGTGGCTGGGCTTGACATTATGACATTAAGTATTATGTCTGTATCATACTGACTCATGTTTCTAGAATGCACAGTTCACAAACTCTAGCTCATTTCTAAACACACACAGGTAACATTTAATTTAAAATATTTAGTAAATTGATTTTGAATTTGCGTCTACAAGGGCGTGTATCTGTCTGTTGATGACAGACTGTAAATAAACAGTGCATTTGTCTTCATGTAAGTAATAGGGACACGTGGGCGTTAGGCAGCTTTGTGATTCTGAAACATGTTAGGGCAGTGACATGAACAAAATAACTTGTTTCTGATATAAACCTCCCCCACTCCTTTGTTGGTTTAGAAAACAGTTATCCTGACACATCAGATTCTTTAAGATGAGGCATAGAACAGCAAAGGTAAACTTTCTGAAATCTGATGGTTTACAGATATCTGAATCATGCTTAGTGCGATTTTCTGACACTAGCATTTCTAATTCATACCTCCTGTAACAGATCCCCCTGTTCCTGGAGGATAATTTTGTTTTGACTAGATCGGTACACAAACATAACCGAACAGATTGCTCCCATTTGGTTTGTATACCGAACAAAGTCCAGAACACATGGACCACCCAGAACAGTCGTGTGCTGCTAGTTGACCCACTTCACCTCTCTAAAACCTCCACAAACCGCAAACACTTGAACATTCTAAGTGGTCAGCTGGGTGGCCGCCGTTCGTATGGTAGCAGCACAAAACATATCTCTTTGCTACTTGTAGACTAGGGGCAATGGACTAGGCTATGGACCGCACCTATACCATATAGCCAGTTCTGCTGTCCCTAGGTACAGGTACTATAGCGATACTTACCCAGTCCTCATGCCAGACCGTGCCTCCAAGCGAATCACATGCGGCTCAAACACTCTTGGCTAGCCGCACGCACCGAACGTTCTGATTGGGCGCGGCCGGTACAGTATTAAGACCGCTGCAAGTGGCACAAGCACGTTTTTAAAGACGAAATCGGAGCTTAACCTCACGGTTAGCACCTATTGGCCCATGTAATTCTGGCGCGCTCATTCGCGCAGGTTTTGGGGCGCAGTCATGACATGGACCAATCAAATGAAACCCAGTAGTATTTAAAGGAGCACTATAGGGTCAGGACCACAAACATGTATTCCTGACCCTACAGGGTCAAAACCACCATATAGCCTCCCTGCCCCCTTCATGCCTCCCTAAATATAGTAAAATCTTACTTGTATTCAAGCCTGAAGCTGCATGCTTTGTCTCTGTTTCCTTTTGACCTGCCTACTGCCTTCTGACATCATCAGAAGTGGTGGCCTGATCCAATCACAATGCTGAGACTGACAAAGAGGTAGATCAGGGGCAGAGCCTACACAAGTCAAACACAGCCCTGACCAATTAGCATCTCCTCATAGAGATTAATTGAATCAATGAATCTCTATGAGGAAAGATCAGTGTCTGCATGCAGAGGGTGGAGACACTGAATGTTTGGATGCATTTTAGGCAGCCATGACCCAGGAAGGATCTCTAACAGCCATCTGAGGAGTGGCCAGTGAAGTTATCACTAGGCTGCAATGTAAACACTGCATTTTCTCTGAAAAGACAGTGTTTACAGCAAAAAGCCTGAAGGGCATGATTCTACTCACCAGAACAAATTCAATAAGCTGTAGTTGTTCTGGTGACTATAGTGTCCCTTTAAACTTACCTGACCTGACCCAAGATACTGTGCCCTTTTGTAGTTTCTGTTCACAGTACCCTTTAGTGCATTCCTTGAGTTATTGTATTGTATTCTGGTATTGACATTGGCTTTGTTTCCTGACTCTGAGTTACTCATTAACCCTTGCCTGTCTTGTTTGCCCATCTGACTGATTACTGTGTACCTGACTCTGGCTAAGTTCTGTTTTTCTCTGTCTCTCCGTTACCCTAACCTCGGCTTGTATTGTGACTACATTTTACTCTCTGTCTAACATTAAGTCCGGACACTCTAAGGCCCGGTAATACGTTTATTTCCTTTGTCTTTCCCTTGCTATACTAAACGCTGCATGTTGGGGTTATACCTCGTGACAGGTACATAATGTATGTAAACGGGTAAGACAGTGAACCCACGTACCTCGTATTTAATATGCATGAATAGCTTGCATAAGGAGCTTTATGGAGGAACATCTATAAATGCAATGGATCTGTTCTAGAGTATGTAAGAGTAAGGGCGTAAGCAATACTGGTAATTGGAGAATTACATACCTAATGAAAAAAAGATGTCTGCTTTTAAAATTCTGCAGAGTGAGAAGTAAATCCGAAGGATCTAAATGATAAAATTACCCATGAAGTAACAGACTTGGACTTAAAGAATACATGAAAAGTGGAAATTAATAATAATGACCTTGTTCATGAGTAACGGATAAGCCTTAATGTTACTCAAAGCAATCCCTTCCAATCTGTAGAAATTAGATTTTTTAAGCGACAGAAACTTGCCTATAATTGATGCATAATAACAAGTATGAATACACTTGTAGTTAAGTTATGCAGTAGTGTTATAGGAATGCAAGGCTAAGAAGTACATAAGAGAATGGACACGGATTCCAGGAAGCAAACATTGATTTATTTGCAGCTGCAAATGTTCCAGTGTCTTTATCAATAACATGATGCACTAGACACAGATCAGTTTCCAAACAAAGAATATGTACTGTAAATGATGTATTCCATACATATCCAGAGAATACAAAAATTACACCTACATTACTACAGTTACATCCAATTATTAAACTAAAACCTATATCTTACATATGTTATCTAATAGTGGGTGTTCCTGACATTCCACACATGCGCCCTGGTCAAAGATAGTTGCACAGCAGTTTTAACCATGTGAATACTGAACTTTTCTTGAATATCCTGTAGCTTCTACCACATTCCCCCCTTTGATGCTTCAACACCTTGATACAGGTGGCCGATATGCATCATAACCGGAAATACCATACCAATCTAGTCTTGGGTTCTAGGCAAGTGAGGTTACATAGGATCGTCTTGATTACGGGGTGTATACCTCCAAAGGGCAAGGACATGAGCTGCTGTTTTCTATAGTAGCATCAATTATACTATGGAGGGAATGGAGCAGCAATGGAATCAAACATGGGAGTAGCATACAAAATGCCATCAGGAGTAGAACTCTCCCACTAGAGTTTTCAGATCCCCAAATGAATCAAACCATCCTGTGAACCAACCACAACATTTCTCAACATTGTCACTTATGTCCTTCCATTCATCGTCAATCTTAAGACAAGTTAAACTTTCCGCATACACCCCATTCAGTGGCTAACAAATATCCGATAGATAGCAGACCACATTCTGGTATTCTGTTTGGCCAAAAGCTTCATTGGTCACAATTTGAACTATAGCTTGTAACCTGATTATTCGATTCAACATGTAGATAGGGTTATGATAACCATAAGTTCCATCCTCAGCCCATGTAGCAGGACCATAATAATACATTATTTGTTCAGGGGGCCACTCATTATCCTTCCATTGACCTATCATCAGTGCCCTTTGTTGCCTTAAGAGCTATTCATACACCAAGGATCCCTAGGATCTCGCCCTCACTTAGGGGAAGCAAAAAGAAGGAAGGTTTCAAACAGATTTATTTAACCAATCATTGTTAACAGCAGTAGTGCCAGAAGATTGGAAGTTGGCAAATGTTGTGCCCATTCACAAGAAAGGTGGTAGGGAGGAGTCGGGCAACTATAGGCCAGTAAGCCTTACTTCAGTAGTGGGGAAAGTAATGGAAACCATGTTAAAGGATAGGATTGTTGAAAATCTAAAAACACATGGATTTCAAGATCAGAGACAACATGGGTTAACTTCACGGAGATCATGCCAAACTAATCTTATTGATTTATTTGATTGGGTAACTAAAATAATAGATCAGGGTGGTGCAGTAGACATTGCTTACCTAGATTTTAGTAAGGCTTTTGACACTCTTGCTCATAGAAGGCTTATCAATAAACTGCAATCTTTAAGTTTGGATTCCAATATTGTTGAATGGGTAAGGCAGTGGCTGAGTGACAAGCAACAGAGGGTTGTAGTCAATGGAGTATATTCGAAGCATGGGCTTGTCACAAGTGGTACCTCAGGGATCTGTACTTGGACCTATTCTCTTTAATATTTTTGTTAGTGCTATTGCAGAAGGTCTTGATGGTAAGCTATGTCATTTTGCTGATGATACTAAGATATGTAACAGGGTTAATTTTCCAGGCGGGATAAGACAAATGGAAAATGATTTAGGTAACCTAGAAAAATGGTAAAAGTTGTGACAACTGACATTTAATGTGGATAAGTGCAAGATAATGCATCTTGGACGTAAAAACCCAAGGGCAGAGTACAGAATATTTGATAGAGTCCTAACCTCAACATCTAAGGAAAGGGATTTAGGGGTGATTATTTCTGATGACTTAAAGGTAGGCAGACAATGTAATAGAGCAGCAGGAAATGCTAGCAGAATGCTTGGTTGTATAGGGAGAGGTATTAGCAGTAGAAAGAGGGAAGTGCTCATGCCATTGTACAGAACACTGGTGAGACTTCACTTGGAGTATTGTACGCAGTACTGGAGACCGTATCTCCAGAAGAATATTGATACTTTAGAGAGAGTTCAGAGAAGGGCAACTAAACTGGTTCATGGATTGCAGGATAAAACTTACAAGGAAAGGTTTAAGGATCTTAATATGTATAGCTTGGAGAAAAGACGAGACAGGGGGGATATGATAGAACACCCTACCACATCATCCAGGTGATGTGGTAGAGGTTAACACAGTAAAGGAGTTTAAGCATGCGTGGGATATGCATAAAGCTATACTAACTATAAGATAAGGCCAGGGACTAATGAAAGTATTTTAAAAATTGGGCAGACTAGATGGTTTTTATCTACCGTCACATTCTATGTTTCAATGTTTCTATAAAGTTCCTAAAACACAGGCTCCCGACCAATCTCTGGATAGATCAGAGTAGGCCTTAAGGCCACAAATCCAATACATATTATTGGGTGCTATCCAGGTGGACCTTGCAGACAAATCGGTCCATACATCTTTTAGATGTGGGTAATTACCAATGGGACTAGAGGGTTGGTTCAATTGCATTGGTTGTGAATCACCTGGAGGTAGTCCTTTCAGAAGAGTTATAAGTTTGCTGTTCTAGACCAGTGAGAGTACATACAAAAGCCTCAAATTCTGGTCCAGATCCATTAATCTACCCATTCTCAATTAGGGGGTTCTTTAACAACCCTTCAAATTTGGGACAGAGTACTATTCATAAAAAAGATTAAAAAACCCGGTGGATCTCATTATTTAAGACTTCAATTTCAATATTCAAATATAATATGGTTCCCGGGCCATATATCTGCAAACCATGGAAGGTGCCCCATTTGTACAGGAATACCGGGGGACTAAACAGTGTCAGGTTCAAGGGGTTACAAGTGCCGGGACCACATATAGATGTGGCCGTTATTGTCTGCAGACTCGCAGGTAGGGTATCTGATATATAGGTTGCCCAACCTACATGACTCCAGTAGGAGCAATAGTTATACCCACCATTTATGCAATCCTTATTCTTAGGGTACATTTACTTATTGTTTAACCTATAAGTCCTGTCCCATGCTACCTCAGTACAGGTGAACTCAGATCATTTATTCAATATTAATATCACCACTAACTCAAGATGAGCAGATGTGTGTCAGCACCTCAGCTTCCGGCTTTGAGGGCTGCAGGGTAAGGAGTCCTTCTGATTCTCTTTGGCTTCACAAGGTCTCCTTTTGGAGTCCTTGGCTTTCCATCGATGGCAGGTGGTCAGGTATTATTCTGGACATCAAAACACCTACTTGTTGATATTATCTCCAACAAGTAATTTTATTCTCTTAAAATGGAGTTTCAAAGGGTTGTCAAGATCAACAAACGTTACTTCCCATGGAACAGAGGTAGGCTTGATTCTGGAGTGGTATATCCATGGGGTGATCTCAGCAACTTTCACGGTGTACTACTTGGCATGTGATCTTTCCTCCTATTTGGTGGAGATCCCCTTTAAGGCCTAGGACAATTGGTGGTGGTCAACCATACATGATTTCGAAGGTGAGAGAGAGACTGATGAGTTTTGTGGGGGAGCTCCTGATCCAGAACAACTGAGGCTGGTGGCTAATTCCTGCAGGCACTTGTGTACAAAAGCTAAGCCATTGTCAGATCCAACCGTTATCGGGATTTCTTCTTTTCTATTTTGGTGGGCCAGGCTTCTACCCAGCCAGACTAAGAGCATACGTTGACAAGGATATAGCGGAATTCACCAAATTCGGACATAACAGTAAAGTCAATGAGCAAATCAGATATAGGTAATGCTCCAACAGTTTGATTCCCTGGTTGTTAGCTTGGTCCTTGTCTGGGCTATTTTGGCACATTCCATGCATCCTCTGGCCACTGCTTGTGTTACGATAGACAGGCAATGTTTGCAGTCAGTGACGGAGATACAACTATTCTCCCATCTTCTAATTGGTACCACTTGGTATTCAGGGAATGGCCTGGTTCTGTTTTCCAGCCATTTTGTTCAGCTAGGTTATATACGGGTGACCAGTCAGAGATGCGTACCAGGAACAGCAGGGCAAGGGTTGACTGAGATACAGAGTCTTTCATATTGACATGTTTTGCAGTGCCGTCAGCCAGCCTGTTTCTAATAGTCACATGGGCTTCACCCTTCTGGTGATCTCGGCAATGGATGATACTAACATGGGCAAGAGCCCAGACCACTTCAAGTAGTGCCAAAATTTCAGATAAATGCTTGATGACTTTTTCTCCACAGTTGAGTAGGCCCCGTTCCTAGTACAGGGCCCCATGGGCATGATTTGTAGGGCATGCATACTTTGAGTCAGTGTAGATGTTGACACGTAGGCCCACGGCTAGTTGCAAGGCCCTGGTCTTGTTCTGGGAGTTAAGTGGCTAGATTCAGTGAGTTGACAGTTTCACAGTGGTTCCTTGGGTTCTCACATAGCATGGCTTGGTACTTTGTGGTTGGACAATATATGGAACCCGAACATAGAGTTCTTGTCCTAGGGTCAATTTATCACCTTCTGCAATGAAGAGAGAAGCTACAGCCACTGTTCTCAGACAAGGGGATAGGCCCTGTGCCACTGAAACCCATTGTTTGGACAGGTAGGCAACAGGCCACTGCCATAAGTCCAAGTCCTGGGTGAGAACATCAACAGCAGATTTTCTCTTCTCCTGGACATAAAGGTAAAACACTCTTTGGTGATCAGGAAGTCCAAGTACTGGGGCTTGGACCAAGGCCTCCTTCAGGTTTCTGAAAGCCATCTGTCGTTCTTGTTCCCATAGAAATTGGTCATGTTCAGGGCCTTGCATTGATAGCGAGATTAGGTATTCACCTGCAACAGAATCCGGCAGCACCCAAACATTCACGCATTTTCCGGTGGGTATGTGGATGCGGCACATGTCTTCTTTGTGTTCTGGGCCAAGATTACGGCTTCCCTCTGAGATATGGAATCCTAAGTACTTGACTGTTGTGCAGCATATTTGGGCTTTTCTTCTAGACAACTTGTATCCTGCTTATATAAGATTCGTAACAGTTGGTTAGTAGTTTGCAGGCATTTTTTTTAAAGGGTGGCAGCAATAGGGAGGTCATCCCCATACTGCAGTACCGTACAGTGACCTGACTCAGGCATGAAATCTCACAGATCGTGACTGAGTACTTCTCCGGACAAGTTGGGGGATTTATTTGAAGCCTTGAGGCAGTCTTGTCCTGGTATATCTGTAATTATTGGAGATTTTAATAGTTCAATCCGGTAAATGACACCTTTATGTCACAACTGGTACAAGTACCAACTAGAAAGGACAGTTGGATCTTGTGATAATAAACAATGTTGATCTTTTCGCAAACATTTAAGCAGGGGAAAACTTTGGAAATAGTAATCATAATGTGGTGTCTTTTAAAATAAACTCAAAAAAAGCAAATACATATGGTGTATACTAAAACATATCAGGGTAAATTATCTTGGAAACTCAAAAGGAACCTTGCTTAAGATCTGCCCATTACCAAAGATAAGCACAAATTACCCTCCCCACAAGATAACAAGTCCCTACTATTTCTTATGTTTTTTTTTATTTTTGGTGCAATTTCAGCAGTACAGACATAAGTAAGAGTGCCACAACAGCATATGCATGAGGTACATTCACATTTCGTTTGTCTCATAGATTGGGCCAAGTTGAGCTGTGCACTTTTTATATTAGCAAGGGCTATGTAGTTTTAGCGGGGGATCTGACTGAGCAAGTGGTGAGTGTGATATGTATGTCTAGTGTCTAGTGTCGTCCCAGTGGGACTCTTAGGCGGTATTGGGGCACTGGCACAGGATATGGCCTTAGTGGCTGCTTAGTTACTTGCGTGGCTCGAGATGTGTCAGGTTAGGTAGCAGAGCAAGGTCTAAGCATTTGCGTCTCGTCTATGTGAGAGTGCAGTGTGTTTTGGAGCTTGGGGTGTTTGTGCCTTCGCAGGGCTTGGCCTGTCGTGGCAGCATATAGGAGTCGTATGACCTCTTCTTTTGTTTTGTTTTTCCCCCAGCTAGGCCGGTATTTCTGCATGGAGGCTCCAAGGTTTACTGTGCCCTATAACCCCGGGCATTTGGGGGAGGGAAGGCCCTGGTCTGGGCGCTAGGCAACCGCCTTACCGTCACAGGACTGTGTAATTAGTTCTAACCGGTAAGGTTTGGGTCAATGATAACAGGTTGTGAGTGACTTAGCTTGTCATCAAAAACGCAAAACAAAGCAAAACAAACAGTGAATAAAAATAACAATAACAATAGACTAGCAATGTGGCCAATGCAGGTTTCAGGAGGCGGGTCCCGGGAGCGTGGTGGCTGGTGCTATGGTGTCGTTGGACAGTCCCAGGGTGGTCAGCAGGGCCGGACCTTCTCCCAAGTTGGAGATCTTGTAGTGTTGGTCGCCTTTAGTCACCCATAATGTCCTGGGGTTTGCCCATTTGTACATGAGGCCCGCTGCTTGCAGGTCTTCCAGGTCCTGGAAGAAGGTGATTCAGTGTGTTTCAAAGTTGTGTAGTATTTTCTCTTTAATGGCTGTCATCAGGGCTATCTTATCCGTTATGGATTGGCATCTTAAGATGATGTCGCATGGAGCTGCCTTTGGTGCCTGCTGTGGTTTGGCAATGCGGTATACGCCGTCAAACACGAAGTGTTTAACCTGTCTGTTGGGGAGGAGTGCTGCCACTAAGCGCCTTATAAATTGTGGCAGTTCGTCCAGTGGTACCACTTCTGATACCCCCCTGATTTTGATGTTCTTTCTCCTACCCCTGTCGTCTAGTATGGCGACTTGTCTGATGGTGTTTGCTTGTGCGATTTGCATTTGGGTGACTGTGTCTTTAAGAGAGATGAGGTCTTGGCGTAGGTCTCTCACCTCTTGTTCCACGGCCTGGGTTCGGGCTGATACTGCTTGTACCTCTGCCGCCAGCCCCTTCAGGTCAGCTTGCCACCTGTGCTGTAAATTCCGTTGAAGACCAGCCAGCATGGTCTGAATGTCCTGCTTTGTTGCCAGTGCTGAGTCGTTAGCAGTGTGTATGAGTGCACTTCCTGCGTCTGCCATAGCCATGCTATGTGTAGAGTCCACGTCCTCGGACCTCTCGGGTGAGATCGCCTCGGCGGCTCGGGTCCGTGCAGGCGGAGGGGATTGCAGCATGCTGCCTATGTCCCGGTGCAGCTTGGGAGCACTCGGATTTGGTTTGTGGGATCTCCGTCCCATTTCTTCCAGGGTGTAGAAGTCAGTTTCTGTGTACTGTGAGCTCACCCCGAGCCACGATGTCAGCTCCCTGGCTAGATGTTGGTCGTGTGTGCGGTAGGCCCCAGGTCCCTTGGTGCGGCGTTTCGTGCCCAGTGTTTGGAAAAAAGGCATCAGCGGTATCCGTCGGGTGTCCGGAGTGTGCACATGCAGTTCTTTTTAGCCGATGGGCTGTAGGTGCAGGTGTATTTCTCGTTTTTTGCGCTGGTGTATTGGAGCCGCTGTAAATGGCGACCGCTGTGTTGCGCCGCTCACTATTTCTTATGTTTAACTAAAAATCTAAGGTGAATAAAAAAAAAATTTAAATTTAAAAAAGGAAAACAGATGTAGCGGAGAGCTGGTCTCTCACAGACTAGCTCCGCTGGTAATCCAAATAAGGCTCAGGAACAAGTAATAAAACCCAAGAGAATAATATCCACGATTAGTAAAGTAATCCAAAAGTATCCCACGCATTTCCCAATGACTGGAAGACACACAGCATTAGGAACAGAAATGAACTGAGGTTTAATTTCACATGCCTGCTTTTAAGCAATTCTCCCATGCAAGGGAGACACCCACAGTAATTAATACAGTAACCAATAAAATACATGTTACCTCCCACACATCTCCTCCCCTCAGCATCACACATAATCCACTTAATCGGTGTACAGTATTTCCCCAGTTTCTGGATGTACCCCAAATACATGGGGTACACTCCTAAATAGGGGATCCCCTGGTAGCCCTGATCTGGCTGAGTAACATACTTTTAAAAATCACCCAAATCGGACCAGGGGTTCGGGAGTTATGGAAGATTAAAGTTTTGACTGACCGCACAGGTAACAGCAGCCGAAAATAGTTCCATAAGTTTTGGCCTTGCGGTCGGTCTTAGTTCGTGGGTATAAACTGATGAAAATACCAAATGAAATGGCTGTTGCTTGTCTTCATGTGAATCCCCTTGTTCGGATGAGTCTTTCTACCGAACGGCAACTCGTTCGGTTGTTTCCGCACGAAGCTATGGAAGTCTGGAGGTCTCAGCGGTGTTTACTTAGTCAAGTGTCCGATTTGGGTTCCAGACACTCGACGACTAAACACCGCTGTTCGGGAGTTAAGATGGCCGCCGCCACGTGTTCGTATCCCGAAAGGCAGCCACCCATAGAACAAAGTACAGATTGCCAATTAGGGGATTTGCAACATTGTTGCGAACGGTAATGAGAGGCACACTTATCCCTGGGATGGTCTGATTGTTCGGTAGTTTCACTTGTAAACGGAGTGATTTTACCGATTTTACAATCAGGTGAATGCTGCATACAATGTGAATACATGAAATAGAAATACACAAAAGCATTTTAAAATACACGATTTGTGAGGACAGCCTTATTGCAATCCGCTACAATAGAGGGACTAAATAGATTATGTTAAAACAAATCTTGCAAAGGGGCAGTGCCACTTTAATTCCTTATTCCTTAATTGTTAAAACAATTGTGTAGAACACTGTGGCGACTTCTACAGAATGAAGCAAGAGGAAACAACCATATGAGTATTTTCCAACCTTGACTCATAACATTGTACATGTTTATGTATTTTTGGAATTTTGGTTTTAGCTTCTACAAATTCCTATTACATTTCTGCGATAGCTCGTGATGCATTTCACAAGATATTATGATGTACTGAAAGTGAACTTAAATCAGTTCTTAAATCAAAGGAAAGCCCATCCTACCTGCTTCTAAAACAGACAGTGTAAATATTTAGACTTGTTTTCCACTACACTTCAAGAAGCAGCATGCCAGTAACTCTATGCACAGTGATACCATAGACAGTGAATAAAGAAGTTATGCAAGCCTATAGATTTTTTTGGCTATACAATGAGGACAGAACAATGAGTAACTGATGAGTAAGGAATATCTTTCAATCCAGAGTATAATTCCATTAAGATGTATAGTCATGTAAAAATATATATTTTTTTCTTTTTAATATCTTTTGTTGATTCAATAACTTATTTGCTCATACCTGTTGATATATGAATAGAGGGAAAGTGTAATCTCATACCACAAGAGTCAGCCAGGAAGTGCAAAACCACTACAATGAAAGGCATTCGAAAAAAAAAAAAAAAAGCAGCAGCAAGAGAAATTTAATTTGTATTCACCACCAGATTTTAGAATATGTTTACAAATTTATAAACAACTTTGAAGGGAGAGGTGGGTGGACATTTGGAGCTCAGGTAGCAGATGATGCCTCTATAGTAAAAGAAAGAGCAGGTTAACTAAAGTGTTCTCCATCAGCAATGGAGTGTATTGGGTATTCAGAATGTTCTCTGTAACAGAAACACTCACTCACTTTGGACAGTGGTCAGTGGACATGACAATACCTGTTGGGCAACCAGACACAGAGCAGGCCCCACACTCTTCTTCTCATTCCCAGTAGTTTAAAGGTTCCTCAGTAAGAGGCAAATTGGGATTATGTTCAGATAAGTAAGTTCTGATCATTTCAGAGGCACTGCTCTTCTTTCAGCTGCTTCAAATTGGCATTACTGCAGCTCAAGTTGTCTGTCATGTTTCTAACTGGAGAAAAACTGCCACTAGCTGCCTTATTATTGTCCAGTTCTCATTGACTCAATGAAGTGGCGGGAAGCTAGAGTATGTATTACCACTTGCTGCTCATAAATTCTTTAAGGCATGCCTAAAGTAGTTAAAGCTGAAATAAGCACTCTAACTACAATATAACAAAGAAAAATATATAACATAATACCTGAAAAGGCTGTTTGAGTACCTGTGAGTAATCTGTGCAGGGAGCTGAAGGTTTGAGTTGCCAAACGTCAGCCTCAAAACCTTAATGACTTGGAGAAGATCTGCAAAGAGGAGTAGGAAAAAATAGCTCCTGAGATGTGTGCAAACCTGATGGCCAACTACAAGAAATGTCTGACCTCTCAGGGTTTTGCCACCAAGTAGTAAGTCGAAGGGGTCAAATACTTATTTCAGTCATTAACATGCAAATCAATTTATAACTTTTTTGACATGCGTTTTTCTGGATTTATTTTGTTTTGTTATTCTGTCTCTCACGTTCAGCAGGGGATCAAACACTTTTTTCCCTCACTGTATGTAGTGTTGATGTTTGAACGCAGGGAGGTGTTTGTGTGTAGTGTTGGCATTGGAATGCTGAGATGTATGCACATATAAACACACATTTCCCCACACACATTGATGCACATTCACATATATACACACACTGATACACATGCAGATCCATGCACACAGACACACACACAATAACACACATGCAGATCCAGAGACATTTGAGTTTACACATATTCAGATATAGCTCTTACAGATACACACATGGGCATAAACACAGATACAAACACTGACACACATATAGATACACAGACTCACAGAAACACAATGACACACATATAGATATGTATACAGATACCCACATACAAGTGACACTATGACACACATACAAATACACACACACAGATACACAAAGTGACACACATATAGATACACAAGCATTCAGAACACACAATGACACACAGACACAGACTGTCACATCCTGTTCCTGCTGCGGATCATTTCTGGCATCCCACTGGGTGACTGGTTGTCAGACTGTATTAGGAGAGGATTGTCCAACAATTATTTTCTCTTGGTGCATTTCTTCAGTATCCTGTCACCCGACCTCAGAGAATGGATCCGTGACTGGTGACCTCTTACCCTACCTGTGTGGCTTGCCTCGCTGATGAGTATACTGATGCCCGTAAGACTGATCCACCCACACTACTACTAACCCCTCAGCTGGAGATTCAGGCTATTGTACCCTCTCACCCTACCCCTTACAGGGGACCCCCCAGACCTGAGCCAGCACCACCAAGAACCGTGCCCCAATGCTACAGGTGGCAGCAGAAAGGGCACCTCTGCAACAATTGCCCGTTGGAGCACCCCCATGACTGTTGAGGAGGCTCCAACAATGTACCACCCTGCCCAGCAGCCCTGACCGCTCACTGCCTGGAGACAGAGCCACTTTCTCCGTTGAGGCAGCCACCCTTGACAACCGTCAACAACATCGACAAATAGTCCTGGTGAAAGAACAGGCTACCAGGGGGCTATGAGTGTCACGTCCTGTTCCTGCTGCGGATCATTTCTGGCTGTGGCTTCTGGTATCCAGTACTCTTTTTACAATTCTTGTTTAGTTTTTCTTGTTTTTTCTGGCTTTCTATTCTAGGTCTGGTTTTCCTTATGCTGGGTTTTTCTGGGTTCATTCCTGTATTCTGTTCCTGGAATTCCCAGTCTCTTGGATTCCTTTAAATGTTTGTCTTTTGTTGCCACACCCATTCGTTTCCCATTAATCCTTTTTGTTTCAGTTAGGCCCTGCAGGCAGTGGTTTCATTTCCTCTGCTCATTTCTTTGCAGGTAAGTGCTGTGTGCAGATCCTGGATAGTTACAGCAGATCCTGGATAGTTACAGCAAAGAAAAAGACAACCAGCTTCTTTCTTGGCACAAACAGCAACTGCCTTTTTTTTCACTTCACATCAGGATATACAAACTACATTTCCCTTCCCCCATCTGCATTTCCACCTTGACAACAAAAGCATGCCTAGATCGGCCAGGCAGATATCTCAGCATGGGGGGAGGCTCTGCATCTTGTGCCATGTGACACAGTAAAGTCTCTTTTTGTCACAGTGGCTGTCTCTTGCACTCTGTGCCCCTTCTTCCCTGCCTTCTCTTCTTCTCTATCCCATTGCCCACCTCCCATGTGTTTTAGTGCTTATCTGGGAGGAAGTGGCTGTCTCTCACTTCCTCCCAGCACTGGCTGTCGATATGAAAGGGATGCTTTATATTAACAGTGCAACCAGGCCCCTTTAATGCTTACAGACTGATGGCACATATCATAAATGCCTGAGCCACCTGATGAATCCCTCAGCATGTGGGCCCTGATGCAGCCACACCAGCTGCACTAGTGGTAGTTCTGCCACTAGATTGGTCTGATAACTGTTGTACAATACTGGCTATTGATTGGTGAGCAATGCTAGATTGTAAAGTATGCCAAGTTCAGAAATTATATTGAAGAACATTTTACTGGTAATTCAAGCTAGATATCCTAACCTGACTCCAACCAATCATTTCAGGTGCAATCATATGATGAGCACACACACAACAGCTATCAGGAACAAATACAGGTGCTTATCACTTATTTATATTCTCTAGTATTAACCTGATTATTAAACGTCAGCTTGATTCCAAACCCTACTTAATCTTGTTTCCTTTAACCCCTTAAGGACACAGCTTCAAAAGCTTGTCTTGCACTTAACGACACAAGCAAGTTTTGCACTTTTTTTTTGTTTTCGATCAAGTGCAATTTGCACTTTACTAATTTATTGCACCGACACATATTATATACCGTTTTTTAAAGGACAGAAAGGGCTTTAATTTGATGTAACATATATATATATATATATATATATATATATACACACATATTTATTATAATTATTACAGATTTTGCAATAATAATGTGTGCATAATTAGTTCAGGTTAAGGAAAGTAATTAAAAATAAATTAATTTAGTTGTTCTGATTTACAGAATATATAATGTGTCTAGGATTTTAAGTTTTTTTTGGTAGCTACAGGTCACAAAACATAAGGAATAACATAAACTTTTAATGTGAAGTGATTTTAGAATTTGGTACGTTTGTCTTGTAAGCTTAAAGGACTACTATAGTGCCAGGAAAACATACTCATTTTCCTGGCACAATAGTGCCCTGAGGGTGCCCCCACCTTCAGGGTCCCCCTCCTGCCGTGCTCTGGGGGGAGGAAGGGGTTAAACTTACCTCCTAAACTTGCCTCCTCTCACAATGCTTTCCTATGGACGCTGGCGTCTTCTCACTGTGATTTTCACAGTGAGAAGCGAGGAAGCCCTCTAGCGGCTGTCAATTAGACAGCCACTAGAGGCTGCATTAACCTTAATATAAACAGCAGTTTCTCTGAAACTGCTATGTTTATAGAAAAAAGGGTTAACCCTAGCTGGACCAGGCACCCAGACCACCTCATTAAGCTGTGGTCCTTTAATAGCCATAAAAGAAAACAAAATTGCCACACAAAAGTATATATTTATATAAAGTAGACATCACAGGCTATTTACCTAAGGTTATTTTGACACTTTCTACGTAGCCATTTCACCGCCAATCTCTGCTAAATATTGGAGTAAAATTGTGGGGGTTTTTTGTTTTTTGTCACACAAACTTATAACAAAGAACTTCTCATGAGTATTTTGTAAAGTTGGTATGTGCTATTCCTGTACATTCCTGTACCTTTATTTTGTGTTCAGCTACATCTGCTGAGTACAATGATACCCCCATTGTATGTCTTTGGCACTATTTTGTGAAGCTACAGTGCCATATAGGAGACCTTTCCATTTCAGTATTTACAGTAGAATTTTAAGAGACGTATTTAATGGGCCTATGTTTCAATTTGGGGTATTATAGCAGTTTGACTGTTCAAAAACCCCCCACAAAGGCCTACCTGTGATGAAGTGCCCTTTGGTGGCAGCGGCAGGATGGCGTCCTAGTGCGAGCACCAGCAGCTCGGAGACACCGGTAACGTGTGGAGTTACGGATTTATAATTGAGGGCAACGCTAGCACTTGTGCGGTGCCCCTGTATATGGAGGAACTCGAAGGGATGAAGCAAGCTAGCCCCCGGGTAGCGTCACCCTACAAGGAGGAGTTTCTATGGAGACTACAAAATGCCTTGGCTCAGGAGTGTGGCCTGATTTCAGCCGAGGAGGAGCTGGCCTGGAGAGATGGGATACGGCGAGATCTCTGGTAGGAGGCCTTCGAGTGGACACAAGGTCCAGGGGGAGAGAATCTCCCAAGCGAAGCACAGCGCAGTCAGAAACAAACGGTGCTGAGGAGGCCCTTCCTAGGGTATCTGCCCCAGAGAGAGTGGGTGCTGGAATTGCAGAGGTTGATCAGAAAAGAACTGTGGCTGGATGAGGCTTACCGTGCGCTACGGTGGTACTCGGTCCAGAGGTGCCCCTGGATGGCTGAGAGTGAAAGGCCAGAGGGCCGTGATTACAATGGCCCTGGTCTGTTATGGGAGGCATTGGAGGAGGACTGTGACTTTGGCAGCACCGAGGAGTCCCGGCATTGGGACATCAGTGGATGGCGATTGCATGCACTGGAGCTCCCTGATACTACTGGACTGGGACCAGATATCAACCGCCTGATCACAATCGAATGGGAGCTAGAACAGGAGTACGATCAACTGTTT
The DNA here is from genome assembly GCA_933207985.1 of Pelobates cultripes. NCBI lineage: Eukaryota > Metazoa > Chordata > Amphibia > Anura > Pelobatidae > Pelobates > Pelobates cultripes. The sequence continues at coordinate 78,833,940 of OW240916.1, read as the reverse complement.
GACTTAGCCCAATCACCAACCCTCAGCCCAGAGGATTACCTGGACACCGTACCCTCTTCTGTCCAACCAGCCCCAGAGGTGAGCAACCTTATAGAACGGTCCTGGGAAGACCCACAGATGGCAGGTGGAGATGGGACCGAGGTCTCTCCACCGGCCCTACAGGGATGCTGGGTACCCGGCCCAGATCCCCAGCGGCAGTGCATCTCACAGGGAGAGAAGACAACCGGTCTCTCTCCCCAGCGGCAGCCTGAGTTCCAGGAGGAGGTGATGGTAGATCCCTCCACCTTACAGCAACCAGCTTCCTGGGGAGTGGGGGCAGCCGACCTCCCTCTCCCCCCGCAGCAGGAGATATCGGGTGAGGGGGAGAACAACCCTAATCACACTGGCGCAGATGGGACTGCGGTCTCTGTGCCAGTCCTACAGGGATGCTGGATGGGCGGTCCATATCCCCAACTATCCCTGCAGGGATACCAGGAGGAGGAGGTAAGCAAGCCCTCCCCTCCACGGCTACAACCCGACCGGGTCCTGGGGGCAGTGGATGAACCTGCAATACCCACTGACCCCCTCCCAGCAGAAGAGCTGGCACCTGAGCAGAGCTGGCCTCTGCCCTACCCTTGTACCTTGCCCAGAGCCTGACACCCTGCAGGCTATCCCAGCAGAAGATCTGGCACCTGAGCAGAGCGCCGCTGGCCTCTGCCCTACCCTGGTACCTTGCTCAGAGCTTGACACCCTGCAGGCTATCCCAGTGGAAGAGCTGGCACCCGGGCAGAGTACCGCTGGCCTCTGCCCTACCCTTGTGCCTTGCATAGAGCCTGACACCCTGCAGGCTATCCCAGCAGAAGAGCTGGCACCTGGGCAGAGCACCGCTGGCCTCTGCCCCCCAAGTAGCCCCAGCTGTTTGCTTAGCAGCACCATGGAGACCGAGGATGCTGAACTGTCCCGCTACAACCTGGGACCTACAGGCCAGTACCGTTTATTGTGGGGGGTTACTCTGCGTATTTTTCTTTGTGGGTGGGCTGCCCGACTAACCTAGGTACTGACCAGCAGAAGGTCAGGAACCTGTTTAGTCTTCCCCCCAAAGGGAAGATGTGTGACGAAGTGCCCTTCGCCACTTGTGCCTGGAGGGGACTACTGGCTAGCCTCCTGCCTTCCGACTATGGCCCATGTGCTGATAGCTGTATTTTCCCCTGCAGAAAGGTTTATATTTGTATTTCTGCCGGGGCGTTCTGGACTTTCAATATGTGAGTAGTGCTACCCCAGATAGCTATGCCCTGGAGCCAATTCGTGTAACGAAAGACTATGGAAAAGACTTTGGCTCCATGGCGATTGAATTGTATGTATGTGATCTGAGCGCCATTCAATAATAATGTGCACTCAGATCTAAGCTATCTGGGGATATGTTGCATGTATATGTTTTATGTAGTAATTGTAACATTGTGTAATTTTATGTATTTTTGTAACCATGTGGTTAATTGAGTCTTGTCTCTGTCCTGGGAGATAATTTGATTACTTCCCAATTATCTCCAGGATAGAGAGGAGGGATTGTGATGTCACTGTGGTAGTGTTTTGTTTGTATTGTCTGTGATTGGCTAATATCCAATATGTGTCCCATTGTTCCATCAGGTCCCCTAGGGGAGTGTCCACCTGGTGGACACTTGCATAAATACCAGGCAGGTAGCCCTCAATAAACCAGACCTACTTGAACCTTTCTTGAAGCCTTGGCTCATGCTTGGGGGATGGGATAACTACACTCTGGGGATTGCTATAATCACATACTCCCCAGAGTCAGCTCTTGCAAGAGCTTGTTTTGTTCCTGGTTCCTGTTCTCTGGATTTAGGAGAGGTTCACCCACTGGAAGCTGGATCCTGACCTTGGATCCAGGGTGGGTGAGAGACGGCGAGACCCCAGTGCTGATGGTGTCGGTTGGAGTGCTCGGAGTCCTCGGCAAGCGCTAGAGCATCGATTGGCGGAGGTACTCGGTTGGAGTGCCAGCGTTCTGTCACACTACCCTTTGTAAAATTAGACACTCCAGGGTATCTCATATTGTGCCTTAACGTGCCCCCATGTTTTCACCAATATATGCCAAAGTATGTGGTAAAAAGAAATTTGGGGCATTTTTAAAATACTGATTACATTTTTGCTGGGCATTTTGTATATTTCATATGTGCCACCAAGTTCAAAGCCTCAAAATTATGCTCAGCTAAGTTTTCTGAGTAAAATGATACCCCCTGTGATAAAGTGAAGGCAGAGAGGCCTTTAACATTTAACCCCAGGGGAAGTACATGTTGTATGTGTGGTGTGCAACACAAAGCTACATTTAGTTATGGGCCCCTGGGTGGAGCATTTGGAGAGCAGGGTGGGCCAATGCTCCACTCCTCAGTTTATACACAACCGGGAGAAATAAGGTCCAGGCCAGAGTTTTTTTGGAACTGTCTCCAACCCACTGCTCAGCTGCAGATAATCAGCTGTAGCAGTGGGAATAAGCCCCTCCCTGCTAGGCAAGTAAAGGGGGATTGCTGGCTTCCTCCCTGGAAGCAGGTAGGAGAGAGGCTGTTCTCTCCAGTGAGAGAGTCAAGGAGACTGAGCAAAAGGAAAGCAGTCAAGGCTGGCTTGGAGCACTGGGAGTGCAGAAAGGAAAGTAGTTAAGGCTGGCTTGGAGCACTGGGAGTGTAGAAAGGAAAGCAACAGGCTGACTAAGCACAGGAGTGCAGAGAGCTGACAAAGACACTGGGTTGGTGAAACCAATATTGTTTTGTTCTAGTTTAACCCCTGAGAGATAGGGAACCTAATATTAGCAAGTGCTCAGATGAGCTAGGGATTTGTGTTATATTTATGTTTACATTTGCTGTGTGGACTCACAAATAAAGTGCCTGGATTATATGAAAATAAAAGGACTGTGCCTGTTGTTTACCCTAGAGGACCGTGCTACCTGCAGACAAGGATCACACCCCAATGAATGTCTTTGGCACTATTTTGTGAGGCTACAGTGCCATATAGAAGAACTGTCCATTTCAGTATTTACAGTAAAATTTTGAGAGACAGATTTGATGGGCCCATGTTTTTTTGCGACTTTGTACCAAGTCTAGTAGCAATTAGCATTTTTTCTGCATTTTTGACACACACTTGTACATTTTGCAATACTTATGTGTGCTACTGCAGTATAACACCTAATATGTTGCTCAGCTATGTTATCTTAGTACAACAATACCCCCATGTGTACCTTCTTCAGGGTTATGTGGATGTTGAAGGGGCACATTGGAGACACACCACTTTCATATTTTTCAAAAGTGGATGCTGGGCCCAAGTCTCATTTTAGCAGCTCAGGATTGCAAATTACCTCTCAAATGCCACATCTGTTTTTAAATATAAGCAGTTCATCAATTCAAATTACAAACAAGTGCATACTATTTGCTGTCATAGGGGGAATTTTAAAACAGTGGCCAATACATAGGCCGGGCTGAGAGGGGCAATCAGGGCAGTAATAACTGGTCTCAGCTCTTATGCGCTCTTGTAACACACCCTGCACGTTTTTTGGGGGTTGATGGAATCCCGAAGCAGAAGTGACCTGCCTCTATTCTTCTGCTAGGCTCCACTGATGGTCCCCCTCTTTGGCACTCAAACAACCCAGAAATTAGCTGAAACTGAAATTAAAGAAATGTGCATTTCAGCTCAGCATTTGCCTTTTTAAAAATTACAAAGGCTTTGTGGATTGCAGTCTGCATTATATATATGCCCACTTTTTTATACCAAGCCCTGGTCTTTCGCATAATCAAATACTGCTGCATCAGTTGATCGGACAGGTCAACTCCCCCCATATGCCGATTGTAATGCTGTATGCAGACTGGCACCCGTTTAAATTCCCCTCTGCCACATACTGCGACCCTGCGAGTGCTTTCACAATGAATGGTGGTTAGGATGAAAACCTCCTTTTGTCTCGGTACTTGAGTGCCAGCAGTTCACTCTGTCAGAGAGTTGCTGTTTCCTCCCTTTATTTTTTCCCCCCACTAGAGCCTTTGGAAACCTGTGCGACCCTTCCGAATAGTGCCACAGGCCATGGTCTCGAAGCAGTACAGCATTTTTAGAAGTGGGATGCTATTATAAAAATGATCAATATGCAAGTTATAACTTTTGTTGAGTAATAGCGTTATTCAGTCCCAAACAATTACTGGGCAACTTGGGGGATCAAGGTGGCTATCCCTTCCTTCATATACATGGAAGGTGTAAACATAGCCACTGCCACTTTCACACAATTTATAAAATTTGATCCCATATCGGGATCTTTTGGATGGGATGTACTGTCTAAACCCCAGTCTTCCCTTATACTTCATGAGGGATTCATCAATAGAAATTTGTTTTTTGGGGGTATAAATAGTGGCAAATTTATCGTTAAAGTGGGCATTTAGAGGGCGTATTTTATATAGAAGATCATACTGCGGATGACCTTTTGAGGGGCATTTCCTATTGTCACTAAATTGCATAAATCGCAGTATGTCTTTATATCTTTCCCTACTCATGGTCTGGGAAAAAATGGGGGTATTGCAAATAGGATTTTTAGACCAATACTTCCTAATTGTGGGCTTTTTAATTATCCCCATTAGCATTGTCAGTGCCCAGAATGGTTTCATTTCTGGCACACTGGTTGGGTTCCATCTCTTTTTCCTGGCGATAAGAGAGTCTTGATTGCGTGCAAGATACTGCTCCGCATACAGATTAGTCTGGGTGACTATCTCCCCAAAAATCTCATCCCCCAAGAACAGCTGCATAGAATCCAGTACATTATAGCCAGACAGGTCAGCCTGTATGCCAGGATTGGCAGTGAACTCTGGGATGTCTGGTGAAAAATTATTAGGAAGTACTCAGTCATCTGAACCGTGTTCAGCATTAGGGGAATCAGCAATTTCCCCTGATGGTCCTGCAGTATCTTGCACATAGTCCCTGTCCCCTGCGTCACTCCCTGCGTCACTCTCTGAGGCAGTATCAGTCGCCTCTGAGCCGGCCGCTAACAGGGCATAAGCCTCCTCTGCGCTATACTTCCTAAACATTGTGTACTACGGTAATAAACTTTAACTAAATAACTAAATTTTCATTTTTTTAAACAAATTTCACCCCTAACTAGCTTATCACTAAATTCTCCAATTCCCACTAAATTCCACCCACCCAACTAACTAAATCACAAATTAATAAAATAAAATATTAAAATTTAACCCCTTAGGACTACTAAAAAAAAATAAAAAATCAAATTTAACCCTTAAATGTGTAAAAAAAAAAAAAAAACTAGATCACAGTAAAGTACTGTGACCTGTAAATTGATCACTGCTGGCAGTGATCAATCAGCAGGGAAATGGTTCTTTTTAAAAAAAAAAAAAAAAAAAAAAGGGGTAAAGGGATTTGGAACCTTTTGTGACAGTTTAATTTCTTCAGGGACACAAAGTAACAACGATCCATCTCTCCACTTCAAAAACCCACATGAGGTGGAGGGAGGCGAATCTGATATCCCAGCAGCATTGTGACCGCTGTGACTGGCTGTCACAGCGATCACGTGCGCTGGGACATCGAGATATGCTGTTGCTGGTCTGCCCCCTGGCTTAATATAATCTATGATGGGTATATAGTTCCACTTATCCTAAAGCCTGAAACACTTTATAAATGGCCAACATCAGATTGTTAGGGATAACTTACTGTTAATCTCCCTAATGTTATTACATATGGTTGATACCTTCCCCATTATTATACTAATTATTTTTTATTCATTGACTTATGTTGCATTTGAATTCATCTTTCTGAATTAATACTGACATTGGCCAGTTACTCTGAATCTGGACTGGCTGACCGCGCCTAAGATTCCACCAGTACAGAATGTAATCTGCTTAGTACTGTAACCTCAAATGCTATTTACCACATCTGGGGTTTCTTCAGGTCAGGTTGGCATGACATTAACCACTCCTCTATTTTTCTTCGATCTTAAGCTCCTTGGCACTTGAGGAATGCAGGCGGGAGTTGTAGTTTGTGACACAAAAGAAATTAAAGAAATGCACATTGGGTACAAGAAGTTACTGGAATGTACAATCTTTGTATGGCAGCTAGGTGATGAGAAATATAGTTTTATTTAGCTTTCTTCTCAGTAGAGCCATTAATGGGCCTTGTATATGGATGCAGTTGTGCTCAAAGGGTACATACCCTGTTGGAAATTGTGAAATTTTGAAAATATGACTGATTCATGCAGAAAAATGTACTTTATTGAAGGATAGATCATATGAAGTAATTAATTATCACATAGTTGTTTGGCCCTGATCAAAAGTTCACATACCCTTGAATGTTTGGTCTTGTTACAGACACACAAGGTGACACACACAGGTTAAAATGGCAATTTAATGTTCATTTCCCACACTTTTTAAATTGGCTTTTTAATTTGCAATTAGTGTCTGTGTATAACTAGTCAATGAGTTTGTTACCACTCACATGGATGCACTGAGCAGGCTAGACACTGAACCATGGGGAGCAGAAAAGAACTGCCAATAGACCTCTGTGACAAGGTAATGGAACTTTATAATAATTGAAAAGGATATAAAAAGATATCCAAAGCCTTGAAAATGCCAGTCTGTACTGTTCAATCACTTATTAAGAACTGGAAAATTTGGGGATCTCTTGATACCAAGCCAAGGTCAGGTAGACCAAGAAAGATTTCAGCCACAACTGCTAGAAGAATTGTTTGGGATACAAAGAAAAACCAACAGGCAACTTCAGGAGAAATACAGGCTACTCTGGAAAAAGATCGTGTAGTTGTTTCAAGGAGCACAAAATGACGATACTTGAATAAAAATTAGCTGCATGGTTGAGTTGCCAGTAAGAAACCTTTACTGCCCCAATGCCACAAAAATCCCCAATTACAATATGTCCGACAACAACTTGACATGCCTCACAGCTTCTGGCACACTGTAATTTGGAGTGACAAGACCAAAATAGAGCTTTATGGTCACAACCATAAGCGCTATGTTTGGAGAGGGATCAACAAGGCCTATAAAAGAATACTATCCACACTGTGAAGCATGGTGGTGGCTCACTGATGTTTGATGGCAAGACAAATGCAGCATGTTATCAGAAAATACCGGCAGACAATTTGCATTCTTTTGCACGAAGGCTACACATGGGACGCTCTTGGACTTTCCAGCATGACAATAACCCTAAGTACAAGGCCAGGTTGACCCTCCAGTGGTTACAACAGAAAAAGGTGAAGGTTTTGGAGTGGTCAGAACAGTCTCCTGGCCTTAATATCAACGAGCCACTCTGGGGAGATCTCAAATGTGCAGTTCATGCAAGACAACCAAAGACTTTGCATGACCTGAAGGCATTTTGACAAGACGAATGGGCAGCTGTACCCCTTGCAAGAAATCAGGGCCTCTTAGACAACTGTTACAAAAGACTGACTGCACGTTGTCATTGATGCTAAAGGGGGCTATGCACTGTATTAAGAACTAAGGGTATGAAGACTTTTAAACAGGGGTCATTTCATTTTTTTCTTTGCTGCCATGTTTTGTTTTATGATTGTGCCATTCTGTTATAACCTACAGTTGAATAGGAATCGCATAAGAAATAAAAGAAATGTGTTTTGCCTGCTCACTCATGTTTTCTTATTTTATTTGGAGATATTCTGGAGAGTTTTTTTGTTGATTCTTCAACTGTCTAAGATTTTTCTTTTTACTTTCTAGGAAAAGGTTTTAGATTTAACAAGGTTTAATTTCCTGTTGACAATTAGTAAGGCATTTTATTTAATTAGTTAGGTGTTTGCTATTGTTTGCAAATAAGCACAGGCCCACTCAGGTGTTACATTCTTATGAGGTGGTGCCTTTAGGAATGTATCTAAAGGTTGTAGATATTAGCTTGGTTAATATAGCTTGGTTGCTGCTTCTAAGTGTTGCTACAAAGTGTATTTGGAGATATTCTGGAGGTAAACTGGAGGTAGTGTGAGGTACAAAAAAACAAAAAAAACCAAAAAGTAAGATTTGTTTGATTTAAACTCCTCATCTCATTAAAATGGCAGACTTAGTTCAGTGTAATAGTGGCAGGGGCGGGCTGGGCCGGGGGGCAGGGAGGCAATTGCCCCCCAGGCCGCCCTAAATTCTTGTAAGACCGGCCGCGGCGGACCGGCCCTTTAAATACTGCAGCCGCCTGAGCGCTCTGTTAAGAGCCTCAGGCGGCTGCAGATTCTCCCCTACCCTGTAGCGTGGTTGAGCTGCACTCCGGTCCACGGTGGCCGGCCGGAGTGATAGGAAGGTGCACACTGACTGTAACCGGCCGGACTGACAGGAAGTGCACACTCAGTGTGCACCTTCCTATCACTCCGGCCGGCCACCGCGGACCAGAGTGCAGCTCGGCCACGCTACTAGGAGGGGTAAGAAGAGGGGAGGGTAGAGGGAGGGGACAAGAAGAGGGGGATAAGGGGAGGGAGGGGAATAAGAAGAGGGGAGGAGGGAATAAGAAGAGGGGGAGGGAGGAATAAGAAAGAGGGAGGGAATAAAAAGAATAAAAGAGAATAAGAAGAGGGAGGAGGGGAACAAGAAAGGGAGGGAATAAGAAGAAGGGGGGAGTAAGAAGGAGGGGAGATAAAGAAGAGAAAAGAGGGGTAAGAAGAAGAAGGGGGTAAGAGAGGGGAGTAAGAAGAGGGGGAGTAAGAAGAAAAAGAGTAAGAAGAAGAAGGGTGAGTAAGAAGGAGGGGAGTAAGAAGGAGGGGAGATAAGAAAAAGAGGGGGGTAAGAAGAAGAAGAGTGGGGAGTAAGAAGAAGAAGAACAGTGGGGAAGTGAATAGAAAAGAAAAAAGGAGGAGTAAGAAGAAGAAGGGAGTAAGAGAAGAGAGAGTAAGAAGAAGAAGGGGAGTAAGAAGAAAAGAAGGGGAGTAAGGGGGAGAAGAAGAAAGGGAGGAAGAAGAAGAAGGGGGTAAGAAGAAGGGGGGGTAAGAAGAAGAAGGGGGGTAAGAAGAACAGGTGGGGGAGTAAGAAGAACAGGTGGGGGAGTAAGAAGAACAGGTGGGGGAGTAAGACGACCAAGGGGGGAAGTATGAAGAACACAGGGAGGAGGGGGGTAAGACGAACACAGGGGGGGTGAGGAGAACACATAGAGGGAGGAGTGAGAAGAACACAGGGAGGGTGGAGGGGGGGATGAGAAGAGTACAGGGAGGGTGGGTGAGTGTGAGAAGAGACCGCTAGGGGAGGGTGGGGGAGAGGAGAGACCACTAAGGTGCAGGGGAGAGCTCTACGGGACAGAAGGGGCAGCTCTATAGGACAGGGGCCAAGACAGGGAGCTCTTTCACACTACGCGGGCACACACACACAATGCATCCCTATACATACACAGAAACACAACATGCTTCCCTTACACACAGAGAAACACAACATGCTTCCCTTACACACAGAGAAACACACAATGCATCCATTACACACACACAATGCAGCCCTTACACACAAAGACAATGCATCCTTTGCACACATACACAGAAACAGACAATGCAAACCCGTACACACACATGCAAACACCCTATACACTACATACCATAAGCACACATATTAGATCCTCTACAATAACACATAACACATCCCCTACACACTCCACTCCCTGTGAGCGAACTCATGGGTGGGTGGAACTTATGAGTGGGCCTTATGGGCATACTCACCGTCAGGCCCTGGGGCCCAGACCTTGAGCTGTGTAAGGGCCCCAAAAAATGGAGCTGCTTCCAATTCTCCCAGAACATTGAATTTTGTGACCACAGCTGCAAACAGCCTCCAGAGATCCTGTTCTACACCAGACCAGTGGAGCCAAACTGCAGTCCATCATCATCCTCATCTGCTTGTAAGTAGGCAATCTAGTATATTATTAGTGACACTAATCTATAATGTACCTCACATTAAAGGGACACTATAGCTTAATGAAGTGGTTCTGGTGTCTATAGCTGGTCCCTGCAGGCTTTTTAATGTAAACACACACTATGTGCAGCACTGGCGTTAGTTCATATGGGTGGGGCATTGTGATGTCACATGGGGGGGCAGCAAATTTTTATTTTGTCTAGGGCGGCAAAAATGCTTGCACCGGCTCTGATCCTGGGCAGGTGCACCAGTCTACTGGTGACCCACAGGAGGGGAGTGCACTGATTGCACTGCACTCTCCTCCTGCCCAGCCCCGTCTTTACCGCAGTGCAAGTGCCCTCTGCCCCTAATTTACAGTGGCTCACACTCACAACAAGCAGTGCCTGGAGCCGTGAAGGAGTGGGTATGGCAAAGAGCTACTGATTAGAATAACATCAATATCCGTTATAAAACCAGGAAAAGGTGGGCATGGACGGTGAACTGATTTGGTGGTGCAATGGGCCACTTGACTGGTTTTGCCCCCCAGGCCTAAGGCTGCCAGCCCTCCCCTGAATAGTGGGTATGCATTTGTTTCACACTCCACTTTTTGGAGGTTTGGATGTTGTCTAATCTTAAAACAGTTCACTATATTGCGGCAGGAGATTGTATTTTTGAAGTCTGAGATTTGTAAATTATCTGTTAAACACAGGCTGGGACTGTTGCAAATTCACTGCCGCAGAGATGCCCTCCACTTGGTTCAAGCCATCCTGGCACTCGTCTGCCAATCTGTCAGTTTCCTCCACGGTTGTTTGTTTGCGGTCTCTCACCCAGTCTCTGATCTCATTAGGAGTGTGATCGAAGAACTGCTCCAATAATAACAGTTGTAGCGCATCCTCCAGCGATGTTGCCCGGCAACCCTGCATCCCATTCTGGGCAGCACATTGTAGGCGGAACTCCCATTCAGCATAGAAGTCTTTCCCTCCTTTCCTGAGGCCACAAATTTTGTTTCTGGTACGCCTCTGGTGTGACCGCATATCTGGCCAATAACATGTCTTTTACTTTTCCATAGTTGTGGATGTCCTCATCAGGTACCGCTCTTTAAGACTCTGCTGCCCTTCCTGAGAGTTTGCTGCTGAGAACTGGAGCCCACTTTGCTTTATATAGCCCCTCCAAAGCACACTGACGCTCAAAATCTTATAGGTAGCTGTCAATCTCCATCTCTCAGTCAGTGAATGCTTTGAAGGCGGCATAGTTCACCTTCCATGGAAGCCCATTTGTACTTCCTGGGGATGTTAGCAAATCCCCTTGCAGCTATCTGTCTCTTTCTTCCCAATCTCTCTGCGCTTGCCTGGCTTGTGCCATGATCTGTATGGTAGAGTCTGCTGACGGATTGGGCCCTTAACATGCTGAGCATCCATCTCACGTCCTTTTTGCAGTTCTGTTTCCTCCATGTGTTCCATTTTCATATCACTGGTTCTGTCGCTCGGTAATAATTCTGCAATTAACGTGGCTTTTTTCTTGCTGCTTGCCACTATGTCTCAAGCTTCCAGTAGGTCTTCCAATGTTTTTTGTTTCAATAGTTTGTATTGCTGAGCCATTCACTCCTTCCTTGGCTCAGGATGTCCATTCGGGATAGGAATCCCGCCGCTTGCAACCAGTTGTAACGAACAATTATTATGCAAATTATATTTTTCTCATTTACCTAAATAACTGATGTAAATAACAGTCAGCATTATTCTCATGTTATCCTCTATTAAGAGTACAATTCAAATTTTATTGAACAAACTTCCTAATGATAACAGTATTTTTTATTTTTTTTTAAACTTACAATGCACTGCTCCAAATTATTACGCACAGTAAGTTTCAAAACACATTTTAGGTTGTAAAGAACTGAAAACTGTCATTTGTTGTGTTTGCAGCATATTTACTGAAATCAAAAGCTATTTCAATCAAACTTATAACAACATTTTAACTTTTGAAACATTTTAACAGGTCACGTTACATTTTTAGCAGCTTCACAAGTCTTTGTTTGCAAGATGTCAGAATAGCCTCCCAGAGCTGCTGTTTGGATGTAAACTGCCTCCCACCCTCATAGATCTTTTGCTTGAGGATGCTACAAAGGTTCTCAATAGGATTGAGGTCAGGGGAGGATGGAGGCCACACCATGACTTTCTCTCCTTTTATCCCCATAGCAGCCATTGATGCAGAGGTATTCTTTGCAGCATGAGATGGTGCATTGTCATGCATGAATATGATTTTATTACAGAAAGCATAGTTCTTCCCTCTGTACCAGGGAAGAAAGTGGTCAGTCAGAAACTCCACATACTTTGCAGAGGTCATCTTTACACCTTCGGGGACCCTAAAGGGGCCGACCAGCTCTATTCGCCTTGCTGACGTCGCAGCCTTGATGGAACAGGGTGGCCGTCCACCAACCATCCCCTACTCCATCCATCTGGACCATCCAGGGTTGCACAGCACTCATCAGTGAACAGGATGTGGAGAAAGTGACCTCGCCACTGGTTTTTGGAGGGGCCTGTTTGCCCGCCTCCTACCTTCTGACTATGGCCCCTGTGAGAGTTTGCTTTTTATAAACATTGTTTGGGCTTCTTGTATTTTGGGACACTTTTTCTGCCCCATTGAATCCATGGGAAGCCTCCCCTCCTTTCCCCCATTGTTCTCCAGCAGGGTGTTGACACAGGGACCCTGCCAGACCAGTTGGAACTGGCTGATTTGTCCCTCCTCGGTCAAAAAGGACTTCCAACTAACTTTTTAACCACCGAAGGGAATTGTCTGAATTTTGGATATTTGGTTTATATTTGAAGTGTGCTGATTAATAATATGTATTTTATGGAGATTGGATGTATAATTTAGAAGTTATAAGAATTGTGTAAAAACTGTATTGTCCTGCCTGTGATAATTGCATTAACCCATTGTGTACAGTAATTATATCACAGGCAGAGGGGAGGGTTTGTTTGTCCTGACTGGGAGTGTTTAACTGTTTTATAGTGCATTTGATTGGCTGTGCTACAAAACCATGTGGGTGGCAACATTGTGTAAAAATGTGTATATAAGAAACAATTAAACCACAGTGCTGTCTGTTCCTGTTTACACTCCAAAACTGTGTGTCGTCCTGTTATTGGAGGGAAGAAGATTTGCTCCTGTGTCTGCTGTTCCAGCTTACAGGAGATTCACCAAGGAAAGTCCTTGTAAGGACTAGACTTAATTCCCCATTCGGTTCCAGAGTTCCCAGGACTGAGTAGCGTCCAGTGCCTGGAGTTGTCTGCTGGAGTGCTTGGAGCCTTCGGGAAGCGCTAGGAGCATCCTTCAAAGGAGGTACCCAGTTGGGGTGCCAGGTGATCCGTTACACAGGACTGTTTGAAAATTAGTCCATGTATTTTTCTGCCCAATGCAGCCGTTTCTGCTTGTGAGCATTGGTTAGTGGTGGCCGAATAGAAGGTTTATGCACAGTTGCAAGACTCTGGAGGACTCTACACCTTGATGTCCGTGGGACTCCAAAGGCACCAGCAGCATCAAATATCTGTTTGCTGCTAGGTAATTGTATTTTAGCAGCTGCTCTTTTGATCCAAAGCATGGATCTGGCAGAAATCTTCCTCAATGTGCCTTTATCTGCACGAACCCGTCTGTGCTCTGAATTAGCAACAAATTGCTTAATAGTGCGATGATCGCGCTTAAGTTTTCGTGAAATATCTAATGTTTTCAAACCTCGTCCAAGGCATTGAACTATTTCACTCTTTTCGGCAGCAGAGAGATCCTTTTTCTTCCCCATATTGCATGAAAATGGTGCCCTGCTTAATAATGTGGAACACCCTCCTTTAGTAGTTTTTCCTTAAATTGGGCTCACCTGGCAATCTAATTATCACAGGTGTCCGATATTGTTTTCAGTGATCAAAAGAGCCCTGAGACACAATGCCATCCATGAGTTAAACTGAAAAACAAAATATTTAATCTTTGTGACACTTAAATATAATTTACATAATAATTTGGAACAGGGTGTATTTCCTCCCGTACTGCCAGAGCCTGAGTGATTATTCAGTTCGCGTGTTGATTCGAACAATTCTGTGTATTCTCCCAGCAAAGTAGACAGGTACCCAAATATCAGCCGAAAGTAGATGAAGGGTGTAACAGGAATGATTTTAATGATGCAACACTGGCTTCTATGCAAGGGTTACTCCCACATGGACCTTGTTGGGGACACCAACACAAAGTTATACACCAATCATAATAGGGTTACAAAGTATAACACTCCCACAGTAAACACATCCCTTCTCTGTGCCTGGGAGATAATTGGGTCAGATACTGTAATAACTCAATTATCTCCAGGAAGAAAAACACTTTTTTTTCCCTAAAATTTCAAAAGCACCCCAAAATACATAACATCTCTATAAATGTTATATCACCTGATAGCCCAGATCTAGGTGACCAACATATCCAAAAATCACCCAGATCAGTTCTAGGGTTCAGGAGTTGCATGGAGGTCTTAGTTTGACCGACCGCACACGAGGCTCTTGCCCAGAAATAGTTCCATGAGTTCAGGTTGTGTGGTCGGTCTATTTCGGAAAGTCTTGAAACCAAATAAATCCACAAACAGTACCCCCGGCTCATAGTAGCGTTTGTTCCCCAAGTTTGTGGGAACAAAACTACCAACCAGTGCTCTAGCTGGTCGGGAAAAGGAAGCAGGCGTTCATAAGGTTTGACCAGTGTTCAGGAAGTCAAGTGTCCGATTTTAGTTCCAGACACTCGATGACCAAGTCCCGCTGCCTCCTTTCGTGCGAACAAGATGGCCGCCGTTTTCTCCTGCACGTGGCGTTCAACTATATGGCAGCCACACAAATGAGAGCACTAATTCCTTGTTCACTTTGTAGTTAACGAGTCATCGGGGGTGGTCTGTGTTTGGTAGTTTCAACTGCCGAACTGAAAAATGTTAAATTTCAAAAATTTCCTCACATTAGCATTTAGTAATTATAAAAAAACTCAGACTAAGGAAGACAGACATCTCTATAAGATTAGACAGAAAGAGGCAAAGCAAGTTATAAGAGCCTCCAAAGCATACACAGAAGAGAGAATAGCGCAATCAGTAAAAAAGGGGGATAAAACATTTTTAGATACCTAAATGGGAAAAGGAGGATAAGAGGATAAAGGTCTAGCTGACTGCCTGTATAAATATTTTTGTTCAGTATTTACAGCTGAAAATGAAGGAGAGGGATTTCAGTTAGGAAAAAGGAAAATTAGTAATTTGTTACATGTGAGTTTACAGAAGAAGAGGTTCTATTTCAACTGTCAAAAGTAAAGACAAATAAGTCGATGGGGCCTGATGGCATACACCCAAAGTTATTTAAAGAACTTAGTGGTATACTAGCAAAACCATTTACATATTTGTTTAAATAATCATTGTTAACAGGAGTAGTCCCAGAAGACTGGAAATCAGCTAATGTTGTACCCATTCACAAGAAAGGTAGTAGGGAGGAGTCGGGCAACTATAGGCCAGTAAGACTTACTTCAGTAGTGGGGAAAGTGATGGAAACCATATTAAAGGATAGGATTGCTGAACATCTAAAATCACATGTATTTCAAGATCAGAGACAACATGGGTTTACTTCAGGGAGATCATGCCAAAACTAACCTTATTGCTTTTTATTTATTGGGTAACTAAAATAATAGCTCAGGGTGGTACAGAAGACGTTGCTTACCTAGATTTTAGTAAGGCTTTTGACACTGTTCCATATAGAAGGCTTATAAATAAACTGCAATCTTTAAGTCTGGATTTCAATATTGTTGAATGGGTGAGGCAGTGGCTGATTACAGGCAACAGAGGGTTATAGTCAATTGAGTATAGTCAAAGCAAGACGTAGTTACCGGTGGGGTACCACAGGGTACTTGGACCCATTCTCTTTAATATATTTATTAGTGATATTGCAGAAGGTCTTGATGGACAGGTATGTCTTTTTGCTGATGATACTAAAATTTGCAACAGGATTGATGTTCCAGGAGGGATAAGCCAAATGGCAAATTATTTAGGTAAATTAGAAAAATGATCAGAACAGTGGAAACTGACATTTAATTTGGATAAGTGCAAGATAATGCATCTTGAGCTACCCAAGG
Organism: Pelobates cultripes; assembly: GCA_933207985.1. Lineage (NCBI taxonomy): Eukaryota > Metazoa > Chordata > Amphibia > Anura > Pelobatidae > Pelobates > Pelobates cultripes. The sequence continues at coordinate 78,817,987 of OW240916.1, read as the reverse complement.
GCAGAGTATAGAATATTTGATACCATACTAACCTCAACATCTGAGGAGAAGGATTTAGGAGTAATTATTTCAGATGACTTAAAGGTAGGCATTCAATGTAAAAAGACCAGCAGGAAAAGCTAGCAGAATGCTTGGTTGAATAGGGAGAGGTATTAGCAGTAGAAAGAGGGAAGTGCTCATGCCATTGTACAGAACACTAGTGAGACCTCACTTGGAGTATTGTACACAGTACTGGAGACAGTACCATCAGAAGGACATTGATACTTTGGGAAGAGTTCAAAGAAGACTAAACTGGTTCATGGATTGCAGGATAAAACTTACCAGGAAAGGTTAAAGGATCTCAACAAGTATAGCTTGGAGGAAAGATGAGACGGGGGATTTAATAGAAACCTTTAAATACGTAAAGGGAATCAAAGGAGGAGACTATATTTAAAAGAAGAAAAACTACCACAACAAGAGGACATGGTCTTAAATTAGAGGGGCAAAGGTTTAACAATAATATCCGGAAGTATTACTTTACTGAGAGGGTAGTGGACGCATGGAATAGCCTTCCAGCTGAAATGGTAGAGGTTAACACAGTAAAGGAGTTTAAGCATGTGTGGGATAGGCACAAGGCTATCCTAACTGTAAGATAAGGCCAGGGAATAATGAAAGTATTTAGAAAATTGGGCAGACTAGATGGACCGAATGGTCCTCAAAGGAATTCAATTATAAATCATTTATTCATCATTGATGGCACTTACCTAAGGACTACCAGATTTTTATAATATTGACTTTCTTTTTCTAATTAATAATCAATGATTAATTATTTCTGGCTTTACTGTTTGGACATTACTGACAGGATTACTAAACTATCTGCACACTTATTATTACTACTCTTATTCCATGTTCTTCCCCTCGATTTATTTATTATTATTCCTTTTTTCCGCCTCCCCCCTTTTTATTTATAACATTATTTTGATGGACACTGTCCTCTCATGGCTATGGTAAATCGACCAGTATTTGCATATATTAAGGGAATGATGGGGTTTGTCTTTCCCCTACCCATGACCTTCCAAATTCTGAATCGGTACTATGCTTTACTCAGTGTAAATAAGAATCTGTTCATTCCTCACGTCCAAAGATTCCTCCATTCAAACATCCGTGACTGTCTGATATTTTCTAAACTAATTGTAATTAGTAAGAACTATCAAATTAACCCATTATGATTCTGTTGGACATGGGTTTAAACAGTGCTACCTAGGTTATAGGAGTACCTAACAAATGTATCAAGTACCAAGTTCCTTTAGTTTTTTTGCTTTTTGACCCTTCCAAGCCAGCTTAGTCCATTATCTTATACTTTCGGAGATTGGTCCAATCAGAATCGGGGGCGGGCTATTTAAACATAACACACTGGGGAGTCAGTTCCCCCGATGAGCCGCAGTACAGCGTAACGCGCGTAGGGGCTCTTAGATTGATTTGGTTCCTGTGAATGCTTCTTTACTAACTTTGTCATGACAACTATTTGAAAGATTTATTAAGTTCCTTCTGACTAAGCGTGTTCACGGCAACCTGACATGGATCACAATATACTTAGCGTGAGCTAGCCAGTCAGTTTCTCCTACTCTAGACAGGTGCCCTCGAAGGCACAGAGCAGGGACATACTGGTTAGCACCTCAGTTTAGATTGTGCACAGCTAGCTATAGTATAACGATTCACAGACAGCCTAGATTTATTTCATTCTGGACAGGTGCCCTTGAAAAAAACAGAATAGCTGTTAGTGGTTTTCTGACTGCCGTGCATATTTTAGTTATTATTATTATTATTATTATTATTATTATTGTTTATATTTATTTGTGACTTATCCTTTATTTCTGTACATCAGCACCTCTTCCATTCTCCTCCGTTTTGTCAAGCCTAGTGTGTATACTGTAGCTCTTTTTGATACAATACATTTTAGGTATCTCTTCCTACAGTTAGATATAACCATTTGGTTAGGATGTTCTATTATCACATATATTCTTTACACTGGACTTGGCAGACATATTTTTAATTTAACCCATACTGGGGTGTTGTTTATGGAACGGCTTTATGTGTGCTTGATGTACACTGGGTGCCGGGCTACTCGTATAGTCGTTACACTGTTTGCTCTTTAGTTTCAGTTCACATCACTCCTTTGTAGACATCAGCTGGTGAGCAAACACTTGACATTGCAATATCTCTAATGCAAACAGGATCTCTACACCTAATGGATACATATTAAGAGATTAACTATTGTAATTTTGTGGCATTTATTTTGCTACAAATTACATCCCTGGTGTTAACATTTCTTGTTCGTTTCGGCTATCCTATTGGGGTGTACTCATAGACCCCAGAGTTTTTTGCCTCTCACTCTATACTTTATATTTTTTTATATATTTATTTTTTTATTTAAATTTTATCCATGTCTACTAGTATGCTAGAGTCTTCTTTACCATATTACATTCTCTGTAAGTGGTAAACTATAGTATCTACACTGACATATGTGTGTTTTGCATAGTTTGGTATTTGTTAAATAAAGTATATATACATTTTATCTATGTTTTCTGATCTCCACTGGGACAGATTATTTCTTTCTTGTTTCTACTAAATAGTATAGTCAATCCCTTGTTCTGATTTTGTATAATATAAGGGGCTAATGAGACGGAGTGCCAATATTTTAGCGAAAAATTTTAAATCCATAGTTATCAGAGAAATTGGTCTAGAACTCCTACACATAAGAGAATATTTCCCTTGTTTTGGAATTAGTGTAATAGATGTTTGCAACATTGGTGGGGGTAGAGTTATCCCTACGGCAATTGAATTTAAATGCCTTTAAAACTTTTTATTTATTTATTTTTTTAAGATTAGACTGTAGAAGTTTCTAATAACAAATTGCAAGGCCATCAAGACCAGGGCTCTTCCTATTTTAGAAGGACTTAATTGGTCTTTCAATCTCTATACCAGTAATAGGGGTATCAAGATATTTCAATTCATTAGATGGAATTTTCTCTAGAATGTTTGAGCTAATATAATTACGAGTGAAATTTTTAGTTCCCTGTGGTCTAGGCAGATTATATAATCCCTGATAATATGAATAAAATACCTGCATTATTGATGCTTGTCAAATGTTTATTTCCCATTTCATCTCTTATGTTTGCTATATATGATGACTCGAGCCTTTTTTGCAATGCTTTTGCTAATTATTTTCCACACTTACCGTGTGAATAAGAGGATCTGTTTGTATGCTGAATCGCTCACTGCACCTGTAAATTAAGTAAACTTCTCAGCTCCATTCTATACGCTACTGAGATGATGGTTTTACCTTATGGGCCAGCTCTTCAATTTAAATTTTCTGAGTTAATATCTCTAAAGTAGCCAGGCGTTCCTGTTTTATACGTGCTCCCTGTCATGGCAAGGGTGCATAATTCATTATTGCACTATGGAATAGTGTCCTTTAATGTAATTTGTGTAGTGCATAGATGACAGAATTGCATAGGAATTTGAAAGGGAACAGATGGTTTACCATATGCATTGTTCCTTTGATTAATCAAAAGCTCTGTAAGGTGTGAGAAGTCACACATAAGTGGCCTGGGAGTCTGGTTTACATATAAACTTACTCTCTAATTTGCCATATGTATAGGTTCCCTCTTAGATATGGGGTCTTTTGATATGTTAATGGCCATTAGCCATGTTCCAGTGTTATATGCAAAAGAAGAAAAACATTAATATTTACCCACAGAATAATAATTAAGCCTGATTTCTGTTATATTTGGAATGTGACAAGTACCATCTTCAAAACAAGCCCAAACATGATTGGCATACCTTGACCATAGAGGAAGGGATTGTGATGTTCGCTATATTGGGTCACAGGTAAGAAGTGTTACATATCTATGGAATGGGAAAATAATAAATTCGTTGATGCAATTATTATTTCTGTGGCAGGTACATACATTTGGATTGATGTGGCTCTAGACCAGGCTTCCCCCAACTCTGGCCCTCCAGATGTTGCTGAACATCAACTTCCATGATTCTCAGGCTCTTTCATTCATAGAATAATGGGAGTTGTAGTTCAGCAACATCGGGAGGGCCAGAGTTTGAGGAAGCCTGGTCTAGACACATGGGGGTGGTCACTTAGTGTCTCTATAGATATGCCTATATCTCAGTTAAAAACAGCATGTGTGGTAATTAAAAATGTTTGTTGCATAGGCGTGCGCACGGGGTGTGCCGGGTGTGCCTGGGCACACCCTAATCCCCGCGGCACGCCTATGTATATTGAGACCGGCAGGGGAGATCTCAGGATCTCCCCTGTCGGCTCATGCAGAGCCGGCGCTATCCGAGCGCCGGCTCTGCTCTCAGCCTCCCTCCCCACCGACCCACATGCAGGGATGGAGGCAGGAGAGGACCCGGCGGAGCTATTGCCGGCAGCTCCGCCGGGTTCCTCTCGCGAGATATGAGCGTTGCCATGGCAACGCTCAAATCTCGCAAGAGTGAACTCTAGCCCCACAGGAGCTAGAGTTCACTCTCCACTGGACCACCAGGGATCACAGCAGCAAGGATCCCCTCCTCCACTGGACCACCAGGGATCACAGCAGCAAGGATCCCCTCCTCCACTGGACCACCAGGGATCACAGCAGCACGATCCCCCCTCCCTACAAAAGGTAAGAAGGGATGGGGGATAGCAATTAATGTACCCCCACATACAGCTCACCCACACACATACAGCTCACCCACACACATACACAGCACCCACACACATACACAGCACCCACACACATTCAGCACCCACAGACAGACATAGCACCCACAGACATACACAGCATCAACACACATACAGCACCCTCACACACACACAGCACACTAACAGTACCCTCATGTAACGGACCGTTTTGCACACAAGGGGTAAAAACCGTTTAGGCGATCGGCCCCCTTTCCAGAGATGCAGGAACAGCTACTGCAGAACACCAAACTCCCGAACTGGATACAAAATAGCACTCCAACTCCCGAACTGGAACCTCCCAAATAGCTGCCAGCAGACGAACAGGAAAAGCAGACAATCAGCTTACACTCCTGGCAATCAGTCTCTAACAGCATACAGTGAATCCCCCCAAGAACGAGACAAGGCTCCGTGTTGAGGGTCAAGCAGTGGTCTGAGGTGCTGGCACACCCAGCCTGGTTTTTATTACAGTCTTGCAAATACAGGACCGCCCACAGGGAGGTATAAAACAACCAATCACATCACAGTTACATCCCACATATTCCCTCCCCTTATCCTGAGAGGAAACTCAATTATACATACAGTTAAAACATACTTTCTACCCAACTTTCATAACTCTAAAACCATACATCACATTCACATAAAATTACAAATACACAATCAATCCATTCAGGGGAACAACATATTAAAAAATGACATGAATCAGACCAGGGGTTCAAAAGTTAGTAAAAAGTCCTTTGTGACTAAATGAAGCATGGCTTTCTGGCCCAAACCAGTTTCAGAGTCTTCTATCCTGGAGAGTAATTCAATTATCTCCCAGGACAGACACAAGACTCCATTAAGCACATGGTTGCAAAAAGACACAAAACACTTTAAAATACATAAAGTCACATTTATTACATAAAACACAGACATGTAACATATCCCCAGATAGCTCAGGTCCGAGCGCACATTATTAAGCGAATGGCGCTCAGACCACACGAATACAGTTTAATCGCCATGGAGCCAAAGTCTTTACAGTCAGTTTCATACGAATGGGCTCCATGGGATTCCTATCTGGGGTATAACACATTCAAACAAATCTACCGAACCCCAGGCAGAAAAGCACGAATGAAGCTTTTCTGCAGGTAAAAAAAGATGTCTTTTAAAAGGGGGCCATAGTCCAAAGGCAGCAGGCGCGCAACCAGGCTTCTCCAATGCAATGTGGCGAGATTGGTCTCGTCACACCTCACAAATACAAACAGGACCCTAACAAACACACACACAGCACACTACCAGTACCCTCACACACAAACAGCACCCTCACACACAGTACATTAACAGCACCCTCACAAGCACACACACACAAACACCCTCACCCACATAGCACACTACCAGCATCGTCACACACACATCACACTAACAGCACCCTCACACAGCACACACACACACACAGCAGTGTGTGTATGTGTGTATATATGTGTATATATATATATACACATATATATACATACATACATATATATATATGCGGCGTGTGCTTGTGCTTTAGGGTGCACACCCTAATGCAATAGGCTGCGCACGCCTATGGTTTGTTGGTGTATACAGCTTCTTTCTCCTGAGGAAGTCGCTTGCCAGGACGAAACACGTAGGACTAGTGGACTGGTATTTCATTACCACACATGCTGTTTTTAACTGAGATGTAAGTGATTAAAACTATTTTTATGCACTTTAATGGAATTTGCACTTTTTTCTGACATCTATGGTCCAACAAATTTGAGGATACTGAGGCTACATAGCAACAGGATAATCTATTGATACCATCAATTTCATATTGAAGGCTTGAATTTGTCATACAAAGTGTGAGTGGCCAATTATTTTAACCGAGCAGAAGTGTTAATTTGAAAAATTGAGTAAGTAATTAAGACCGCTGTTATTTCCTCCCTTTTGTTTTTATGTGTTGTTGGTGTAAATAATTTGCTTGTCATCTATATTTTTGTATGCACTGTGACTATTTTTTGCTTATAATACATATTCCTTTATTAAGTTCTGCCTTTGTCTGGTAAAGAATTGCATTACCTGAAGAGACTAATGAGTATTTTTGCAATTCCTTGAATATTGTGTTAAGTTGTATTTGGTGGATTTTTATTATTGATTTACCTGGGGGACCAAGGCACCCCATTTATAACTTGTCTTGGTGGTGGCAGCATTAAAATAGTAATATTAATATTATTATGCTTAAGTGTGGGTGGTGTTAAGGGGGGTTTTTATCATTATTTCCGGTCTAGTGCAGACAAATAGTGAACTTTAACCCTTTCACCACCACAACTACGTCACGGACACTCTTGAAGTAGGGTGCGTTTGTGACATTCCCCATTTAATTAAAACCCCTCTAGTTACACATTTATCTGCTTCCCAAATCCACAAATCTTGAGTGTCAATTGATTTAGTTTCATCAAAATACAGTGCTATGGTGGTTTTCAATTTATCCTGTACTCTTTGATCTTCTAATAATGACTCATTCAAACGCCACCTGGGTTTTGGAGAATTAGTCCCTGGAGCCTTAAATTTAAATAAACTGGAGCATAGTCCAACCATGTAATGCTCTCAATTGACACATTTTTTTTATTAAATGGAAATGCCTATAGAGTAAAAAAAAATCATATCCAATCTTGAATAACTGTTAGCTGAGTGAAAAAAAAAAGTATAATCTCTCCTAGTCAGATTCACAGTTCGCCAACTATCAGCCATCTGGTGGGCATGTAACATTTTTTGTAAAAGGACTCTCTGATGCTTAAGATAATCCTTCCCTTTAATTGTACTGTCTTATGATACTAAATTCCAGCCATCTCCTACCACCAATAGTCCTTCCATAAAAGAATTTAATCTGTCCAGAGAACATCTAATAAATGTTACTTGTTGTTTATTTGGGAAATAAACATTTCCAAAAGTAAACTTTATATTATTAATCGTACCCTTTACAAAAATAAATCTACCCTGGGGATCTGTAACTGTGCTATGTCAAGTTAAAAACTATCTTATTTGAAAACAAAATAGCTACTCCTCTTGATTTTCCTGCAAAGAAACCCTGTGAAATAAATTTTGACTGTATTATGGGTGCCGAATCTCCTCTGAGGTGAGTCTCTTGTATGAGACACACCTCAGCTGAGCTTCTATGCATCTCATTCACAGAGATTGTACATTTTTCACAGGTATTCAACCCTTTAACATTTAATGTAATAATCTTAAATTGTGCCATTTACATACCAAAGAAAGGAAAAGAGATAAATAAATGCTCTCCACATATATATACATTGTGTGAAGTGTTCTTGCCTCCACCAGTAGTCTACAACTGGAGTGGGTGGAGTAACTGGGTGGAGTGGGTTGAGTAACTGTTGTGCGGTTCCCATCTTCAAACGGTCGTATTTTGAAAAAACTATACATCCTACAGCAAAGAGCTTTATATTGTGAGAATCACGAGATCCAGACCTACATTTTGATGCATGTATGTCTCTGAAGTATTAAAAATTAAGGCACAGTCGCAGTTTAGAAATTGCCCTTCAGGTTTGAGCTGGCTAGAGTGAAGTTTCAATGAATGTCAATGGAAAGCGTGAGTTGCAAACAAATGGTCATATTGTGAAAACTATCAGGACTATGGCTTAGTTGTGGACATTTTTAGTGGCAGCAGGGATAGCTGAACGTTTTGATATAAGATTTGTTTAGGTGGGCTTGAAAATGAGGGAGTGGTGGCAGTTTAGAAATCATGTCCTGATTTTTCAGCTTTTGCCAGCTCCTACTCTAGTTTTGAACATTTTGCCATTCATTCCTATGGGACCAATTGCGCCACAAGAATGACGATATTCCGTGAACCAGTCAGGGAAACGTTCCACAAAGTAGCAATCCAATCGGGAACAATCCGCACGTTTTTGTCTATGTAGTGTAAAAACTGTGGGAGGAGTTAGGGTGGTAAATTTGGCTATAATAAAAATAAGAATAATATATATGTGGGATAACATTAAGTGGTCTTGCTATGCAAGACCACTTATTAATAATAATAATAATAATAATAATAATAATATATGTGAGATAACATTAAGTGGTCTTGCTATGCAAGAACACTTAATAATAATATATATGTGAGATAACATTAAGTGGTCTTGCTATGCAAGAACACTTAATAAGAATAATATATATGTGAGATAACATTAAGTGGTCTTGCTATGCAAGAACACTTAATAACTAGAAAAGCTACAATTTCTGGGGAAATTATGTGAAGTCTTCTTGCCTCCACCAGTAGTCTACAACTGGAGTGGGCAGAGAACTGTTATTATTTATTTATATAGCACATTTAATTGCAACGTTGTTGCCCAAATGCTTCACAGTTACATTAAAAAATACATTTATAAAAACATTAGCAGGTGTACAAAAGGCCCTGTCTATGACATCACTTGCTGCTCCAGCCTGGCACAGGTCAGAGTATTTTGGCGGTTGCCATCTTCAAACGGTCGTATTTTAAAAACTATACATCCAAAGGCACCTGCCCTGACCCCACGGTTAGACCCCCTCCTCGGATGAGGACTGCAATATTATCTGTCCCTCATGAAACAAAGGCCCGCGGAAGCATCAGGGTCTGATGACAACTGGGGTTCGGAATCCACATATGGGTCCGCATTCGTGTACAGGTTTTTCTGTGTGAGCCCCAGGTAGCTGAGGGTGATGGTGCCTCGCACGCTACTGACCAAGAAGACATTGAAGCAATCCTAGATTCTACTGGTCAGTGGCTATGTAACCTACAACATCCATCACCCACATTCGAGGGACTGGACCACTTATATCAATAAGTAATCAACGTACTATCCTTCTCGTATAGTAAAGAGAGGGATATAATGCTCTCCAGAGTATTAAAAAAAATAGTCCAAATTAGGAAGATCTTACCTAGGTAAATGTCTTAATGAGAGCTTATTGGGATGTTATGTTCTCAATGACTTTACGTCCAAACGTTCCACTTATATGAAAGATAAGACAGAGACTACCAATAGTGCTATATGTACAATCTGAAGGAGTCACTAAAGAGGATACTTTATAAACTCACATTTCAAAGAGCTTTAACCAGCTCTAGCGTGAAGGGTGTACAGCGGTATAATCCCCTTATGGGATATGCAGCACGTGTCCTCCAGGTAAGATATGCCCGACACTCAGGAAAAGGATATATAAAAACCACTAACAGTGCTCACAGTTTAAATGTTATCTGTAATAGATTAAAAAAAAAATGGTACTCACAAGGGTAGAGCAGACTAACCGCCATTTGATATCAGCGTTGGTGGTATGATTCCCAGCTAGGATTGCTTTGAGTCCAAGGATGTAAAATGCCAGGTAACAAAAATAAGTAGATAAAAGTGTATAGTCAAAGTGTGTGCATGTAGCTGTATTTCACAGTATAGGTGTATAACTGTGTGCATCTCACTGTCTTCGCTCTGCAGTGAGCCGGCGGCTGGAATATGAAGTCATCCCAGCATCGGCGTCACTATAGTGCACGCGAGGGACCTGTGCAGGAAGAGCACAGAGATCCCAGCAGCAACCACTGACCACCAGCCCTCCCAGAGCAAGGTAAGAAGGTTGGATGGACCTCTTATTAAATGTGCGTATGTATGTGATGCTTGTGTGTGTGTGTGTGTGTGTACATCTAACAATATGTGTATGTGATTGTGTGTGTCTGTGATTATGTGTGCATCTCTGTGGTTAAGTGTGTGTTGTGATTATGTATGTGTGTGTGTGTGGGTAGGTCTGTGATTGTGTGTGTCTGTGGTTATGTGGGTGTATGTATATATAAACACACAACCACAGATGTACACACAATCACATACATAAACACACATAATCACAGACAAACAGTCACAGACCCACACATGTACAATCACATACATATAATTAGATGTACACATATTTAATAAGAGGTCCACCATCCTTTGTGTGTATATAAATGTGTATGTGTTTATTAGATAGTTCTCTTATTTGGTGTCCTTAAATACTGCAATCTCACATAAGGATGAAAAGTGAGTTATCTACTAAACAATTGAAGGATTAAAATTAAGAAAATGGCTTTTTAATTTTGATCTTTTAGCTATGCCCTTATTTTAGATTTCCATAGTTAAAGATACTAAATTAGGGTGCTTTTTAGCAGGTAGCTCCCTTATTTAGTGTGACGAGACCAATCTCGTCACACTAAATTGGAGGAGCCTGGTTGCCCGCCTGCTGCCTTTAGACTATGGCCCCATGTTGAAACGCTTGATTTTCCCCTGCAAAGACACGAAAGCTGGGTCATTCGGTGCTTGCCCTGTTTGAGCGGTGATACTCCAGATAGCTATGCCGTGGAGTCCATTTGTATAATGAAAGACTATGGGAAAGACTTTGGCTCCATGGCAATTAAACTGTATGTGTGTGATCTGGGCACCATTCAGTAATAATGTGCGCTCAGATCTGAGCTATCTGGGGATATGTTGAATGTACCTGTTTTATGCAATGGCTGCACAGTTATATATTTTTATGTATTTTATTGTCTTTTGCTGCCATGTGTTCAATGGAGTTTTGCCTCTGTCCTTGGAGATAATTGGATTACTTCCCAATTATCTCCAGGATAGAAGACTCTGTGGAACTGGTTTTGGGCAGAAAAGCCATGCTTCATTTGGTCACAAAGGACTACGGTCTATCTTTTGAACCACTGGACCAATTTGTATGATTTCGACATATGTGTGTATTTTGGAGTATGCTGATTCTGAAAGTGTAAGTATGTGAATGTGATGCATACTTTTAAAGTTATGAATAATGTAGAAAAACTGTATTTCTCTGCCTGTGATAATTATATTACCCATTGTGTAAGGTAATTGTATCACAGGCAAAGGGGAGGATTTTGTGTGGGAGTGTCTGAATGTATTGTACGTGTTTATTGGTTGTTTTCCAAAACCCTGTGGGTGGTACTAATGTGTAAGAATGTGTATATAAGAACAATAAACCCACAGCTCTGTCTGTTCACTGCTTGACCCTCAACACGGAGCTTTGTCTCGTTCTTGGGGGGGATTTATTGTATGCTGTTCCAGTTCGACTGCTTGGAGTGTAAACCTTTCGTATGGTTTTTCCTATTCGGCTGTTTACAGAATTCGTATGGTTCCTGTTCGGCTGTTTACAGCATTCATTTGCTTCTCCGGTTCGGTGGATTGGTGTCTACAGTAGATGTGCCTGTGTCTCTGGAAAGGGAAGATCTACTAAACGGCTTTTAACCCCTTTTATGCCTGGGGGTGCCGTTACATTTAGTGTCCTTAAATATGGCAATCCCACATAAGTAAAGCAAATAGGGGAGTTATCTAATAAACAAAGATTGAGGTTAAGAGGTGTCAGCCAGCCCACAACAAGAAATCTGTGTGCCTAATGTGAGTTCTATGCAAATTTGTTGCTGGATGCCAGCATCAGACAGCCAGTGGCAGCATATTACCCCATCCCCCAGTGAAACGTTTTTGTGCCCTCCCCCCAGCTTTGACTTTTTAGTGCCACCCCCTCATATATTGTTCCTAGAGTCGCACACTGCATGTGTCAGTGTGTGTCTGTGTATCTGTGTGTCTATGTATCTGCATGAGTGTATATGTATCTGCATGTGTGTCAGTGTGTATATGTGCATACATCTCAGAATCTTGCCAACACTACACACAAATACACCCCTGCATTTCAACGTCAACACTACATACAAATCCCACCCTTATATATAACCACACCACTGTATTCAAACAACCACACTACCCACAAATGCATGCTTGCATTCAAACACCAACACTACATACAAACACACCCCTACATTCACTCAAATCTACTCCATACAAAAACATGTTAACATTCAAACACACAAACACTGCTCCGTGCCAAATACAGTTTAAAAAATTGCGGTTGTTTTATTACATGTTAAAGGGGGAGAGGGGAGTGCCAAAAATTGGATACTCTGCACCATTATTTATTTTCCTTTCCTTCCGTATGTACTGGAACTGTCACGAAGATTATCTACAGTTAGAAGTGATATACCTTCAATCAATTGGCCTTTGTGAGTACATTTCTTAGATTTCCACCTCACCCCAATTTTTATACACTACTACTCTATTTTTTTTTCTTATATTTTGTATTGAAGAGAACCCTTTTTTGGGTATTAGTTGTACCTTAAAGCTGTATTGTTCAATTGAAGAGGCTTGCTACAAAGTTCGTATGGGGAATGGGCCTTAAAGCTGTAGCGTTCACTTGAAGAGGCTTGCTTCTTCACCTCTTCAGCCCTGAATAAGGGTAAAAGATTAAATGAAAGAGTCAAACAATGTACAAATTAAAGCAAAGTAAGTTTTGAAAGCACAAAGATTGTGCTGGGACTATTTCTTGGTACTGTAGAATTAACCATGTTATCAATGTCATTTTCATATAACTTGGTAGGTGACGACAGGCTGAGATTGCTGATAGAGGGCTAACTTTTACACCAAATAATCTAGATATGTTGCTCTTCACACTTTTGCAATTGTATCTTACTACCTTTAGACTATGAACTTGTTTCAGCAAGTCCTTCATCTGTGTGTGTTCCTTTGGGACTAAAAATGCCTGTACTTGGTTTGTACTCTTTGTTTACCCACTTTATAACACTGCTGATAATGTTTGCAATAAAAATAACACAACAAGCTGTTACATTGTGTACATATTTCAGTTGAGGTGTTCTGATACATTCAAATTTATTTTTGCATCTGCTCACTATACTCATATTGTGTTATGCAAAAGTGTACTAAACGTCTACTGTTCATAATACATGTGGCGAAAATGACCTCGCAACTGGTTTTTGGAGGAGCCTGTTTGCCAGCCTCCTGCCCAAAGACTATGGGCCCTGCAAAAAGACATGTTAAAAAGTGACTTCCATGGGAAAATGTGCCTCTTCCCCTCCTCCTTTTTCCTGTCCTATTGTTTCCCCAGCAGGGCGTTGTCCCAGGAACACTGCCAGACCAGTTTAAACTGGCTGCTTCGTCCCTCCTCAATCTCCCATCAGCCCTTGCTATTGTCTGTTCCTTGTACTATAGTGCTCTATGTAACCTATTGTATGTAAATGAGGCTGTTGGGGGTTTAAATGTGTGTATAAATTGTAAATGCTTGCTTTGCATTAAAGAGTTCCTGTTTTACCCTCAACATAGAGTCTCTGTCTCATGTGTGGGGGAAAAGGCTGCAGCTACCCAGGGGGATTGCTATATCACTATACTCCCCTGGGATTATAATCACTTAGCTCTTTTAAGAGCTGTTCCTGTTTTACTCTCTGGAGGAAGAGAGGTTCACCCACTGGAACATGGAGCCTTGTCGTAGGTCCATGGTGGGTAGGAGACGGTGAGTTCCCAGGCAAGCTGTAACGCTAGACGTGGGGACTGCGGTTCTGATGGTGTCTGGTGGAGTGCTTGGAGTCCTCGGTGAGCACTTGGAGCATCTGTCGGCGGATGTACCCAACCTGGTTACAGGAAGCTCAGTTGCAATACATAAATTAGGATTTATTTTTTATTTATTTTTTATTTGATGTAGTGGCGAATGTAGATAGAAATTGCAATGTTGTACTTACTGGTTATTTTGCCAAACGGCAAGCTATCAAATCCTGATCATATTTTGTTTAGATGTTCAGTATAACCTTCACATATGACCATGACCAAGAGACACTGACTTCATTACTGTCAATGTTAACAAGCAGATGCAATACATGTCATATTGCAGTCTTATTTCACCGTATGGTCACTGGCACACACCTCCTGGGACATCATACATACTCATTGTAGTCTGGCAGCCGGTCAGCCTTAGATACAGCAGACTGCGAGGAAATATCTCAGTGAGTCTGTCCAGGCTTGAAGTGCACCAAAAACAGACCACCACAAAGGCCCTGCACAATCCTTCTGCTGCCACACTCCTGCAGTACACTGCTAATATGCATTCAAACACACCTCAATTTGTTTTTATTTTCAGAAGAATAGTTTAACACTGCAGCCCAAAACATATTTGCCATCTCTCAAATGCTAGTGGCATGGGTGATATTTGCTCCATCTCTCATTGCCAGGACTCTGTTGCATAGATTCAAGTGTTTATATTGGAATACTTTTCGTTGTATCATTATATGCTCCCTATACTGGGTGTCAAACAATGACATCTATACTACAGCTATTCTTTATTTTTATGATTTATTGAATTTGTTTTTCTTATTAAGTACATTCTAATGTAACCTTAGACAGAAAGCCCGTTCACATGTACAGCTGTTGCATGCATGTTCTGAGTGTGCCCCAATTGACATTTTTTTTTTCTGTATAGATTTGGAATCCAGAGCAGATTCCTATTGATCTGAGCACCCCACACAATCACAATCACAAATTCACTGACTCAAGTAGACATGCGCAGATCCATGTAAACTGACACACACGCAGATCCATGTACACTGACACACACACAGATCCATGTACACTGACACACACACACACACACACAGATCCATGTAGACTGACACACAGATATCCATGTAGACTGACACACTGACAAACTGACACACAGATCCATGTAGACACACACATACTGACCCAAGCAGACATACACACTGATAAAAGCAGACATACTAACTCAAGCAGGCACACACAAAATGACCCAATCACACACACTGATCAAAACAGAGACACATACATACTGATCAAAGCACGCACACACACTGACCCATGCAGATACACACTGACCCAAGCACACACACACACTGATCCAAGCAGACATACATACACACTGACCCAAGCAGGCTAATAAGCTCTTTAAAAACACATTTTTTTTTCACTTTGTCTCTCTGTGGGTCTGTGTGAATTTCAAAGAACTAATAAAACCAAAGTTAGAATAATCTTATTGACTTCATTCAAACAAACTCACTTCATTTAACTCATTCCTTCTAACAATACTCAATGGAGTCATTACATGACTGGAATTGCCTGGTTCAATAATACGTCCATTATTAACTAATGTGTTTGCTAATGTAAAACACAATGGGAATTCACTTTTTATGCACATTTTCCAATAAGTAGCTTAGTTGCTTGTTAAAAATAGGAACAGTTTAAAAAAAAATTATTGATGTGGCTGTTGACATTTATAAGAAAAAAAACATACATATAGAAAAGTTGTAGCTATGAAAATAGCACTCATAATAAAATAATTCATAGACACATTCCATAAATCTTCCATGCCAAGGGTTGACAGCAAACATAAAAAATGCAATATTATGTAAAACAAAGCAAAAGCGATATAATGGCAATATATATGATATATAAACAGAAAACAATATAATGGAATGACAATACTGTATGCTGCAAAACTTATTGATATTAGTATTTTTATTGTAGTCAATACTTCATAAAAAACACAGATTAATATATTTTTTAATTATTTCATGCTACTGAAATTCACTACATTTTTATTGTCTCTGAAATATCACAGAAAAAGCATAAACATTTGTTTCAAAATTCATAGCTGTGAAAATACCATTACACAACTATGTAATCGGTAAACTGTTATGGAATGTGAGTATGTTGATAAGAATATATTAATGGTTGATAGACTAGACAATTTATTTTTTGTTTTTTTTAAATAAATATATTTTATAAAACAAGTCAGAACAGATACTTGTGTAGCAGTAGCATAAACATTGGGATAACTTTAGGATAAAGTCAGACAGAGAGAATGAGTTGGAATTGGTACGAGTTTCTGTGGAGAAAACCGCGATAAATCTGAATTTAAAAAAATATAATGATTTAGGTATTTCAGTGGGAATGAGACACTGGAACACTCCATAACTCGGAGTCATCATCAGTAAAAAGTAAAACAGATATGTTAGTATAAATCCATAGTATGATTTATCAGGAAAACGAAAAACGCATAATCCCCAATTTTCATATTCAATGTGTAATACAATAATTCAATATTTAGTGACATCAGCATATCGGATATTTTATTTCCATTTTCTCAAACCATATGCGCATAGTCCCAGTGACTTATCTATTTCATAATATATCATTATAAACTGTAAGCTTATAATGGTTGATATATAAAAACAATAAGAGAGCGCTCAAAACAATAGT
The DNA here is from genome assembly GCA_933207985.1 of Pelobates cultripes. NCBI lineage: Eukaryota > Metazoa > Chordata > Amphibia > Anura > Pelobatidae > Pelobates > Pelobates cultripes. The sequence continues at coordinate 78,801,154 of OW240916.1, read as the reverse complement.
ACTAGATTCTCTCAGTTACTATGAAAATATAACAGTTATAAAGCAGCTCAACACATAATAAATAAATAAATAAATAAAACTTTCCCCAAGTTCCCATAAAGTGACACATCGCGAAAAAAGTACAAGCGCATCAGTGATTTTCAATAAACATACATCCTATCAAACTTCAATGACAACTTAGAAAGAGAGTCCTGAGGTGGTTTGAAAGAAGGGTATTTTTGATAGGCGAGCAGCTTGTCTGGCACTGCAGGACAGTACAGCGGTAATCCACGTTTGCGTTCTTCTGGGTGGGGAGCATCATCTTGCGGACGGCATAAGAACAGAGTGGTTAACACTGCCCAGTAATCTCCGTACATATGTGCTTTATTGTGGTACTTGGAGAGGCGCACAACATTGTTTTAATGTAAAAGTTCCTAGAGAGGGGAAAGGGTTTATTTAATAAATGTTACACTATTACCGATTTTATTTTTTTAAATTTTTTTTATCTTTTAAGGTACTTGAAGGTTACTACATCCATTGACCGTAAAGATACATTGTGTCATTTGACTTGGACTGTAGGACATTACAGAATACCCTTCTTTCAAACCACCTCAGCACTCTAAATTGTAATTGAAGCTGAAATGTACAACTTGATAGCATGTATATGTTTGTTGGACATCACTGATCATCTATATCAGCGGATGATTCACTAAGCGCTTATCGTGTTTGATGTTCAATTTGGATTGATTATCTTCATAGTGTATTCCAGTGTTTCACAATCTGTATTTGTAATGGCCATGATGAGGCTATGCCCAAATTAGAACCTTTGTGCTTCCATCTTGCCTTTGTGTATGGTAGATTCACAGAGCAACCTTGTTTTTGTAGTGCTTAGAGATAGTGATGTCCCGAACGGTTCGCTGGCGAATAGTTCCTGGCGAACATAGCGTGTTCGTGTTCGCCACCGATGGCGAACATATGCGATGTTCGGTCTGCCCCCTATTAATTTACTAATACTAAGTAAAAATTACTTAGTATTAGTAAATTGTGCCCCTACTCGCAAAACCGCGAGTAGGGGCATGTCTATTAAACAGTGAGCAGCCTGTTACATAAAGATAATGGGGGGGACCTACTGTCCTCCCCCCCCGGCCCCCACCCCTGGGCGGCGGTTGGGGGCCACAAAGATAATGGGGGGGGACCTACTGTCCTCCCCCCCCCGGCCCCCACCCCTGGGCTGCGGGTGGGGGCCCTAAGTAAATCCCCCCCCCAAGGTGACTAGGGGTCCCCAAGCCCCTAGTCACCCCCTCCCAAATAAAAAGTCCCTACCCTAAAAAATAGTGAGGGAGGAATAAAATAACTAACCTGTAAAATAAAAGTAAACTTACCATTCGACGAAAGTTCAATTTTCCCACGCTTTCAAGCCATCCAATCACAGTGCTCTGTGTCATTTTACACAGTGTGGGAAAGTTCTTTTGAATTTTCCCACGCTGTGTAAAATGACAAAGAGCACTCTGATTGGCTTAAACCCACCAATCAGAGTGTTCTTAGCCTAATTGCAGGGCGTGGCAAGGCTTTATAAGCCTTCCCCCGCCCTGCAGAGCTCAGTCTGCGCGGAGCCCTCCATGGGTGAAAATAGATTATTTTTTTGCGCTCGGGTTTTTTCTTTTTCGTCTGGTTTTTTTTTTTGCGCTCGGGATTTTTATTTTATTTTCAATTCAACGGTTATGATGGTTTTTTATTTGGCCTTTTTTGGGGCTGAAAAATGAAGATTTGAGAAAAAAGAAGACGTCAAATGGTAAGTTTACTTTTATTTTACAGGTTAGTTATTTTATTCCCCCCTCACTATTTTTTAGGGTGAGGGGGGTAGGTAGGGACTTTTTATTTGGGGGAGGTGGGTGACTAGGGGCTTGGGGACCCCTAGTCACCTTGGGGGGGGGGAAATTTACTTAGGGCCCCGACCCGCAGGCCAGGGGTGGGGGCCAGTAGGGTGGGGCCGGGGGGGGAGGACAGTAGGTCCCCCCCCTCATTATCTTTGTGGCCCCCACCCGCCGTCCAGGGGTTGGGGCCGGGGGGGAGGACAGTAGGTCCCCCCCCTCATTAGTCTTTATGGCCCCCACCCGCCGCCCAGGGGTGGGGGCCGGAGGGGGAGGACAGTAGGTCCCCCCCCTCATTATCTTTATGGCCCCCACCCGCCGCCCAGGGGTAGGGGCCGGAGGGGGGTGGACAGTAGCCCCCCCCCTCATTATCAACATGGCCCCCACCCACCGCGCAGGGGTGGGGGCCGGGGGGGGGCAGTAGGTCCCCTCCCTCATTATCAATATGGCCCCCACCCGCCGCGCAGGGGTGGGGGCGGGGGGACAATAGGTCCCCCCTTATTTTTCATTTTAGGGCCCCCACCCACCGCTCAGGGGTGGGGGCCGGGGGGGGACAATAGGTCCCCCCCTTATTATTAGTGCCGCGGGCGGGGACAATAGGTCCCCCCCTTATTGTTATTAGGGCCCCCACCCACAGCTCAGGGGTGGGGGCCGGGGGGGGACAGTAGGTCCCCCCCTCATTATCTTTATGGCCCCCACCCGCAGCCCAGGGGTGGGGGCCGGGGGGGAGGAGAGTAGGTCTCTTGCTGCTAGAGTGCGCATGCGCTGCTAAGCCCCGCCTATTTACGTGACGTCACCACGTGACGCTACCGTCGCTGACATGGTGACGCGGTACAACAAAGGCGATCACCATGGTAGCTGGTAGCTAATACCGTTCCCACTATATGTGATCAGCTGTTTTACTTGGCAGATGGTGTGAAAGAAAAGAATACAGGAGTTAGCCATATAAATCAAAATACATACGATGGAATATAATTCCAATCTAATATAGCTATTGTAGATATTAGTAAGAATGCTCAATACTGTGACTTGATAAAATACAATTGTGATTCATATATAATATATAATAAGACAATATATCACTATTGTTACTTAAAGTGCCATATTCAAATATGGTGCAAATTATTAAAGTGCAATGTGCTAAATGCAAAATGTTAAAGTGACATGTGTCCACATAAAAAGTGCTTAATGTGCAAATAAACCATATAAAGATATAGGCATCCTATTATTAAGATCAATAAAAATCAAAAAATTTATATAGTATTGCTAAAGTGAAAAGCTGAAGACTATACATATTTATAATCCTGATGAAAGTCCACAAGATGGACTGAAACGTCGATTTGTTTTATTGGAATTTAAATAAAAGTTAATTTTTATTGGAAAATCCGTGAGTGCAGCCATACTACCTGACTATATGGATGTTCAAGCCCTGGTTATGCACCCAGTTTAGAACATTTGGAGCCTGTGTGCAAGGTACAGTTGGATTTTTTTGTATTTAGGAGTGTGGGCTTTTTTCACTCCAAGCTATGCACCGGCCACTTTAAATAGTAAAACAAGTATTGCTATTTTAGCAATTTGTTGCAAATGCCATAGTAGCACATCAATGCAATTTTTGTAATATTTTTTTTAATTATTGAGGAATTTTTAATGCAAGCAGGGGCATATTCTGTGGAAGCAGAGACGCTATATTTTTATCAGGAAGAAGCTGAAGCTATCTTATGGCAACAGTCTGGTACAGATTTTCCACAATCTCTGTCAGTGAAAGATGTATATTTTAAACTATTACGTCTCTATAGAAAACAGGTTGATTTGGATTTGCATGGCATCTTTTTATCAGACTACTATAAAGCGAAGAGAATCCCAAGGGGGTTTAGAATTCATAATATTCCAACAATTGGACGGGCCAAAGCAGCGGTCTGCAGAGATTGGACACATGTCCTTAACAAGGCATCATTAGACCTGATGCTAATTATTATAAAGGATGTCAAAGCAGATTTAATTGATACCAATCAGAAAATCACACAATTGGAAACGGAACAAGCAATACTGTTGACATCTCCAGAGGGTATGAAGACAATGCAGAAACTAAAAGAGGAGACCTTGAAGTATAAGACTGAATTAATACATTTTAAGAAGCAGAAGTTTGAGAAGGTGACTCAAGATTATTTGGATCATAGGGTATACGGGTGGTTGACTGGTAGAACCAACACCCAGAGACCAAGGAAACAGCGAAGGAGGATTCAACTACCAAAAATTCACACGGTTGATATAACCTCAGGTGAATCAGCCTCTGATACCGATACCAATAATTCTACCCAGGTGAAAACAGTACCTTTTTTAGAGATTATGGAAGTTGGAACAGTGACCAGAAGCCGAGACATAGGAAGCGAAGATCAGGAACGAGGAGAGGCCATAAAGGGAAGAAAATTTGCACAGGGGAGACCTCTGCGCAGGAGATAATCCCCATTTTCAATTTATCGCAGAGACCTCTTAAAGAAGCGGAAGTAGACCTTCTTAGTAGAGGTCTATCTTTTGTACCTACATCGAGACCAGACCAATTTAAATGGAAGATTGAATTGCATAAATTTGGAAGGACTATGAGACTCAAAGACCATTTTTCTAGTCTCCGTTACACTATAACAGGGAATGATGGAAACATGGCAGATTCTTTTCGGGTGAAATCCACTTTTGATCCGATATCAAATAAAGCTTCTATTAAAACATTTCTATCTGTCATGAATAAGGATGCACAGACATACATGCAACAAGACAGAAAAATCTAACAGAATGTTTCAAGGCAGCAAAGAAAGATCATTAAGGAATTGGCGGAAGACCCCACGATTATAATACGTTCAGCTGATAAAGGGGGTGACATTGTAATTATGGATTACGCCTATTATGCCACAGAATGGAAGACACAATTATCTGATCGCAATACCTATATGCCATTAGAAGGAGATCCCACAAGAAACATTCAGAATAAAATAGAAGAAATTTTATCTATGGGCCTAGCAGCAGGCTACATAGACTTGAAGTTACGACAGTTTCTTACTAAACAACATCCTCGCACTCCAATTATTTATACAATTCCCAAGATTCATAAGGACTCTACAAGACCACCGGGGCGACCTATAGTCTCGGCAATAGGGGGTGTATTAGAGCCTATTGCTAAATGGCTAGACCACCTGTTCCAAGATCCTGTTAGACAATTGTACACTTGTATTAAGGACACCCAAACACTTATAACCAGCATTAAGGAGATACATTATGATTATAAACCCATTCTTATAACAATGGATGTACAAAGCCTATACACTATTATCCCGCATGAAGAAGGCGTAGAGGCTATGCGTCAAGTTTTGACAAGATCTATAGTGTATCGAGGCCCTCCTATTGAGTTCGTGCTGAAACTCCTTACAAAACAACTATTTTAGGTTCGAGAATACGTGGTACCTCCAAGTAGCTGGTACATCCATGGGGGCAGCCATGGCGCCCATGTACGCCAATGTGTATATGTTTATTTATGAAGAGAAACAGGTGTTGCAAAGATACAACAGCAGTATATTGTCATATTACAGATTTATCGATGACCTGCTTATTGTTTGGAACAAATCGGTTGAAGAAGCACAGAACATGGTTCAAGAACTTAACCAATTGGAAACACCGGTTAGATTTACAGCGGAAATAAGTGCAGAAAAAGTACACTATTTGGATCTACAGATAATGGTGGGATCTTCTGAATTACAATATACATTATACACTAAACCTACAGATAGGAACACTATACTTCACTATCAAAGTGCACACCCAAAGGCGCTCAAAAATTCATTACCTAAAGCACAGTTGAGAATAGGAAAAAGCCCTCAGAACTGGTGTTTCCAATGTTATATCATCAGACATCTCCTCGAGTAGCAGCCTCACTTAAGAGAAATTGGAAAATATTATCAAGTGACGAGACTCTTCCAAGAGAGTTTAAGGAAGCACCATTAGATTGTTATAAAAGAAATAAAAATTTAAAAGACCTTTTGGTCCATACAGATCCAGTAGCTAGCTATCAGAAGGTATCAAAAGAACAAAAAAGAGGATCGGTCAGATGCCTAGGATGCGTCACGTGTAGCCATATGACGTCGGCGAAGACGTTGAACCATCCACACAAAAATAAAATCTGTCCTATTAAGTTTACGATTACGTGTAAAACCACACATGTAATCTATAAATTAAGTTGCCTGTGTGGGCTTTGTTTTGTGGGGAAGACGGAAACGGCTATCTGTGAACGCATTAGGGGGCACAGGTCCAGCATTCGGCTAGCATACAGAGATGGCCAAACGGACAAACCAGTGGCAAAACATTTCCTGGAAAAGGGACACACTTTAGCCACATCAAAATTGTGGCGATTGATCACATACTATTGCCTAGGAGAGGGGCGACAGGGGGAAGATGCTCCTAAACAAGGAAGCATTTTGGATGCATGAACTGGACACAGTCGCCCCCAGAGGACTAAATGAATAGCTGTCCTTACACTCCTTCCTATGACATCACATCTTTACCATAGCTTGCTATTGTTTGTATTTTAGTTATTGTATATTTAGCAATTGTTTAGTTATTTAGTAATTGGCTATTATAGTATTGCATAAGTGATAGCTTTAATTAGGAGGGCCTATTTAAGAAATTATTTGTGTATAATTTGACATAAATTGCTATCTGAAATTACAGAAGAGTTAATAGAGAGAGTTTGTTTGGCCCCCAACAAAGATGAATGTATGAGCATATATTAATATACGTACATGTATAGTCTTCAGCATTTCACTTTAGCAATACTACATAAATTTTTTGATTTTTATTGATCTTAATAAAAGGATGCCTAAATCTTTATATGGTTTATTTGCACATTAAGCACTTTTTATGTGGACACATGTCACTTTAACATTTTGCATTTAGCACATTGCACTTTAATATGCACCATATTTGAATATGGCACTTTAAGTAACAATAGTGATATATTGTCTTATTATATATTATATATGAATAACAATTGTATTTTATCAAGTCACAGTATTGAGCATTCTTACTAATATCTACAATAGCTATATTAGATTGGAATTATATTCCATCGTATGTATTTTGATTTATATGGCTAACTCCTCTATTCTTTTCTTTCACACCATCTGCCAAGTAAAACAGCTGATCACATGTAGTGGGGACGGTATTAGCTACCAGCTACCATGGTGATCGCCTTTGTTGTATCCCATCACCATGGCACCACTATTGACGTCACGTAAATAGGCGGGGCTTAGCCGCGCATGTGCACTGTAGCAGCAAGAACGCCAGTTTCATCACGAACAGCACCTGGGGTGAGTTTATCACTAATATTATAATTATTGCATCCTCTATATATGATATGTTATTGTCAATGCATTTATAATCCTGATGAAAGTCCACAAGATGGACTGAAACGTCGATTTGTTTTATTGGAATTTAAATAAAAGTTAATTTTTATTGGAAAATCCGTGAGTGCAGCCATACTACCTGACTATATGGATGTTCAAGCCCTGGTTATGCACCCAGTTTAGAACATTTGGAGCCTGTGTGCAAGGTACAGTTGGATATATATATATATATATATATATATAAATAAATATAATCATCTTAGCGAGCCATCGGTGTTACAAGAGAAAACTATGGCTAAATATAAATATTGCAGGAGGGCTATAGTACAGACAGGGCAACCCTGTTTTTGAGCTTACCTCCCGGCTCATTATTTTATTAAAATTCTTGGGAATCAGTGGTGTATTTAGGATTTGTGGTGTCCTAGGCAGGATGGTGCTCGGGCACCCCCCCCAATTTAAAGTTTCCCCAATTTAAAGACTTCCTGTCAAGGCCGCACTTTGACTGACACACTGATAGACAGACACACACTGATATACACTGACACACTGATAGACAGACACACACTCATATACACAGACATACTAATAGACAGACACTCATATACACAGACAGACACACTGATAGACAGACACACACTCATATACACAGACAGACACACACAGACTCACAGACACACACACACACAGACACACACTTCCACAAACACTCACAAATTATTATTTTTTTAAATTTTATTTTAAATCTACCCTGGGAGATCTGGAGTGGATTACTTACCTGTGGTCCAGTGGGGCTGCTGCACAGGCAGGTAGGGGGACAGGACAGGCTGAGTAGGCAACGAGGGAGCTCTAATCTTTCTGCAAAGCTCCCACGCGCACCACTTAGTGATGTCAGAAGCCGGAGTGACATCATATTCCGGCTCCAGGCTTCATTAAGTGGCGCGGAGGGAGCTGAGCAGGAAGAGCTCAGGTGACTATGCTCCCTCACCGCCCGCCTCGGGGGGGGCTCAAATGTGGCCAGCCGGCCAGCTATTTACCACCCCAGGACAAAAGGCAATCTGGGGGGACCTGCCTGGGCATTTGGGGGCGGCTTTTTTTGCCGCCCCCTGCAAAGTGCCGCCCAAGGCAGATGCCTTGTTTGCCTGTTGGGAATTATGGAGTATTTTCAGGAAATCCTAGCAGCTACCCACACAATCATCCCCAATTATAGAGTAATCCAACTGTTATTCATATATACAAAATAAGTGAAACCTCTGTGACTGAGACATTTCTCTAGATAGTCTAAAATGTGTGTAGAAGCATTATGGGAGATGTAGTCCACAACATCTATATAGTGTCAAACATTGCATACACATGCTCTAAGTCTTTGTAAATCCATATTCTCTTATCGGGCAAAGTAAGTCTCTATTCATCAAAAATGGGGTCATCAGAGATATGGTTGTTGTTCACCTGTGTGCACTCAGGGGAGTGCGAGCTGTGCGGCTGCATAGGGCACCATGGCAACAGGGGTGCCGGGCAGACGACACAGCTCGCAGTGGGTCACTCACAGGCCGGACTGAGTTATGGGTTGAAAATGCAGAGCAAGTCAAGTGCATACTTCTATGTACTTTACTTGTGAATGGTAAGGGGAGAGCCGAGGCTGGGAATCCACATGGGTAATGCAGAGGTCCAGTGCGTGGAAGAGAGTGGGGGCGCGACGTCGATGTGCTGCACATTCTCAGGGAGCCATGGAAGGATTCGCTAAGTGTGTGTGAGGGCGGTGGCTGGTGCTCTTCATTCGGAGACTCGTGGAGTGAGAAACAGACAGCTGGATCCAAGGAGCAGCAGTCTTTAATGTAAGTGCTTATTGCTTTTATTTTTTTTTTAAATAGATTGAGTTTTATTGTAGAGGGACAGGGGGCTGATAAAGGGGGGCAGGGGGCTGATCTATGGGACTGATGGAAGGGGACAGAGTTTTGGTGCAGGGGATGGCAAGGGTTTGCTGCAGGGGGGGCAGGGGATTGGTGGAGGGGGGGCGCAGGGGTTTGGTGGAGGGGCACATGCGTTCGGTGGAGGGGAGTGCAGGGGTTTGGTGGAGGGGGAGCAGGGGTTTGGTGGAGGGGGAGCAGGGGTTTGGTGGAGGGGTGCAGTTGGCAGATTGTGAATGAGCTTGAAATTGTCTAGAGGGGGTCAAACAAAGACGGCGGGAGGGTGATGGGGGAGCTCGCACAGGACGTCTGAACACCTAAGGCCGGCTGTGTGTGCACTAATGCGTTTCAATCAATATCATATAAAAGATATAATGAAACATGTTTTGGGGGTAAATAATGTAATCTCTGGATTCTTGAGACATTTATAAAGCACTCTTGTGTCAAATATTTTATGTTCAATGTTCTGTTGCACATGAATGATCAACATCACTTGCACCTCCTGGTGGTTAGAAATAATAATCAATTCTTCATACAGACAAGGAAATTACTGTTTTTGGATTAATTACAGAATGGTGCTCTATTTGTCATCCTTATCAAATATTATCAACAAGTAAACTTGAAAAATATTATATTCCTCAGATATCTCCCTCTCTGGTTATCCCTTACACAGAAGTACTTTGGACTAGTTTTAAACCCAGACCAGAATTTTGTACCATGACTGGGACTTTTAAGTGTTGTTATTTAATGGATATAGTGACGGGCAACATTGCAAATAAAAGAAAAGCTGGATAGCTAACATATAACTTATAACAGTTGTACTACATACAGCTGTTACAATCGGCAGGGTTGTGTCCAGCAGTGACTAAAGAAATATTATATCTGAATGGGACTACATGAAGAAGAGGTCAAAACAGGGCAGCCTCCCTGTATGATCCTGTATGTCTTTTATAAAGGAAACATAGAATGTGACGGCAGATAAGAGCCATTCGGCCTATCTAGTTTGCCTAATTTTCTTAATACTTTCATTAGTCTCTTATATCTAGGATAGCTTTATGCCTATCCAAATCATGCAAATCATGCTTAAACTCCCTCACTGTGTTAACCTCTACCACTTCAGCTGGAAGGCTATTCAGAGGCCGCCTAAGGTGTAGCGCTGGCTGGGGCCTCGTGGCCGCCTAAATCTTCTTAGGGCAGAGTGACTTGTCAGTCCATGACCGAGGGCCCAACATTGGGATGGGGCCCAGCGGCTTGCCCTGTGTGCCGCCGGGTGCAAGGCCCCAGCAATCTGCCCAGAGAGCGCGCTTACAGTCTGCAGCTCCACCGCGTGTGAGCTGCAGACTGAAGTGTCTCGTGATCCCCAGCCAATCAGAGTATTGCTGCGGGTTGCCACGGCAATGCTCTGACTTCTGGAGATCGCGAGACTCTTATCTCAGTCTGCAGGTCACACCTGGCGGAGCTGCAGACTGGATAGGAAGGCCACAGGGACACCAGGGAGAATGGAAGCCCACAGGACTACCAGGGAAATAAAAGTATTTCTAATACCTCTCCTTCCTTTGCCCCCTGTCACCCCCTCCTTACCTCACTTTTCCTCCACACTCTGCCCCCAGTCACCCCCTCCTTCCCTCACAATCTGCTCCCAGTCACCCCTCCTTCCTTCACTTTTCCCCCAACACTCTGCCCCCAATTATCCCTCCTTCCCTCACTTTCCCCCCACACTCTGCCCCATTCACCCCCTCCTTCCCACAACTCTCCCCAGTCTCCACCTTTTTCCCCACACTCTGCCCCAGTCACTCCCATTCAGCCCCCAGTTACCCCTTCTTCCCACACTCTGCCCCCAGTAATCCCCATTCAGCCCCCAGTTATACCCTCCTTCCCCTCACTCCCCACACTTTTGCCCCATTCAGCCTCCAGTCACCTCCTTTCCCCACTCTGCCTCAGTCACCCCCTCCTTTCTACCTCTGCCCCCAGTCACCCCTCCTTCCTCACTTTTCCTCCCACACTCTGCCCCCAGCCACCCTCCTTCCCTCACTTTTCCCAAAGCCTCTGCCCCCAGTCACCCCAGTCTGCCCCACACTCTGCCCCCCCAGTCACCCCTATTTCCCTCACTTCCCACACTGCCCCCAGTCACTCCTCCTTCCCTCACTTTTCCTCCCACACTCTGTCCCCAGTCACCCCTCCTCATCCCCAGTCACCCCTCCTTCCCTCACTTTTCCTCCCACACTCTCCCCCCAGTCACCCCCTCCTTCCTCACTTTTCCCAACACTCTGCCCCCAGTCACCCTCCTCTTCCCCTCACTTCTTTTCTACACTGCCCCCAGTCACCCTCCTTCCCTTACCTTTTTTCCCCACACTCTGCCTCCCCAGTCACCCTCTCTCCCCTTCCCACACTCTACACCAGTCAGCCTCCCATTCAGCCCCCCAGTCACCCTCCTTCCCACACTCTGCCCCAGTCGCCCCCTAATATTCAGCCCCCTAGCCACCCTCCTTCTCACACTCTGCCCCTATCTCACCCCTCCTTCCCACACACACTCCCTTGCCCCCCATTCAGCCTCCAGTCACCCCTCCTCCCACACACTCTGCCCCTCCCAGCCCTATTCAGCCCCCAGTCACCCCTCCTTCCCACACTCTGCCCCCAGTCACCCCTTCCTTTCTACACTCTGCCCCCAGTCACCCCCTCCTTTCCACACTCTGCCACCCTTCCACACACACATACACACTGTCACCCCTCTCCACACATCCTGCACCACTCCCCACACACACACTGTCATCACACACACAGTCACCCCCTTAACCCTGCCACACTCACTTTAACCCATCCTGATACGGTCACACTCACACCCTTCAAACAAACTGCACTCAACTCCCCTCGTTTGCCACACACCGTATCACATTACCCCCTTATCCTGTTACACTCACCTTTTCTCTCACTGTCCCGCTCACCACTCCTTTTCCTTTTACACTCCCTCCTCCAACCGTGCTACACTCACCTCCAACCCTGCCATACTCACCTCCTCACTATGCCACACTCACCCTGTCAATTAATTTACCTTAATCATGTCACATTCATCTCCTCTTGCCCTATCACACTCACTCCTCCAACAATGCCACATTCACCCCAACCCTGAGATACACACCTCCCCAACCATGCCACATTCACCCTGTCACATTGACAATTAAAAAGTCATGCTTACCTCCCCTCGCCCCGGTAACACTCCATCCTTCAACCATGTCACGCTTGCCATCCTTCATTCTGTTATACTCACTCATTGGAAGTGCTTCAAACTGGGTTTGTTTGCCTTCTTTTGGATAAACAGCAAAAAACAAATGTGAGGAAGGCTGAGTTTGATGGACGCAAGTCTTTTTTCAGCTATGTAACTATATAACTATGTAACTATGAGGAGCTGTTATTGGCAGGGAGAGATGAGACATTGGTGTTAATACAGTTGTAACGGACCGTTTAGCATAAAAGGGGAAAAAACCACTTAGACGATAATCCCCCTTTTCAGAGACAGGCACAGCTACGGTATAATCACCAAAACTCACGAACCGCCAATAAGTGAATGCTCCAAACTCCCGAACGGCATACAAGGGAATAAGGTAGCACTTCAAATAAACGAGCAGGAACCATACGAATAGCTGCTAGCAGGCGAACAGGAAAAGCTTCCAAGCGGCTTACACTCCTGGCAATCAGTCCTTAGCAGCATACAGTAAATCCCCCCAAAGACGAGACAAGGCTCCGTGTTGAGGGTCAAGCAGTGGTCTGAGGTGCTGGCACACCCAGCCTGGTTTTATTACAGTGTTTCAAATACAGGACCACCCACAGGGAGGGATAAAACAACCAATCATATCACAGTTACATCCCACATATTCCCTCCCCTTATCCTGAGAGGAAACTCAATTATACAAACAGTTAAAACATACTTTCTACCCAACTTTCATAACTCCAAAACCATACATCACATTCACATAAAATTACATATGCACAATCAATCCATTCAGGGGAACAACATATTCAAAAATGGCACAAATCAGACAAGGGGTTCAACAGTTAGTAAAAAGTCCTTTGTGACTAAATGAAGCATGGCTTTCTGGCCCAAACCAGTTTCAGAGTCTTCTATCCTGGAGATAAGTAATTGAATTATCTCCCAGAACAGACACAAGACTCCATTAAGCACATGGTTGCAAAAAGACACAAAACACTTTAAAATACATAAAGTCACATTCATTACATAAAACACAGACATGTAACATATCCCCAGATAGCTCAGGTCTGAGCGCACATTATTAAGTGAATGGCGCTCAGACCACACGAATACAGTTTAATCGCCATGGAGGCAAAGTCTTTACAGTCAGTTTCATACAAATGGGCTCCATGGGATTCCTATCTGGGGTATAACACATTCAAACAAATCTACCGAACCCCAGGCAGAAAAGCACGAATGAAGCTTTTCTGCAGGTAAAAAGATGTGTTTTAACAGGGGCTATAGTCCAAAGGCAGCAGGCGCAGCAAACTGCTTTCCACGCACATGTAGATGTCTTCGCTACATTCTCTTTCCAAAACAGACTGGCCAGGTGGGCTCTGACCTCCTGCCGGTCAGTGCCCTTGTTAGTCCAGCAGCCCACCCACAAAACAGATACAGCAGTACAGCCCACCCACAATAACTGGTTACTACACCTGAGTAAGGGAGAATCTTGTCCATGTCCAGGTGCCTCACCACAGCTGTGTGGGGGACTGATAGGCTGCCTTGGTGGGTTGCTGAGTGGGCAGAGACCAGCGGTACTCTGCCCTGATGCCAGTACTACCGCGGGAGTAGTCTGGTTGAAGCCTGGTTGCTGGAGACCGACTGTCTCCCCTTTAGTTACACCGCTGTGCTGCTGGAGGGGGAGACCGACTGTCTCCCCTTTGGATACTCTAAGCTGTCGCTGGGGAGAGGGGGTAACAGGCTCCTCTCCCGATAGAACACTCTGCCGCTGGGGAAAGGAGACTGAGCTCTCTATTCCCCGCCCATTAATGATCCGCCGCTGGGGAGAGGTGGTAGCAAGCTCCTCTCCCATACATACTTTCATCCTCTGTGGAGGGAGACCGACTGTCTCCGCTCCCAATACAGTGTCCTGCTGCTGGGGAAAGGAGACTGGGCTCTCTATTCCCTGCTGGACACTCTGCCGCTGGGGAATGGAGACGGGGCTCCCAATTCCCAATAATCTGTGCTGCCGCTGGGGAATGGAGACTGGGCTCCCAATTCCCAAAGCATCATACTGCCGCTGGGGAATGGAGACTGGGCTCCCAATTCCCAAAGCATCATTCTGCCGCTGGGGAATGGAGACTGGGCTCCCAATTCCCCAAAAATCACGCTGCCGCTGGGGAGGGAGGACACTGCTCTCCTCTCCCTGGACTTCCCACTGCCTTCCCGGCATATCACTTGGCTGCTGGGGGGCAGGAACAACTACCTCTGCCCCCTCTAACTCAGCCTGCCACTGGGGAATGGAGCTCAGGCTCCCAATTCCTTGCAATATCTCCCGCTGGGGAATGGAGCTCGGGCTCCCAATTCCCTGCAATTCATTCTGCTGCTGGGGGGCAGGAACAACTACCTCTGCCCCCTGTAACTCAGCCTGCCGCTGGGGAATGGAGCTCCGGCTCCCAATTCCCTGCAATATCTCCCGCTGGGGAATGGAGCTCGGGCTCCCAATTCCCTGCAATTCATTCTGCTGCTGGGGGACAGGAGCGACTATCTCTGTCCCCTGTAACTCAGCCTGCCGCTGGGGAATGGAGACTGGGCTCCCAATTCCCTGCAGAACCGGTGGAGAGACCTCGGTCCCATCTCTACCGGCCACCTGGGGTTCTTCCCAGAAAATATCCACAATGTCTTCCCAGCTGAATGGGTCTGGCTCTGGGTCTGTCATGCTGCTCTCCTGCTGAGCCTTCTCGCTGTATTGAAACAGCTGCTGGTAGCCCTGTTCTAGCTCCATCTCCCGGGTTACCAGGTGGACCAGGTCTTGCTCAATTTTGTGAGCGTCGTCCCAGTTATACCTGCTCTCCCTCCACTCCCAGAGATCACTGAACCGGGCTTGTGTAGGGCTCCCAAATTCGAGCTCTGAAAACGACTCCCATAACAAGCCAGGACCATCAAACTCCTCTCCCTCTGGCTTGTCATGCTCGGCTGTCCAGGGTAGGTACTGTGCCCCATACCACCAGAGCGCCTGGTAGGCATCTTCTAGCCACAACTCCTGCCATACTAGGTGTTCCAATTTCCTCACCCATTCCTCCAGGGGCTGCTCTCCCAGGAAGGGCATCCGCAGGGCTACTCGCTTCTGCAACCGCTGGTCTTCCTTGGGGAGTCTCTTGCCCCGCTGGTACTCCACAATACCCAGTGCCTGGTACCAGATGCCTTTACGGACTGCATCTCGGTCATCCATGGCACCCTCGTCATACTCCACTGCTGGTTCCATGCTGGTGCTGTCAGGGTCGCTGTACTGGGACATGCGTTGCCCTCAAATTGTAAAATCCAAAGAAATGGTGTCTCCTGTAGCTGTCCTTCTGGTTGTAGGAACGATCCCACCGCTGCCACCAATTGTAACGGACCGTTTAGCATAAAAGGGGAAAAAACCGCTTAGACGATAATCCCCCTTTTCAGAGACAGGCACAGCTACGGTATAATCACCAAAACTCACGAACCGCCAATAAGTGAATGCTCCAAACTCCCGAACGGCATACAAGGGAATAAGGTAGCACTTCAAATAAACTAACAGGAACCATACGAATAGCTGCTAGCAGGCGAACAGGAAAAGCTTCCAAGCGGCTTACACTCCTGGCAATCAGTCCTTAGCAGCATACAGTAAATCCCCCCAAAAGACGAGACAAGGCTCCGTGTTGAGGGTCAAGCAGTGGTCTGAGGTGCTGGCACACCCAGCCTGGTTTTTATTACAGTGTTTCAAATACAGGACCACCCACAGGGAGGGATAAAACAACCAATCATATCACAGTTACATCCCACATATTCCCTCCCCTTATCCTGAGAGGAAACTCAATTATACAAACAGTTAAAACATACTTTCTACCCAACTTTCATAACTCCAAAACCATACATCACATTCACATAAAATTACATATTCTCAATCAATCCATTCAGGGGAACAACATATTCAAAAATGGCACAAATCAGACAAGGGGTTCAAAAGTTAGTAAAAAGTCCTTTGTGACTAAATGAAGCATGGCTTTCTGGCCCAAACCAGTTTCAGAGTCTTCTATCCTGGAGATAAGTAATTGAATTATCTCCCAGGACAGACACAGACTCCATTAAGCACATGGTTGCAAAAAGACACAAAGCACTTTAAAATACATAAAGTCACATTCATTACATAAAACACAGACATGTAACATATCCCCAGATAGCTCAGGTCTGAGCGCACATTATTAAGTGAATGGCGCTCAGACCACACAAATACAGTTTAATCACCATGGAGCCAAAGTCTTTACAGTCAGTTTCATATGAATGGGCTCCATGGGATTCCTATCTGGGGTATAACACATTCAACCAAAACTACCAAACCCCAGGCAGAAAAGCACGAATGAAGCTTTTCTGCAGGTAAAAAAGATGTCTTTTAACAGGGGGCCATAGTCCAAAGGCAGCAGGCGAGCAACCAGGCTTCTCCAATGCAATGTGGCGAGATTGGTCTCGTCACAACAGTCATGGGATCATTTAGAGCTGATCACTTTGAAACTCACCATCTTTGATGGTGGTGATGATGGTTACATGGATATATGATGTCACATCTAAATACTCCAGCAATCTCCATCTGTCAAACCCATATAGCATTTGTGCTATGTGGGTAGGACCATCCAAAGATCTGTGAAACCTATGTGCAAATAAAGGCCATAAGTTTGCATTTGCTCCTGGTACCCCTTAATCCTCTAAAGCTGCCCTGTTGCAAAGGGCATCAGAACAAAGTGGAAGAATAGATGCCTCTTGCAGCCATTCAGCGGCTAATGAGAGACAGCCTCACTTATGAGAAGCCAGAAATAGCCTGCTGTCACCATGATTGATGAGACCAGACTATAGTTTTATTCACATTTATTTAACACAGTCTCAGTGGGTTCAACACACAATATTTTAGATACTCCTCGGTTGCTATGGTACAGTATACTGGGCAGCAGGAGATACTGTACCATAGCAACTGAGGAAGCCCCCAGTAGGGGTGGAACGTGTTTTACACTTTACAAGGACTTACCTACATATTGTAAGGACTTTTTACTTATTTTATATATTTTTTTTTGTATACTTTTAATACTGGTTGGCAAAATAAAGCACTTGGAAAGATTACTGGAGCAGTGATTGTTACCGAAGAGTGATCTTACTTCATCACACACAGAAGAGGGAGTGGAACCCTGATAAATCCCACAACACTTATAATTTGAGCCAACACCTAATGGCTCTACACTTGACCCTATCCCTTGATTCCTTGGAATATCCAGACCATAGGTAAAACATTTATTTAACAGTCTGTTCTGATAGCACTTTGCATGCATGACATTGTATGTACTTCCATTATTGCACAGTTTAATGCCCTATTTCTCAGTTTAGGGTACTCATAACCCAGGAGTGTTGTACATCATGGGCAAAGGGTATTCATGGAGGGTTGTCCTGTTCTCCACCGGCGCGTATTTGAAAGATCTTTTGATCTCCATGCTGACACAGTGTGGCCTTATTTTGCAAGGGGTATTTACAGACATATACATATGAAAGGTGCACATGAAATGACATATATGCAAGGTTTCTATTCAGAGCACTACCACTAGAGAGCAGTCACATCTCATTCAGGAGTAGCTATTAGAATCACCAAGGAGTCTTCACACCATAGTCAATGCATGTGTGGAAGGGTGCACATGAGGCATTGCTAAGGGAAACTGGCAGGGGCTGAAGTGCCCCTTGTCTAATTTTGGCAACATTTCATCAATAGCACCGCGTCTCTTATAATACAGAGAGAAATTATACCTCCACTTATATCATTTGTGACAGTGACACTTTAATACAACATATTTGGGTTAAAATGTACAGCACTGTGTGGGAGTGTTGCTGTGGATAGACGGATTTCATGCAGTTGGGTTAAGGGTTAATACAGGATGAGTTGGGGTAATAGAGCAGATGTGGATTTTAAATATTAGGTTCATGTAATATGAATTCATTTAAAGATTTGGTGTTACAGTGTGATTTATAGAACACCTAAGGCCATGGGGTTGTACTTAAGGCATGGTATAGGCCTGGTATAAGGAGGATCTCAAGTCAATATAATTGGGGGGACAATAATATGTGGTCTTGGGGTCTTTTTGTCACCAGGTATCACTCATGATTTTGCACCTCCTGCGGGTGCAGATCACTGTCAGCTTCCCCACAGTCCAGGCAGTCATTAAATGATTCAGAGCATGGGTAGGGTGAAAATGCATTGCTTTATTACACACTAGCTAACACACACAAGCATGCCTCTTCCACTCCCAACACACATGGGGCTGGTCATCTTCACAGCGCCCTTCCCTGACCACACCCCCTTATCCAATACTTACAACCATGTAAGAAGTACTAAGCCTTTAATTACACAGATATTACCCATTGTATTAATGTATATATTATACATATACACATGTATATAAATGCATGTGTAAATATTATAGGCATAATAATGCATATCTATATGCATGTATATATACATAGTGTTCTCAGAAATATTATTGAACTATACCTGTTATGGTACACAAAATGTCTGGTATTTTTAAAGAGCTTCAAATTATATCTATACCTGGTGCTAACAGAATTGATAGCACATGTATAAAAAAAAAACACTTCTTTAAAGGAACACACTAGTATTAGGAATACAAACTATACTAGCAATTTAGATTATCGGGGGCCCCTTAATTAAGTTGAAAAAACGCCTGTGTCTCTGCAGCCATCGTACCGCCACTGGCTGAGAACATTAGTACTGGAGATCTACTGGACCATTAGTACTGGAGATCTACTGGACCATTAGTACTGGAGATCTCAGTCAATCAAATGCTTCCCCATAGGGAAGCATGATATAGTAAGCTAGTATGTATGTTCAGCAATTGCCTACCTGCGCCAGTCAACATCTCCTCATAGAAATTCAAGGCATCTATGGGATGCATTCAGCATCTCCATGCAGAGCATTGGTCCTGCAATCTTTGCAGGACTGCAATCAGGAAGACCCTCTATAGATGACATAAGGCGGCAAGGCCCCTCTCCCCTATAATTTCAATCCCTGTTGAGAAAGCCTTGCCTTGCTTTGTTGGAAATAATAAAAAATTTAAAAACATGTTCTTGTTCACTTCCTGCTGTGCCTTGGTGACATCCTCAGTGTTCCATCAGCTTCAGTGATGTCACATTGTCCTTCGGATGTCACTATGCAAACCTATCCATAAGCAACAAATCTGATGTCCCTTTTAGTCTATCCAAGACATTAACAGAGCCACGGAGGAATAAAGCTTTCCCGCACATGATCTAGCTATCCTTTAAGCGTGGAGAAGGGTAGGTTGTGATTTTAAACCTACTGGCAGCATTGATAAGGTAAGAAAAACAAAACAAAAAACAAATATCCATTTGTCATGAAACTGCTATTTGTCATGTTCCATCACTCTTTTGGCCTATAAGGTGCTTTTTTGGTTGTCTACTTTTCCTACAGACATGATTTGAGATTGTGTAAATTAATTAAATTTTTTACATGATTTGTCTAATGGTTGTTAGCTAGGGGGTGTGATATATACAACATTTGCATTTGTAATGATTTTGGTTTAGAGGCTGCAACGCATATAAGATTTGCACGCAAAAATTAGTGTGGATTGGTCAAGGTATTTTAAGACATTGAGTTGACTTTATTAAGTGTATGTATTGTGGAGACATTTTACACTCTGTAAACGTCAAAAGGCAACATATTTCAATGTGACGTAGGCATGCAATATTCATGGAGGGATGTAACTTTTGTGAAGTTCCCTAACTGTGCCAAGAAGTGGTTGCTTCATATTGCCAATTTTACCAGAGAAAGGTATTGTATTTGCCACGAAGTGTGCACCCTCATTGGGACTACCAATAAAATGTGATTCCTCATGCCTGTATTGGCTTTCACAATGATGTCTAAACGAAATGTCACATTCCAATGATTTGGTCATGAGGAGGGCTTTGTTTAAAACTACTGTAGGTTTAGGGTTAGAGTCAAAGCTAGAAATAGGATCAGAGCCATCAATGAAAAGGCTGCACAAGGATGATCACTGTGAATAGAAGTGTTACGCTTCTAATTTGATGAATTTGGGTGTGGAAAAAGACAGGAATTGAAAAGAAATATGGATACAGGCGATGCCATTGGTAATATGGGGGTGTGAAGGCACATTAGAATTGGAAAGTGACAACAGGATTGAGAGGTAGATAGACATACTGTTGTTTTCCTTTATATTTCACAGTTGCATTTACCTTTTCACAGACTTCTCAGGATAAATGAGTCGTTTTTAATTTAAATAGCTTCCATTGTGTTGACAATACACACATGTCAAAGACAGTTGGTACGTGACATCGAGTGATAGTTCTTTGACTTTATAGGTCGCAGGAATGGGAAATTAAAGCCATTTGCATGTTGGTGTAGAAGAAAAATCATTCTCAGCAGAGTAAGGTATTTTAGTTCCTAAAATATACTATTGATCACAATACCTGAACTGAGAAGAGAGCTGGTAGTTGTAAAATGAAGCCTGAAGTAAGCTTTATTCATAAACCAAAAAGAATATATTACATAGTTACATAGTTACATAGCTGAAAAGAGACTTGCGTCCATCAGCCTTCCTCACATTTGTTTTTTGCTGTTGATCCAAAAGAAGGCAAAAAAACCCCAGTTTGAAGCACAATTTTGCAACAAGCTAGGAAAAAAATTCCTTCTTGACCCCAGAATGGCAATCAGATTTATCCTTGGATCATGCAGTTATTACCCTACATTGAAAGATTATATCCTTGAATATTCTGTTCTTCCAAGTATGCATCTAGTAGCCGTTTGAACATCTGTATGGACTCTGATAAAACCACTTCTTCAGGCAGAGAATTCCACATCCTGATTGTTCTTACAGTAAAAAAACCTTTCCTTTGCCTTAGACGAAATCTTCTTTCTTCCAGTCTAAACGCGTGGCCTCGTGTCCTATGTAAAGTCCGATTTGTGAATAGATTTCCACACAATGGTTGTATTGGCCCCTAATATATTTGTATAATGTTATCATATCCTCTCGTGCTTAATGCTTTTTCTAAACTAAATAGGTTTAAAGGACTATAATATTGCCAGGAAACATACTTCGTTTTCCTACTATAGTGCTCCTGAGGGTGCTCTCACCTCAGGGATTTTCCCGCCCGGCTCTGAAAAAGGGAAGTGGGTTAAAACTTACCTTTTCCAGCTGGGCGGGAGCTTCTGCTCATCTCTCCTCCCTCGTCGCTGCTGCGCTGGCCAAGATTCAGCTGCCATAGGAAAGCATTCATAATGCTTTCCTATGGACGCTGGCGTGCTCTCACTGTGAAAATCACAGTGAGAAGCACGCAAGCGCCTCTAGCGGCTGTCAATGAGACAGCCGCTAGAAGAAATAGGGGAAGGCTTAACCCATTCATAAACATAGCAGTTTCTCTGAAACTGCTTTGTTTATGAAAAAAATGGGTTAACCCTAGCTGGACCTGGCACCCAGACCACTTCATTAAGCTGAAGTGGTCTGGGTGCATAGAGTGGTCCTTTAAATTTGTTAACCTTTCTTCATAGCCGATATGTTCCATTCCTTTTATTAATTTTGTAGCCCGCCTCTGCACTTTTTCTAGTGCCATAATATCCTTCTTTAGAACAGGTGCCCAAAATTGCACAGCATATTCAATATGTGGTCTTACCAGTGATTTATAAAGAGGCAAAATGATATTCTCGTCCCGAGAATGAATGCCCTTTTTCATGCATGACAATACCTTACTGGCCTTGGCCACTGCTGATTGACATTGTACATTGTTGCATAGTTTGTTGTCTATAACAATTCCCAAGTCCTTTTCGTGTGTTGTTATCCCTAATTCGCTTCCATTAAGGGTATACGTTGCTTGTGTATTCTTTACGCCGAAGTGCATAACTTTGCATTTTTCAACATTAAATTTCATCTGCCATTTGAGTGCCCAGTCCCCCAGTCTATCTAAATCCCTCTGCAGCAAAGTAATATCTTGCTCACATTGTATTGTTTTACAAAGTTTGGTGTCATCTGCAAACACTGAAACATGACTTTCAATGCGGTCTTCAAGATCATTTATAAACATGTTAAATAGAAGGGGTCCCAGAACAGACCCCTGAGGGACACCACTTGCCACCTCTGTCCAGCTTGAAAATTTACCATTAATGACAACTCTTTGTACTCTGTTTTTAAGCCAATGTTCTACCTAAGAACAAGCATTTTCGTCTAGACCGATTTCCTTGAGTTTGAACACTAATCTATTGTGTGGAACTGTATCAAATGCCTTGGCAAAATCCAAATAGATCACATCCACGGCAACACCCTGATCTATACTTCTACTTACTTCTTCGTAGAACGCAATCAAGTTAGTTTGACATGACCTGTGCTTCATAAAACCATGCTGATTTTTGCTGATAACCATGTTCTTCTCAAGGAATTCTTGAATATTATCCCTTAATAACCTTTCAAATATTTTCCCAGCCACAGAAGTTAAGCTCACAGGTCTATAATTTCCAGGCAAGGATTTTGAACCCTTTTTGAATATAGGAACCACATCTGCCTTCCTCCAATCCTCTGGAACACTTCCTGAAAGAAAAGAATCTTGAAAGATTAAAAACAGAGGTTCACTTATTTCTGCACTTAGTTCCTTAAGTACACGTGGATGGATACCGTCAGGCCCTGGAGCTTTGTTTATATTAACTTTCTTTAGTTGCTGCAGCACCTTGTCTTGAGTTAACCAATTACAATTATTCTGCAAGTTTTTAGTAGCAATCATTTGCACATCTATTGCCATGGGTTCTTCCTTAATATATACGGAGGAGAAATAGTTATTTAAAATTCCTGCCTTTTCCTGGTCTTCATTAACTAACACCCCCGTTTCAGTTTTTAGTGTACCTACACTTTCATTTTGTTTTTTTTTAGAATTTATGTACTTAAAAAAATGCTTTGGGGTTGGTTTTGCTCTCTTCAGCTATCATTATTTCATTTTGAAGTTTAGCAAGTCTAATTGCCTTTTTGCACCCATTATTTGCATCCTTATATCTTTTATAAGATGCATCTGATTTGTCCGATTTAAATGCTTTAAATGCCCTTCTCTTAGTTGTAATCTCTTGTTTTACTTCTCTACTAAGCCACATTGGTTTTAATTTGTTTCTTTTTTATTTATTTCCCAACGGTACATACTGAGAAATGTACCTTTGTAATATTTGTTGGAAGATGATCCATTTATCCTCAGTGTTCTTTTCACTAAAGATTTTATGCCAGTCAATATATTGTAAAGCTTCCCTTAACTTATTGAAATTGGCCTTTTTAAAATTATATGTTTTAGTATTCCCCATGTGCTTTTGTTTTTTTTTGAGTTTATTTCAAAGGACACTATATTGTGATCACTATTTCCCAAGTGCTCGCCTACTGGAATGTTGGTCAAAAGATCGACGTTGTTTGTTAAAACCAGGTCCAGACAAGCATCCATTCTAGTTGGTGCTTGTACAAGTTGTGACATGAAGGTGTCATTTAACAAGTTTAAAAACCTAATTCCCTTTGCTGAGGCACTAGTCCCTCTGTCCCAATTTATATCCGGGTAATTAAAATCTCCAATAATTAAACTGTTACCCAGATTTGCAGCTTTCTCAATTTGCTCAAACAGCTGTTGTTCCTCGTCAATATTAACATTAGGTGGTGTATAACATATCCCAACCAATAGTTGGTTTCCCTTCTTTTCCCCCAAGCAGATATTTACCCATAAAGCTTCCACATAATCCTCCTCGCATTCCATTTGCTTAACATTTGGCTTTAAATCATGGTTGACATACAAACATACCCCACCACCCTTCTTGTTTTTCCTATCCTTCCTAAATAACATGTACCCATTTAAGTTAGCTGCCCAGTCATGTGTCTCATCCCACCATGTTTCACTTATGCCTATTATATCATATTGTTTAGTGTATGCTAATGCCTCTAGTTCCCCCATTTTGTTATTTAGGCTCCTTGCATTAGTAAGCATACATTTAGTATTATGCGTCACTTTTTTATTTTGTGAATTTTCAACATTACACAGCTTCTCTGTTCTGAGCTTGCCCCTCCCCCCATCTCCACCCCCCTTATACTGTGCTAAAGCCCATCTCCTTTCTGTCCTATCTCCATTTTGTAGATTGCTATGACCCTCCCCCCCTACTACGAGTTTAAAATCTCCTCCAACCTTCTAGCCATCCTATCCCCCAGCACTGCAGACCCTCTTCCGTTTAGGTGCAATCCATCACCACTATAAAGGTTGTACCCAATCGCAAAGTCAGCCCTGTGCTCTAAAAACCCAAAACCCTCCTTCCTGCACCAAGACTTACACACAATTACACACAATTGGGGAATCACTAATAAAACCATGTGCAAAAGAAATAGTGTCATGTATTTTAAGTGAGAAGTTGAGTAAAGAAATGTAAGCTGTGCCACTTTCCAACAATACAGTTTTGCGCCATATTTATGATCTTGCTGATGACATCTATACTGAACTAATTTCTCGACTGCATCAATGTGATGGGTACTTACTGCAATTAGACAAGTTCACAGAAGTTGCAGGACTTTCAATTTTGTTGTTTTTTGTTAGATATAATTTTGACAAATAGGTTTGCTGCTGTGTGAAACTTTGAAAACTCATACCACTGGTGAGAACATCTTTAACTGTATCCAGAAGTTCATGAACACAGTATAAATTGGGACAAATGTGTAGATGTGTGCAGTGATGGTGCCAAAGCAATGGTTGGGAAAGTGGCAGGCGCTGTGACACGAATAAGAAATGTAGCAAAAATCAGCACCAGTTCTCACTGTGTTCTTCACAGACATGCACTGGTAGCTAAAAATATTTCAATCTCACTTAAAACTGTGCTAGATGAATCGGTCCAGATTTTTTATTTTTTTAAAAGTCAACCATTACAGTCGTGACTATTTAAAATTATATGTGAAGATATGGGTAGTCACCACTCTGCTCTGCTTTTGCATTCAGAAGTCCGTTGACTATCACGAAGTAAAGTCCTTGTTAGAATGTTTGAATTGCGTCAAGAGTTGTTTGCATATTTCCAGGATCATAAATTTAGATTATCTGATCAATTAACAAACATTCTGTGGTTATCCAAAGTATGTATGTTTATCACTCCAAGGAAAAAACACTAATATATAAGAGATAACATATTCTTACTGTCTCGTAAGCTGCAGTTTGGGACCTGATCTGTTGAGCAAAATAATTTGAACTCTTTGCCAATGCTTAAGGATTTTCTTGAAGAATCAGAAATTGAACTTGAAGATGAAATTCGCAATGAAATTGTAGATCATCTTCTCCATTTAATCACATCTATTAATAAGTATATTCCATTCTTGAATAATGACAGGGTTCGAAATCCACTCATAAAAGACAAGCCAGCAGAGATGTGAAACCAGAACCTGTACCGCCACCAAAACTGTGAAACACCAGAAAACCCTGAAAACCTGTGCACTGGTCAGCAAATTTACGGATCCTATCCAATATTAAGTCAATGATCTCTTTGTAGTTTGTGTAGTGCCCACGAGCATAGTTGTTTGCTGCATCTTCTTTGCCAGTGATTAATTGTTCTGGGTGGAAAAGCTGACGGTATGTGCCAGTGTGTACCTCATCAATGACTGTTGGTTCTAGATCTACAAACACAGCCATGGGAACATGTTTTCCAGCTCCAGTCTCACTGAAGAAGGTGTTGAAGGTTTCACATCTCTGTTGATGGAATGTCTCTCTGTTGATTATGGGAAGAAGTCCAAACTTGAATTTGCCATTTATGCAGCACCTCAAGTCTCAGCTGTGGTTGACCCCTACAATTCCATCCTGACCACTCATACCACCATGGAGCATTCAGATTGCGCCTTCATGGTGGACTATGAGGCTATCTATGACATTTGCTGCAGAAATCTAGATATTGAGCGTCCCACATATACCAATCTCAATCGCCTTATCAGTCAGATAGTGTCCTCTATTACAGCCTCTCTCAGATTTGATGGTACCCTGAATGTTGATCATACTGAATTCCAAACCAACTTGGTGCCCTATCCTCATATTCATTTCCCTCTGGCCACTTATGCCCCTGTTATTTCTGCAGAGAAAGCTTACCATGAGCAGCTGACTGTGTCTGATATTACAAATGCATGATTTGAGCCAGCTAATCAGATGGTAAAATGTGACCCACATCACGGTAAATACATGGCTTGCTGCCTGTTGTATCGTGGTGATTTTGTGCCCAAAGATGTTAATGCAGCTATTGCCACCATCAAGACAAAGCGTAGCATCCAGTTTGTAGACTGGTTTCCCACTGGTTTCAAGGTTGGCATTAACTACCAACCCCCAAATGTGGTTGCATGCGGTGACCTGGCCAAGGTACAGTGTGCTGTGTGTAAGCTGAGCAACACCACTGCAATTGCTGAGGCCTGGGCCCGCCTGGACCACAAATTCGATCTTATGTATGCTAAACATGCCTTCGTGCACTGGTATGTTGGTGAGGGTATGGAGGAGGGAGAGTTCGCTGAGGCCATGGCTGCCCTGGAGAAGGATTATGAGGAAGTTGGTGCATATAGTGCTGATGCAGAGGATGAAG
>OW240916.1:78723465-78774082 GCA_933207985.1 Pelobates cultripes | reverse complement strand
GTTCACCCCACAGGTTTCCCTGGGGTTCAAGTCAGGGGACTGGGATAGCCATGGCAAGGCTTTGATTGTGGTTAGTAAACCATTTTTGTGTTGATTTTGATGTAAGCTTTGGATCATAGCCCTGTTAGAAGATCCAGCCACAGCCTGGTAAAGGTGTTCATTTAATATCTAAACATACAAAATTAAGTTCAGCTCTCAAACTCCCACTACTTCTGGCGGCAGCAATGACTATAGCACACATCAGCCCAAATACATACAATAAAAAAACTAAAGAAAAAAAGTTAATTTCCCAAATCTCTATGGACATTTAAATAACAGGAGGTTTACAGTATCACTCCAATGGCCATTTAAGTGTAAGTTCACCTGCCACGTCAAGGCAAAACCTCTCTGGTGACTCCTACGCTAACAAATATTAATTATATCCCCATTTAATTCTCGGTCTGTCTCTCATATTCCAATTTCATCTTCCTTGGTTCTCTTCAAATACAGTGCAGAGGCGGGCCTGGCAGTGAGGTCAGGTAGTAGGTGATATGAAATTAATTTCCCACACATTTCCATTGAATTCTCACTCTTTGGGGTGGGTATATGAGACGTTACGTTTACCAGACTCCGGTCCCCATAGCTAAAAATCTGGTTTCTTATTAACCATCTGCCAGTTGCAAATTGTGGTGCACATTCAGTGATTCACCAACTCGACTATATAGTCGCAGCTTGGCTTTTTTGCTCTAAATTTTGCAATTTAGTTTTCAGGCCGTTATATCTCACTGCTTAGTGAATAAACCCCATGTGTGTCAGTGCTGGCATAAAACACCAACGCATGATACTCCCCATGTTCAGTTAGTGATGTTGGCTTTTATAATTACCACTGTGCAGGGGGCGGGACTTCCGGTCTCACGGAGCAGCCGCATGGAGTGAGAGCTCCGAGACCGGACCGGACTAAAGCGGCAATTATCACCGGCTAAGGGAAAAAGAAGTGCCCTCCACTATATCCCAAACCTGTGGGGACCTTACCCTGCCGAATGGTGCCCCCAAAAGCACAGCGGGCGTCGGATTGTTTCCGACAAGGTAGGAGGGACAAAACGCGGCCGGAGCAAGATGGCGGCGGCTCACACTCCCCAACACCTGCCTCGGATCAGGGATCCGACACAGAGGCACTGCAGCCTCCCCCTGGGGATATTTCTCTCTCGGAGGCAAAAATGGCGGCAATGCTGCAGGAGCTCCGCTCCTCCACGAAGGAGGACTTACAACTGGCTGTTAATGACATCCGCAGAGAGGTGCACGAGGTGGGGACCCGCTTAAATGCCCTTGAGGAGAAAACTGACGACTTATGCCAGGCCAAATGGAATCGGAGCAAGTGCGCCTAACAGCCAAACTGGCGGACCTCGAGGACCGATCGCGCCGCAATAACATCAGAGTGCGCGGGGTCCCGGAGTCTGTCGCAGGGCCGGATATCCCGGAGTATCTTCGGCAACTCTTCACGGCGATCCAGCCTAGCCTGGAACCAGCTGACCTGCGCTTAGATAGGGCGCATCGGGTACCCAAACCCGCTACGCTGGCACGAGACATACCGAGAGACATTGTCACGAAGCTACACTATTTCAGCGCCAAGGACGCCATACTTACGGCGCAACGAAAATCTACGGCAATGCCACCGGGCTATGAAACGATCTCCCTATTTGCTGATTTGTCTCCTATGACAATAGCGAGAAGAAGAGACTTTATAAATGTCACAAAATGCCTGCGGAACCACAAGATCACCTACCGCTGGGGCTTCCCCACGAAATTGCTGATCTGGAGAAATGGGACCCTAACGAAGCTGGAGGACCCAGACCAGGGCATGCACAAGCTGAAAGCTTGGGGACTCTTCCCGGACCACGCGCCGCCCAACCACCCAGCGACCCCAGGACAAGTGGCCCAGGAGTGGACCAAAGTCCAAAGGAAGAAGTGAATGATTTGTTCGGCCTCTCCCACTGCAACAGACTGTCAGGTCGACTGATGCCATGTGAGGTGAAGACGTCTCCGCCTCAGAAGCGGTAGAGACTCTAGCTGGACTCACCCCCTTTTTCTTTTACTTCGGGGGAAAAGCTTGATTGGTGTTTGCAGTCTGAACCTTCACGTGAGTACATGTGACAGGAGGTGGCCCACAGGACCCCCCCCATAGCTGACACACTGCTACCCCATACGCTGCACTTTAAAGTCTCAGCTATATGCGGCTCCCACCGGCAATGAGGTTGGCCTTAGCCCCTGGTTGTCCCGACCACAACTATTCCTATACAACCCGAGGCACCCTGATGGCATGCCTAGTGGCACGGCCCATCTCACCAAGATGACCAGCTTTACCCCCGCAAACTCGGGTGGCTCCTACACTTGCTGTGCCCATGTTACACCCAACACAAGACCCTCTCCTTCCCTCTATTCATATAGTCCACCACCGGTCATAGACCCTCTCCTTAGAGCCCGCCCCCCCCCACTGCCGAGACAACCCTCTGCGGTGCTACCCCTCCCCACCGTGAGGAGAAAGGTGCACCTGCGGACCAGTCTCCACATAATGCTATTAAGCTTATTGAAATGTATAAACTTTTGTTATGTTTACTGTTTTTTATCCCCATGTTACACTCTACCCTTGAATATGCTTTTAAGGTTATTGGTGAAATTAGGATTAGTTTTAAACATAACCCAGTAAAGAAATCCTAGTGGCTCGCAGGCACAGAGACAGCAGGTAATTCTAGCATTTACTTTCACAGCGATCTAATAAATTATGTTCACTTTCAATGATCTGGTAAGAAGAAGTGCTAGGTTTAAAGCTAGGTTTAATTTTAGTGTTTACAGCTAGAAGACATGGATTAAGCCTGATCTGATTGGGGACAGAGCTTAAAAGGAAACTATAGTGCCAAAAAAAAAAATTGTTTTCCTAGCACTATAGCTCCATATGGTGTCCCCCTTCCTACCTCCCCATGGTGCAGAAGGGGTTAAAAACACCTTCTGTCATCAACCTGAGTCCAGAACCGATGTCCCTCAAAGCTGGTCCGCATACGCTCTTCCCCCATCGACGTCATAATGTCCGCGCTCCCATTAGGACTTCCCCCATAGGAAAGCATTATACAATGCTTTCCTATGGGGTTTTGGGTGACGCTGGACATCCTCATGCATAGCAGAAAGAGCTGAAGTGGTCTGCATGCCTACAGTGTCCTTTTAAGTTTTGGTAGATTTAACAAAGTTCATGAGAGTGACGGCAACTGAAGAAAAATTTAAAGTCCCCTAAATTCTCATGCCCAATAATTTACAGATTTTACTATTAACATGACGTAAAGTCATGATTTTATTAA
Source organism: Pelobates cultripes (assembly GCA_933207985.1). Classification (NCBI taxonomy): domain Eukaryota; kingdom Metazoa; phylum Chordata; class Amphibia; order Anura; family Pelobatidae; genus Pelobates; species Pelobates cultripes. The sequence continues at coordinate 78,770,756 of OW240916.1, read as the reverse complement.
TGACACGGAGGCGAGTATTATGCTGCACTCTTTCTTTATTTACCTCAGCAGCAAAGAAAAATAACATTAAATCAGTATAAAAGAAACCAGTAAATAACATGAGGTATATCTTCCTAGCAACAGCAACAGCCAATCAGCATCCTCTTTATAGCATAATAGGCAGTGTCCAGTATACTACTTCCTCTTTCTTGCGATCCCAAACAAGGACAACAAATCCAAATAAAAAGTGGGCTCCAATTAGAGGGTATACGAGCCTTAAACTGGATCTCGAAGTCAAGCTGGAAGAGAAAAGAGAATATGGTAATATCCAAGTATAAAACTGGATTTATGCATAAATTCGCATTACATGAAATATCAGATATATATATATACACATAACATGAAATTCAGTTTAGTCAAACCTTAAGCTCTTGACAGTCATTAACAAGGATAAAACCCAGTAATCAAAAAAGACTTACCGTGAAGTCAACTTACCCAGAGAAGACCAAATCTCCAGGGATGGGAGGGAGGGATAATACTCGCCTCCGTGTCATTAATAAAATCATGACTTTACGTCATGTTAATAGTAAAATCTGTAAATTTTATTAAGACACGGAGGCTCCTATTATGCTAGTTCAAAGCTGTGAAATTATGTCTCCTGTGAAGTGTTGAATAGGTCTAAAGTAGAAATCATGGAATGTAGACTCCGAAGACCAGCCGCTCTCATAATATGCTCCAAGCGACAACCAATCGAGGAAGCCTTAGAAGCCATTGCCCTACAAATCGAATGAGGCACAGACACATAGGTATCAATACCTGCTAGAGACATAACATATTTGACCCACCAGGCTAGAGTAGACACCGGAAGATGCGACTTTTGGATGGAGATGAAGAGTTCCTGTTTCAAAGGATTCTGTAACGTAGTAGAACGATGTTCACACACCCATTAGTATGCAACAGGGCAAAGGAGAGATCTATCAGGGAAAACTGGGTAAGATAGATTTTAGAGGAGGTTTTTGTCCTCTGTGAAATGTCAAAGAGGACACCTTCTGGAGTAAAGGAACAAGCAACCACCTCACAAGCTCGTACGTCAGAAAAACCTCTTGCAAGAAAGAAAAAAAATAAAAAAAAATTCAAGACAATAGAGACGTCCCACAAGACAGAGTATCGTGGTAAGGGTGAATGAGCAAACCATATTCCTCAGAGAAGTCAATATATGACAGGATGTCAACCGACAGGCGTCCAATCAAAACTTTGATGGCCAGCAGAAATGGACGATCGGTAAGGTCCACAGTGCGATAGGCTTTACCTTCATCATAGAAGTCAGAAAAATGGAGGACAGACATAAAAGGAGCTGATATAGGATTTAAATTTAATTTCATGCACCAACTAGGCCATCTGCTCCAAGCAGATTTATAAGCCTGTCTCGTTTTGGGTGCACCCTTGATAAATTGGGGAGTTGATTGCGAAACTCCCTTGACCGACCAAGGTTCCCTGAAATAGACTACACTATGAGATGCAAGAGACCTTGGAGAACAAGAGGATGAGGTACACCATCTGAATCCTGAAGAAGGCACTCGAGAGATGGAAGATCGATAACCATCTCCTGAAGAAAAGAGAACTATGGTTGGGACGACGATAGAGGAGCCACGATCAACAGGTGCCGGACTGGCGATGTAGATGGAAAGGCAAAAAATCATAATTCCTTGGAGAAAACATTCATAACCAGTGCTATCGGATCTGGTCTCCAACTGAAAAAACGGGGAAGTTGAGCATTCAAACGAGAAGCGAAAAGATCTATTTCTAATAGACCCCATAGGTTCCAGATGTCTTGGAAGACCATGGAATCCACGTGCCAGTCGCTGGAATCTCCGAGTCGGCGTGAATACCAGTCCGTCGTAGTGTTGGAGATACCTTGAATATATTCTGCCGTGACTGAAATGCCGTGTCTCAGGCAAAATTGCCAGCAATCACGAGGCATGTAGGTCAGAATTTTGTATTTTGTGCCTCCAAGTGATTGATGTAGCGGACTGCTGACACGTTGTCCATCTTCAGAAGGATAGCGCATTGGGCTTGAGTTGGGGAGAAACTATGGACTGCAAAGGAACCGGCCAGATGTTCCAAACAATTGATGTTGCATGTTGATTCCAGGTTTGATTCTCTGCCCTTGGTGGAAATAGTACTGCATTGAGCACCCCAACCGTGCAAACTTGCGTCGGATTTGATTATCAAATCTGGAGCTGTACAAAATATGGTGTGCTTATTCCAAGCTTCCATGTGAAGAAGCCACCATTGGAGTTCATTCTCCGCTTCTGAGTCCAGAGTTACCATATCTGTGTATGATGTGCTGCCCTTGAGATGACGTTTGTAATCGTTGTAGGGCTCGATAGCCAAGACGACCTGTAGAAATGGCCTGTATAGATGCCGCTAGAAGGCCTAACATTCTCAACAGTTGTTTGAGAGAGAGTTGAGAGGTTGCTAGTGTTCGCCTATCTCCTTCTTTATATTGGCTAATTTTGCCACCGGAGGGTGTAGAGTTTGAAGGGTAGAATCTACAATAATCCACTATAACCCAGAAATTTTATTTGTTGCGTGGGAACGATAAAAGATTTCTCCCAATTGGTCAGGAAGCCTAGGTTCTCTAACAGAGTCAAAGTCCATGCAAGGTATGTCCGGATTAATTGAACAGACTGAGCCGGAATGAAAATGCCATCTAAATATATTATAAGATGTGAGCTTGGTGAAGCACCATGGAGCCGAAGACAGTCCGAATGGGAGGCACCTGAACCTCTATTTACTGCCCTACCATGTAAATTGCAGGAAGTTCTCAATCTTGATGTTGTACTGGGATAGGCACTGTGAGATATGCATCCTGCAGATCCAATTTGGCCATCCAATCTGCTGGTTGGAGAAGATCCCTTAAACAATGCTCTCCTTCCATCTTGGAAGTGCTGATATGCTCATAACTATTGAGCAGTCTCAAATTTATCACTGGACGGATACCTTTGCCTTTTTTGGGAAACAAGAAAAGGTTGCTCACGTAACCCAGGGTATGCGCCAGAATCTCTACAATTGATTGTCCACAGAGACAAGGTCTGTGTCTCATTGGGAAAAAACAATTTCCCTTGATGGGGAACATTGAACAAGTAGAGAAAGGAAGTCTATGCAATACCCTTTCACAGTGTGAAGAACCTAAGCATCTGATGAAATGAGGGATCATACATGGGAAAAATGTGTGAGCCTGCCCCCCACTATCAGTAAGAAAGAATGGAAATTGTGAAGACGTCTTAGGAGCACCTCTTAGGCCACTAACAATCCAGGGTCGGCCACTTTGTGAGAAGGAGGTTGGTATAGTGCATTGTTCAAAGAAATCGGCTCGGCAAGTATAAGAGCCTTGGTTCTGTCTAAAAGAACTTCTGTTTGTTTAGCAGGACAAAGGAGCCCAATTCTTTTACAAAGTTGTCCCCAAAGAGAAAACCTTTTGCCTGTGTTATCTGGCTCGTTCAGAGCCATAGTTAAATGTTTGGGCTCAATCTTGAGCAAGATCGATTTGTGGTGTTCTGTGACAACCGCATTGTTGGCGTTGCCAACTTAAATCACTCTCTGGATCTAACCACTTAAGATGGCGCAATCTAATTCTAGATCATCCTCCACTGCTTCAAAGATCTTGGCTGCAGAGCCCAAGATCCCCAGGATTTTATCCTGACAGTTTTGCAATGAAAATCTAAGCCTTTAGATGGCTTCCATCCTGTCTTACTCAGGAATTGAATGATTTTAGGATTGACTGATAGCGTTTAACATGAGTCATCAGGGACAGTTCGGCATGGCCATTCAGCCCGCAATTTATTTCACTTTGCCTTCTCAAAAGGCTTGCGTACTCTGGATGCAATATACTTGGCTACATGGTCTGAGGAGACCACTGGGTGACATAGGTCGTCAGGTTCGAATAGGGGTTCACATTGAGTGTCCAAGATCCTATCGGTGTCCCTGAGTCCGCATAATCTACCTAAATCTTGGTAGGTTTAACAGGACGTGTATCCCAAACGGGTTTAGCATCCTCTTCATCAGTAATTTTATAATCAGGATCAGAAATATCCTCTGAATCCTTCATATAGGACCCAGGGAACTCCTCCTCAATATCACTGAGCTCAGATTCAGAGTTCAGTTGGGCTTTTGCCCTTTTCCAGTCTAGTCGATTTTGCCCAACTAGTAGCTCTTTTGCGCGGTGGTAAATTAATCGCGCCATCCGTGACAGGTTTGGTACTGTCTATCTCTATTGTTTTGGAGGAGTGTTTAGCCTTATATGAGGCCTTGCGGCCAGGCTGAAGCAGCGCAGGTGTGAGTACAGGTACACCTCCATATAGAACTTGGGGAACTTCTCCTCAATATCACTGAACTCGGATTCAGAGTTTAATTGGGCCTTTGCCCTTTTCCAAAGTGTAGTCGATTTTGCCCGACTAGTAGCTCTTTTGCGCGGTGGTAAATTAATCGCGCCATCCCGTGACAGGTATGGAACTGTCCATCTCTATTGTTTTGGAGGAGTGTTTAGCCTTACATGAGGCCTTGTGGCCTGACAACAGGGCCTTGTCATTGCTTTTGCCATGGAAGTGTCAATTAAAGCCTGCATGTCAGCAGGATCAGTAAAGCAGAAATTCAGCCTCATCTCCAGAGATACCTGGAGAGGCTTCTACATTAATCTGCATATTTGCTGTAGACCCAGAAGGCACAGAAAGATCCTGTCCGACTGCATCATAAATATACAAACAAACCTAAGGGGCTGAATAAAGCAAAATAATACCAAAAGTTAAGGGTTGAGTAACCCTCAAGTAAAAAATAAATAAATAACTAAACAGGATAAAGAAATGAAAGTACTCACAATAGTGAAAAAAAATAGCAATTGTAATATAAAAACAAAGGAGCTGCCCGGCTGCCACTACAACTAAACCCCAACTTGTATTTCTGCCAATGAATTCATTGCTCTATCATAATTTTCCAGATGTTCAGATATGTTTCCTGAACCTCTAGAAAATTGTGGGACAGTCTCTCTAAGGAATTTAATAACCTTTGGTGTTTCATAAACAGGCATCGTTGATTTACGACCTCTGTTTCTGTGTTTGGGTAAACGTCTATGCGATCTGTCTGCTGAAGAGGAATTAGACCCGTACAACAGTGCAGTTGGCATATCAGTTACATGGCCTTCAGAGTGGACAGTGCAATCACTTTCACTCCCATCACTCTGAGCTTCTTGTTCACTGTCACAATTCCGATCAGCATCAGAATTCTGCCAGTGAACAGAACCATGTCTGTTTTCATTCCTATCACCTTGAATCTGATTCCTTCTGTCAAGCATGGCCAGGACAGTCTTTTCAAACTGTTCTGCCCATGATTGCCAAGAACCTACAGGTGTTTTCTCAGAATTACTCACCTCTTTTCTTAGAGACTGTTTTATGAAAACCTGGTCTGGTGTGTGAATATCAGGGAATTGAGAAGAATCACTTAGGTCTTTTCCCAGTAATTTTTCACTTCCCTTTTGATATTCATCTAGCTGCATCTGTATCTGTTTTATCTGTTGATCATAATCATCCACCATTTTGCTCATTCTTTCCAGTTTATCAAAAAGGTCAGAGTTTAGAGCCTGAAGGAGATTATTTTCATCAGACAAAGTGTTGAACCTGCTTTGTTCGAGCACCAGGTCTTTCTGACACTCGTCCAATTTAAGTTCTATCTCATTATGCTTTTTTAACATAATAGAATAACCCAATATGAAAAACGGGCATGATTTGGTAACAGATCGCATTGTAGACTCTTCATCTATATGGCTAAGATATTTAACCATAGGTGAATCGGGCGATCTATCATGAATCGAATCATCAACCTGTTTTTTTATTTGGAGTATCCACTCTGGATAATCAACTTTAATATTTAGATACTGATATAAGATGCTTAAGGGAAAACCTTGTATTTCCGCTAACTTCTTCCCATTCTCTGATTGAGATGAAGCGCTAGATTCAGCCATATTTCTATATACTGATTTAATCTCAATACAAAACTCTTTTCTATATCAAGATTAAATTGCATGAATTACACCAATATTATTATATATGAAATATAATTTCAACTTAAACGATCTCAGCAGCGTGCCTCCAATATGTGGGGATATTTATGGGATAATAATAATAAACAGTGAGAATTGCCCACTAATTCAATTCTCAGATCCCAAATATCATTATCGTGTTAAGTGAAAAGTATTTCATATAAATAATATCACAATTTTGTTATAAAAATAGATTTTATTTTATAATAACAAATTAATAATAATAATATGTAACATGCGTGACAATAATCAATGAATATCCAGTATAAAATGGTATGCAATACAAAGTAATGGCTATACACGTTTCAATGGCTAAACAGCATTTTCTGTCAAGTCTTACACGATTTATGAGGTATCCTTAACACAGACTGAAAGTGAAGCTTTTCACAGCAAAGGGCCATAAAACCCTGGCTAACGGTTAGAATAACCCTTTCAATGCTGGCTAGACCTCCTAGGTAATTAAGATCTATTCTTATGTAATTTCAAATAAAATAACATTTAAACCAGTTCATTAGTCATTTCCTGGAACCATCCAATAAGAGAATCTACCATGATTTTTACAAAAGCAGAATTTAATTCGCCTAAAAAGATATCTTATCTTATATTAGAGCAAATCAATACACCTGGATAAAAACAGCGGTATGCTAACACGTGATAATATCACATCAATATATAATTATTCTTAATTCCACCTGCAGAATGGAATGTTTATAACTATATATTCTTTAGTTAACTAAGATTTCTTAATATGGAAATCTGACCGTGCTTTATCCAGTCATATTAAATGCTATTAATACTTTAATTAATTTAAATTAATTAAATGAAACCAGTATAATTACCAGTTGAGTAGATATTTCATCCGATTGGTAGATAGTCTCAGGAGTTTATTTGGATGTCTCTCTGCATGGAGGTGTGTAGGTAATAGTGTCCTAGAGTGTCATTGCTCCCGACTGCTCACTTCTTTGCTTTCTTTGCATACCCTCTTCTCCCTTTGTCCTAACTTTTAAAGGGCCAGACTCTCTGTACGTCATCAGTTGATAACCCAATAGAAGCACTAGAGGTGTGCTTACCTAGGGATCGCAATTTAGGTATTTGGTCTATAGAGGGCAGTCTTGTCCCACTAAACATACCTATCCAGGAAAGAGTTAACTTTTCCTGGTGGCTATTTTGACGTCATTTTGGCCTATCTTGATAGTGGCCATAACTTACGTTTCCTTTCAGATCAAACAGTTTCTTTAAGTTTTGTCCAGACTATGTGTCTGGCAAATTCAGAATTTTGACCCGTAACTTACAATGGGACCTTATACATATAGACAGTAAAATTTTATTATTTAATCTTCTCTGTCACAATTGTCTGGGTTTAGAATTGATTATATTTCATTAGCATTTAGACAGTCTGTCCAACCCCCGTTCTCCTTATCACTTGGTTTGTTTATACTATGCATTCCTTTAGCTCGGGGAAAGTGGTTAGTTTTACAGATAGAAATCTTGTGTCTTTTTGTTAACTTGAAAATAACAAAATGGAGTCTGCTCTGTTCAGAGTGACTCAGAATATACACTTTTAATTTCTATCATAGCACAAAATGTCTGCCGATATAAATACCCTGACAGTGCATTCCATCTACCTCAAGAGAAAGCAGAAAGGGCCCGGTTATGTCAACCCTGCAACATCCAAGAATGGAACAGATTCTCTTGATGAATCAGCCAACCACTACCAACTTACCTTTCCCAAATACAACAGCCGTCGAGCAGCGAAAGCCTGAAGGAAGTCCATTCCGATGCTTACTCGATCCACCAAAACCCCTTCCCACCTGCAGATGACCGTAACATGAACGAGAAGCCACCAAGAAAATGCTCTCATCCGGCCTGAACGGTCACACTTTACTGTAGCAGGCCCCACGCCGCCTCAGAGATCGACCCATGGACCCGCTTCATTAGTCTGCTAGACCGAACGACCATGTCTCCACTGCTTTATAGTTTGGCCCCGTGGAGCCCCCTGCCTGAAGTACGTCCTACCGTAAACAAGATTGAACCCCCGGGAAAAACACCGCCTGACCAGACACTTCCAGACTCAAGCAGCGCCGAGCCAGGCGCCGCAATTAGGGTACCACCGGGGTAGAGAATGATGTAGACAGCCTGCACCACCCCACGATTGTCTCAATGGAAGAACTACCCACCTGTCCGGGAGTTGGGTACCCCACGCTTACCATGCCACCAGAATGGGGAAGCTCCAAAACAGCTAGAGTCTGCAAGAGCCCTGATGTTTGCCAGCTTACTGAGCAAGAGTCAGCATACCATGTAAAAAACCCAAATAGGCCCCAAAAAACCCCAAACCCACTGCAGCGGCAACAGGTGGAAGTCAGTGGAAGGGACTTAGGGTGCCTGATTGCACAAGCCACCGTTAATGGAGGCCCAAAAGGAAAACCCCATACCGCCCGAAGGGCAACACCGACAGGCAACCGCCAAAACACTACCCCAAGAAAACACCACAGCAGCAGAGCACGATGTGCGACACTGTCGGCCCCACACATAAACAACGTTACGAGCCACCCGTGCGGAGGCACATAGCCACATAACACTGACTGTCAGAAATACGGCCCGGAAAACAATAACCTGCCGGGCGCATCGTCAGCAGCCGGAAATCCGATTCCACTGCTGCCTTTGTCAGCAAGGCCCCAGAGCCCTGCAGCCCTAACCACGCGGACCGTTGTGTCATGCCCTGCCATACCTAACCCCGTGGATGGAACGACAACCGAGTAAATAAGAAATCATGCAATATTGACCCTACCCCTCCATTTTCCGTCTGCAAATTCACACCAAACCAGCTCACCCTAGGAACGACACGCGTCCCAGAGCGTGTCCTGACAGCAGAACAACGTGGAGCATACCCGGGGAGCCCTCTCCCCGACAATGCTATCCATAACATATGATGCCCTGACACACTCCTTGCGCGCCATGGGGCGCAACCGATTACTGTATTTTTCCCCCACACCCCACCTGTAGTCCCTCCCAAGCACGGGGCCCCCCGCTGCATGAGGTAACATATCACTAAGAAAAACCCCTTCACCACTGCTCCCTAGTATTACGCGACACGCGCAGGTCAAGCAGGCCATACAAGCGCCCCGCAGCAGCATCCAGAGCCACCCTAACCGCCCGCCTCTTGGGAGGCAACACCATCGTTATTAGCTGCGCAGGATGCTGCAGGAAACTGTACTATGACATATGATAAATACTGATAAAAGGGGGGTTAAATAACCGGAGTGGAATCCCTGGTAAGCGGCGTCCAGGTACCGTTTTCCTCTCTCTTTTTCTTTTTTTTTGTTGTGAATCTTTGATTTCTCATTCTATTTAGGTATTCATTCAGGATTTTTTTATTTATTTTTTGAAATTCCAAATTTGTATCTATTCCTTTTTTTTGTATCTTTTATCTCGCATTCCATTCATGTATTCATTCAGTTTTATTTATTAATTAATTTATTTATTTATTTATTTTCTTGAAATTTTCAAATTTTTATCTATTTTTTTATTGCGCACTAATACCCCCCCCCAGCTCTAAAGGGACCCGATTGGATGCAAGAAGGGACAACGTACTCCCCAGCCAATGCCCGGTGCACCACCCGTGGCATAACAAGCGTAGAAGTCCAGACAGAAGACATTGAAATCAGCTTCCACTGTTTTCTTCCAAGGTGTTCCAGGCGCCACCTGCTGGGCATTTCTATGAACTGCAGCCAGGACCTGTGAGAAGGGCATGGAGAGGACGTGCCACCAGGAGGCAGCCGAGGTAAGTAACCAGCAGAGAGAAGAACAGAAGGCAGAGAGAAGAAGAGCAGAAGGTAGAGAGAGAAGAAGAGCAGAAGGCAGAGAGAGAAGAAGAGCAGAAGGCAAAGAAGACCCAGGAACAGTCATTTCAAGCGGGGGGAGCACCCACACCAGCAGCCACCCAGGGGAGGGGAGGCAGGGGCCACAGGGAAGGCCCCAGATGGAGACAGGCCGCGGGGGGGGGGGACCCACACCAGCAGCCATCCCGAGGGGAGAGGATCCAGGAGAGGATAGCACCTGAATCAGGAGTCGCCGGCCACCATCCACGCTGCAGCAGCTCTCAGGGAAGCCAGTAGGCCTCAACCTCATCCCTCAAGCTGGTGAACCTGCAGGCCCAGGCAAACAGGAGCAGGAGGACAGGAAGCTGTTTGCTGGCCCGAATCCCAAGTGGCACTGAGGTAAGACCTCCCCCACACTAATTTACACAGAACATAATCCCACCCACACACTCTTTCCCAATCAATCCCATGCATTTATCCCCACACTCCTACATGTGCCCTTGTCCACTTAGCTGCGCTATCTCCCCAGGGCCTGAACTCAATGTCTTCAATTACCTCCACCTGAAACTAAAATCCAAACTAATATCTGTGTGACTGATAATGCAAATCTTATACATATTGCAGCCTCTAAATCAAAATCATTACAAACAATGCAAATGTTGTATATATCACAGCCCCTACTTAAAATCCATTAGACAAGTAACGTAAACAATTTAACAAAAGACTGATGTGACATGGCAAAAAGTCATTTCAAGCAGTTTCAAGGCATAAAAAGATATTTGTTTTTAGTTTTGTTTTTCTTACCTTATCAATGCTGTTGAAAGGTTTCAAATCACCACCCACCCTTCTCCATGCTTAAAGTATAGCTACATTGTCTATGGAAAAGCTGTATCCCTCCATGGCTCTGTGCTGTGCCCTCCTGTGTCCTTGTTCTGTCAATGTCTTGGATAGACTGAAAAGAGATGTGTTGATTATGGACAGGTCTACATAGTGACATCACAAAGATAATTTGACATCACTGAGGATGATGGAACACTGAAGATAGCATCAAGGCACAGCAAGCAGTAAGAAAGAGCATGTATTTTTTTTGTTTTTTATTTCTAACATAGAAATGCAAGGCTTTCTCAAACACGGAAAAAAATTATATTTTAACAACTGGAGCAAAAGCGAATGGAAAGGAATGGGGTGATTTGTACCTCCAGAGCAACTTGGCCTGTCCCTGAATTACTGTGCCTGAGAATTTAGGGGACCTGAAACTTTTTTCATCCACTGTCACTCTGTTCCCAATCAGACCAGACTTAATCTCTGTCTTCTAGCTGTAAACCACTGTTAATTTTGTCGACTAACACTTTTAGTCAAATTTTTGTCGACTAAAACTAAAACTATCGAGATGACTAAAATACGACAAAAATTAAAATGGCTTTATGGTCAAAATACTATGACTAACACTTGACAGGTGCATTATTGCCATACAGGCAGGTGAAGATTTCCAATAGCCACCCCTTTTACCAATCAAGCACAGACACTCTAAGGTATGGGTCAATATGTCCACAGGTATATTAACAATATACAATAACATAATAATATCTTCAAAACATCAACTGAAACATGTAAAGTCATTGCCCCACCCCTCCACCCATACATCACAGCACATATCCCATATGTCATAAATAAAGGCAATGACCCACATAGTAAACATTATAATAACAATGTACCGAAACATAAATATATACACAAATAAAGAGCAACATAATGATTAACAGCCTCCTGGTAGGGGTATACCCGGATACCCCTATACCTCTGAGGTAGCTCAAAATCCACCAACATTATACCAACATTGTTACCAACCAATTTGGAACCAATCAACCAACATCTTTAACTCTTCTTAATTAAACCAGAGACCATATTTCTCTCTAGCGTTCCCCTCACCTATCCTGCTGTAAGCTGAGACCTTAACTCCTTAAGCCATCTGAGCTCAGCCACCCCGAAGAAACAGGATTTTAATTAACTCCTCCTGCAACCTTAGATTGAAAAGGTCCCACCCCACATCCGAGAGGTGAACCCCATGCTTGCGGAAATACCTTGGCAACATAGCTTTGAGGTCCCTATGCTGGACTACCACCCCCCCCCACCCCCACACACACACACACAATTTCATTTCAAAACTGTCCATTAACCTATTAACCTTACCGCAGCAGTGCACAACCGCAGACGGGTCACGCACGGGCCGCCACCTGAGCCCTGGAATTATCTCTGACCAAATCACCTGGAGACTGGGGACCAATGCCCTAAACCTGTTGATGGCTTGCTTCATCCACTTAACCAACTGCCTCTGTGTGACCAACCCAGATTGTTGCCCCCTACATGTAGAACAAGAAAATCTAGCCGCATATCCCCTTCCAGCATACCACCCTGCCCCCATAGCCCTGATAACTAAACCATTTCAACACAATCTGGTCCTCTGGAAAGCCCAGCTGCTGACCCCTGAAACGAGCTGCAGCCCTCCACTTAGCCCAGAAGATGTAGGAATGATCCACGATCCAAATGACTTGACCTAAGGAAACAAGAGCAGACATTAAATCACAGCCCCGGACCCCCAACAGCACAACATTACACCAGACGCCCTAAGCACATACAAGACCGGAACCGCACCAATTCCCACTTACCAATTTTTTTAATTAGCTCCTCGCCCAGACCTAACCTCATCATCTCCGTAGCGGACCCTATCCAAAACAAATGTGTCCCAAACTGGTCAGGCCACAATTCCAATTCCCCAAGCCCCAACTGACCCCGGGAGCCCATGTAACACGACGCCCACGACCTTCCCCAAGACATCCGTTTTTGACCGAGCCAGGTGAATAACAAACCTATCCGCCAACAAGTGAACATCCCCCATCTGGACGTCCCCGCTACCTACCCAGTTAGCACTCACCGATTCCCTGATGCAGAATTCACTGAAAAAGGCCAGGATAAACGCTAAGTCAAATAAACGCAACTCATAATTATCCTAACAAAGTGGGGGAAAAGAACACACCAAGCCCTCCAACAGCTTGATGGACACAGGCCACCTAGTGTCAGGAACCACGTGACCCTTCAGGAATACCTTGAGAGCCTGCCAAATTATAAAATGCTTGGTGAGACCCTCCCACCCCCGCAACTTAAACCAGAATGCCAACACAGACCTATGCCTACGCACCCCACAGATAGCCACCAACAGAGGTAAAATTTCTAAGGACGCCAGATTGTGGATAAGCGGGCTATGAAACCAGGCCTCAGGCTATGGCCCAGCACACCAACTGCCCCCAAAATAAGCCCCGAAGCCCACGATGCCCGAAGCATCTGTGTACAGTTCCAGCTCATCCAACGACACCGACGCATTCCCAATGATCACTGTGCCATTAAAATGTACCAGGAACGTATCCCAGACCTTCAAGGATAACGACACCCCTGCCGTCGCCCAAGACAGACTCCGGTTGAAAATCATACCGATGGGGATCACCTGACAAGCAACGTTAAGCTTCACGATCAACGACTAGGAAACCTTCCAAGACCATCCCACCTCACCAAAGGTAACCTTCCAAGACCGACCCACCTCACCGCCCCAGAAGCTTGTCCCTTGGGAGCCGACACTCACCCCTGCATGAGTCAATCTCCAACCCCAGGAAGCTGAGACATTTTGTGTGTCCCTCCATCTTGCCTTCCACCAGCGGCATGCCAATTACTCCAGCCATCCAATCAAACATCCGCAGAAGATAGAGGCAAGTTGGCGAACCAGCCGGACCTACACATAAGAAATTGTGCACGTAGTGCACCACCAAACGATTCCCCGATTTCTGTTCTAACCAACTACTCAAGGAACTTCTAAACTTCTCAAAATAGGAGAAAGAGATAGAGCAACCCATTGGAAGGCAGAGATCCACATACCTTCCCTCAAAGAAACAACCCAGCAAGTGATGACACGCTGGGTGCACGGAACGCCACCTCAATGTCAACTTTTGCCATCAACTCGGCTGGCCCAGCCTTCTTAACCATCTCGACCATGTGTTCCAATGATGCATAAGAGACCAAGCACAGGTCCTTGTCAATGTCGTCATTGACCGAATACCCCTTGTGATTGGAGAGATGGTGAATGATCCTAAATTTACCTTCCTACTTCTTCGGAATCACCCCCAGCAGAGACAAAGTCAAATTACTCAGTGGGGCGAGGGCAAACAGCCCCGCCATTCTCCCCAATTAAACTTCCTTGAAAAGCTTGTTGCGCACCACCTAAGAAAAATCCGCCACCAAACGCTAATTACAAAAACTCAAGGGAAGCACCCGATTCCGGAACGGTATGACAAAACCCTCCGAAAAACCAGCCCTCAACAAGTCTGCGTCGGCCTTGTTACCGTATAGGCTTAGCCACGACAGCAGCGCATCTAACTTCACTGAGGTTGTGCTGAACCAGGTGCTGGAGATCCACCGGTGATCCCGCCCTTTTCCCCCCACACCCAGAGCACTCATGCTTAAACCTGCACGTCGAACTCCACTTACACTAGCCCTCGTTGAAGAGCCAGCAAATGCCTTTCTTAAATGCGGGCGATGAGGCGGATTGACCCCCCCTCACCGGCCACGGATTAAGATGATCATACAAGTCGCTGAGATAGTTTTTCATGTCAATATTGATATTAAGTTGCTGTTACAGGTTGTGGAGCTGTACTGGGAGTGGGAACACTTTGGTTTATAGTATAAAACCAATGTTCCATTTAAATATGTTTTTTATTGAAAGGAGTCAGACAATAATAAAATAGTGATTCATATGAACTCAGGACACGCAGGTCTGAGAGCACGATTTCTGTGGTACAACCAATGAAAGGACATATTATCCAAGTCTACATTATAGCAAGCATGTCAAACTCGCGGTCCACAAGGACCATCTTTTGCGGCCCGGTGAGCCACGAGTACATGCTGGTGTCATAGCAGAGTAGGCACCTGCTTACCCCACATTGCAGGTGCCTACTCTGTGTGTCTGTCTGTCTTTGTGTGTCTGTCAGTGAGTATGTGTATGTGTGTCTGTGTGTGTGTCTGTCAGTGAGAATATGTGTCCATCTGTGTGTGTGTCTGTGTTAGTGAGTATGTGTGTGTCTGTCAGTGAGTATGTGTGTATGTCTGTGTATGTGTCTGTCAGTGTGTGTGTCTGTCAGTGAGTATGTGTGTGTCTGTGTGTGTCTGTCAGTGAGTATGTGTCTGTCTGTGTGTGCGTGTGTGTGTGTCTGTGTGTCTGTGTGTGTCTGTCAGTGAGTATGTGTCTGTCTGTGTGTGCGTGTGTGTGTTTGTCTGTCAGTGAGTATGTGTGTGTCTGTGTGTGTGCGTGTCTGTCAGTGTGTGTGAGTGTGTCTGTCAGTGTGTGTGTGTGTGTCTGTCAGTGAATATGTGTCTGTCTGTGAGTATGTGTGTCTGTATCAGTGAGTATGTGTGTCTGAATGTCTGTGTCAGTGAGTATGTGTGTCTGTCTGTGTGATGTATGGACTGTTGGGCTGTGTGTGAGTGTATGAGTGTATGTATTGTGATGTATGGGCATTGGGCAGTTGTTGGCTGTGAATGATGCACTTCCTTTCTTTTGGTTCTTTACTTCCTGTTCCTGTTGGCAGTTGGTGGAATGTTCCAGGGATTTGAAATGGCGGCTGCAGAAACCCTGTGTAACAAGGCTGCAATATGAAGATTCTGTTATATATGTATTAACAAAGTGAGTACTTCGTTATACAGGAATTATTGGCTGATTTGTACAAAACATCACAGTGGCAACGAGGCTGTAGAACCCAAACTGACATGGCAGCCATTGGCACTATAAAGGACTTTGATCCTGACTCGGATTTATGGGCCTCTTGGGTTGAAAGGCTTGAACAATATTTCACAGCTAATGATATTCCTGACAATAAACAGGTCGCTGTTTTCCTAACAGTTATAGGAGCCAGAACGTATGATACGCTAAGGAGCCTCTTACACCCAGAGAAACCTGCCTGTAAGCCATTGGCAAGCCTGATTACTCTGTTAACTAGCCATTTCCAACCAAAACCACTAGAGATAGCAGAGAGATTTAAATTCTATAAAAGAAGACAAGAGCCTGGTGAATCAGTTTCAGCATATGCCATTGAGTTACGGAAACTCGCCAGCACCTGCTGCTTTGGGGACTACCTGCCCACTGATCTGCGAGACCAGTTTGTAATGGGCATTGCAAGTGATACAGTGCTAAGGAGACTGCTTACAGAAGAAGAGTTAACATTTAAAAAGGCAATGAACATGGCAAGTATTATAGAACAAGCCTCTAAGGATGCTAATCTATTACACAGCAGACTGGACAACACACAGGAAGCAGAGCTAGAAGTTTTAAAATTAGACGCTAGAGCACCAAGTAAACCATAGAGAAAGAGACATTCAAAACAGGAACATACACATTACAAATGTTATTGCTGCGGAGCTACTACACGTGTTGCACCTGCATGCAGATTCAAGGATGCCAAGTGTCATGCTTGTGGTAAAATGGCCCACCTACAGAGAGTGTGTAAATCCACAGCAGAGAGAGGCAGTAATCGCTTGAGAGACAGAGCAAAGAATGCCTATAAAGTACAAATGCAGGAGTCTTCTGAGGATTCGGATGAACAATTTCCTGTACGAAATTTAAAAATATATAAAATAGGTTCTAATCTGGCTGCATTCACAGTTCAGGTTGTTGTAAATGGAAAGGAACTGACTATGGATTTGGACACAGGTGCAGCTGTATCAGTGATTTCTTTGACAGACTGGAAACGCCTTAAAATACATAGGCCAATAATTCCGACAACAGTGATACTGCAGACATATTCTAAAGAGCTGTTAATACCAGTGGGTTGTGTGACAGTCACAGTTACATTCAACAAGTGTAAGAAGAAACTACCTCTCTATATCTTAGAGAATGGAGGACCTCCACTTTTTGGTAGGGAGTGGATAAGGGCTCTCGGAATGCCTCAAGTGCATAAGTATCCATGTCATGTGTTGAATGAAAATCAGACCAGACTTGACTGGATTAGGGAGTTACAGGAAAAGTATGCACCAGTGTTTGATGGCCAATTAGGGACTGTAAAGGGACAACAAGTTTCCTTAGAATTAAAGGAAGGAGCAACACTCTAATTTTTTAAAGCAAGAAGTGTGCCTTTTGCTCTAAGGGCTGGAGTGGAGGCAGAATTGAGGAGATTAGAGGAGCTGAATATCATCTTCCGGGTTCACAATATTGAGTGGGCTTTGCCCATTGTTCCTGTGAGAAAATGAAATGGGGAGATACGGATTTGTGGGGATTTACGCATGGCTCTTAACACACAGCTTAAAATAGATAAGTATTCCTCTTCCTAGGGTATATGATATTTTTGCATCATTGGCAGGTGGCCAGCAATTCACCAAAATTGACTTGAAAAATGCATACCTACAGTTATCTGTACATCCAGATTCTCGACCACTACTTACGATTAATACCCATCAGGGGCTATTCAGGTATAACCGTATGGTTTTTGGCATTTCATCTGCACCAGCTGTCTGGCAGCGAACAATGGACAAGTAGTTAGCTGGAATTCCTGGGACACAGTGCCTGTTAGATTACATGCTGGTGACGGGTAAATCAGAGGAGGAACATAAACAGAATGTAGAGGCAGTTTTGCAAAGACTTATGGAATATGGATTGAAAGTGAATTTGGATAAATGCCAATTCATGCAGGATCGTCTTGAATTTTGTGCTCATGTAATTGACAAACATGGGCTGCATTCAACAGATGAGAAGGTCAAGTCATTACAGGATGCTCCAACTCCACAAAACGTGACACAACTAAGGTCCTATCTTGGTCTGTTAATTTATTACAACCGTTTTTTGCCAAATTTAGCTCATGTCCTGTACCCTTCACATCGTCTTCTAGAGAGTAAACGACAATGGCACTGGACAGTAGAATGTGCTTCAGCTTTCCATAAGTCAAAAGAACTAGTGTGTAGTTCACGTCTTTTAGTACACTATGACTTGGAAAAGCCTGTTTCCATTGCTTGTGATGCATCACCTTACGGACTGGGAGCAGTCCTGTCTCATTCCATGGCTGATGGGACAGACAGGCCAGTGGCTTTTGCCTCTAGATCGCTCACAGCTGCAGAAAAAAA
The DNA here is from genome assembly GCA_933207985.1 of Pelobates cultripes. Lineage (NCBI taxonomy): Eukaryota > Metazoa > Chordata > Amphibia > Anura > Pelobatidae > Pelobates > Pelobates cultripes. Next base: position 78,752,714 of record OW240916.1, on the reverse strand, counting down.
CTATTCTCAAATAGATAAAGAGGTTCTGACAATAGTATGGGCAGTAAAGAAATGCCATCTTTATATATATATGGTCAACCCTTCACACTGCTTATGGATCATAAACCTTTATTGACAATTTTTAACCCACAGAAAGGTATTTCAATCACGACAGCAGCAAGACTTCAGAGGTATGCCTTAACTCTGGGGGCTTATCAGTATCAGATACAATATCGTCCAAACACTCTGCATTCTAATGCGGATGCATTCTCTAGACTTCCATTGAAAATGGATTCACAATTAACTACCTCAGAAAGATCTACAATATATTTTAGTGAGGTGATAACAGCCAGAGAAATTGCACAGGAGACAACCAAGGACTCTTTGCTGAGGGAAATACTTATTTTTGTATGCAAGGGTTGGCCACTAAAGACTCCAATACATCTCAAGTCATTCCAAACAAGAGCTCAGGAGTTATCAATTCGAGATGGCTGCTTAGCCTGGGGAGAAAGGGTGGTTATTGCTTTTGTGTTACAACAACCGATTCTTGAAATTTTACATGCAGGTCATCCTGGCATAGTCCGCATGAAGCAAAAGGCAAGAGGTCATGTATGGTGGACAACCATTGATGAGGATATTGCCCGTTATGTTTCAGGTTGCACTGGTTGTGCACAAGCACAGCGTGACTTGCCACATGGTGCCGTACAACCTTGGACCTGGCCTCTATCACCATGGCAGAGAATTCACATAGACTTTGCTGGACCAGTGGAAAATAAAATGTAAAATGTATCTGATTGTGGTAGATGCACATTCTAAATGGCCAGAAGTTCTATTCATGTCGCAGACGACTGCAGAAGCTACTGTTAAAGCATTACAGAAACTATTTGCAACATTTGGCTTGCCCAGAGTGCTTGTTTCAGATAATGGACCGCAGTTTCTGGACAATTTCAGGCTTTTCACAAGGAAAATGGTATTTGGCATCATCGTACAGCACCGTATTATCCTGCTACTAATGGTCAAGCAGAACATTTTGTTCAAATGTTAAAGGGTTTTCTGAGAAGTCTGAAAGCAGAAGGAAAGAGACCTGAACATCATTTGTCTGAGTTCCTTCTACAGTATCGAAATACACCTCATCCAACCACTGGTCAACCTCCAGCATGCCTTATGTTAGGTCGTGAACTCAGGACAAAGTTGGATCTGCTAAAACCAGAGATTCAACAAAGGGACATCCAGCAACAATTGAAAATGCAAGTCGGAAAAGCAGGCCAAGTTTGGATGCGTGTATATCATCAGGAGAATCATTGTAAAGAAGCAGTGATAAAGGAAGTTCTGGGGCCGGCGCACTATAAAGTTTTAACCTCTGATGGATGTTACACACGGAGACATACAAATCAACTTCGACCACGTATAACAGACAACGTATCAAAGTGGGTAGGGCCACTCATGCAACCAGACACTGATATCTGGCATGGAGTTTGGCATGATGACATTTCTGAAGTCTGCAATACACCTGGTCCAGAGGCTCATGATGTAATAGGGGATGATTTGGAGGAAATACCCCATGAAACTCAGGAACAAGAACTGCCAACCAACAGTTCAAGTAACCATGAAGGCTGTGGTCATGAAAATACTGGCCATTCAACAAGAGAGAGAAGGGCCACAAACCGCTGGCAACCAGAAGATACATTAAGGGACTATAGTCAGAGAAACTCCACAGTGAGAAGGTGGAAATGGTATCCTAGTAGGAGTAGAATAAGCTGTCCTGAAAAAAAGATTGTAGATCTTGAAGATGATGGACAGAATGATGCAGATTAAGGACACATTTTTAAATTGTTCATTTATTATTGTTGCCAACTTTTTACTATTTTGTTTTCTTTCTTTTGTTGAGAAAGGAAGGAGATGTGATGTATGGGCAGTTGGGCTGTGTATGAGTATGTGAGTGTATGAGTGTATGTATTGTGATGTGTGGGCATTGGGCAATTGGGCTGTTGTTGGCTGTCAATGATGCACTTCCTTTCTTTTGGTTCTTTACTTCCTGTTCCTGTTGGCAGTTGGTGGAATGTTCGAGGGATTTGAAATGGCGGCTGCAGAAACCCTGTGTAACATGGCAGCAATATGAAGATCCTGCTATGCATGTATTAATAAAGTGAGTATTTCATTATACAGGAATTATTGGCTGGTTTGTACAAAACATCACAGACTGTCAGTGAGCATGTGTGTGTGTCTGTCAGTGTGTCTGTGTGTGTGTGTGTCTGTCAGTGTGTCTGTGTGTGTGTCTGTCAGTGAGTGTGTGTGTGTCTGTCAGTGAGTATGTGTGTGTCTATCAGTGAGTATTTGTGTGTGTGTCTGTGTCAGATCAGATTTGGCACAGGGTGATAGAGGGGATGCTGTGGTTTAGTAGAGGGGGGACTGAGATATAGTAGAGGGGGATGCTTTTTTATATATATATATACTGTACTTTTTAAAATAAACCTACGTTTCTATGAAACTTTAGGGTATTTTTTTTTTTGTGGCCCACATAATCTTAAACCTTGTTTATGTGGCCCGTGCCAGACTTTGAGTTTGACATGCTTGCATTACAGCTACAATACATGTAAAGTTTATACGTATTGTAGCTGTAATGTCGTGTAAACTTGGATGATATGTCCTTTCATTGGTTGTACCACAGCAATCATGCTCTCGGAGCTTCGTGTCCTGAGTTCATGTGAATCGCTATTTTATTACTGTCTGACTTCTTTCAATAAAAAACATATTTAAATAAACAAAGCCCTCCTCCTGACCAATTTATTATAACATGACTTTACGTTTAGACATCATTGTGAAAGCCAATACAGGAATCACATTTTATTGGTAGTCTCAATGAGGGTGCACACTTTATGGAAAATTTACTTTTCACTGGTAAAATTGGCAATAAAAGCAACTCATTGACACAGTTTGTGAGCTTCACAAAAGCCACATCCGTCCATGAACATTGTATACCTATGTCTTGCTGAAAAAGGTTGCCTTTTGACTTTTACAGAGTGTAAAATGTCTCCACAATAATACATGTTATAGACTGAACTCAATGTCTTCAATTACCTCCACCTGAAACTAAAATCCAAACTAATATCTGTGTGACTGATAATACAAATCTTATACATATTGCAGCCTCTAAATCAAAATCATTACAAACAATGCAAATGTTGTATATATCACAGCCCCTACTTAAAATCCATTAGACAAGTAACGTAAACAATTTAACAAAAGACTGATGTGACATGGCAAAAAGTCATTTCAAGCAGTTTCATGGCATAAAAAAGGTTTTTCTTACCTTATCAATGCTGTTGAAAGGTTTCAAATCACCACCCACCCTTCTCCATGCTTAAAGTATAGCTACATTGTCTATAGAAAAGCTGTTTCCCTCCATGGCTCTGAGCTGTGCCCTCCTGTGTCCTTGCTCTGTCAATGTCTTGGATAGACTGAAAAGAGATGTGTTGATTATGGACAGGTCTACATAGGGACATCACAAAGACAATTTGACATCACTGAGGATGATGGAACACCGTGGATGTCATCAAGGCACAGCAAGCAGTAAGAAAGAGCATGTATTTTTTTGTTTAGTTTTTTTGGTTTTTGGTTTTTTTATTTCTAACATAGCAATGTAAGGCTTTCTCAAACATGGAACAGCTGGAGCAAAAGTGAATGGAAAGGAAAGGGGTGATTTGTACCAGAGCAACTTGGCCTGTCCCTGAATTACTGTGCCTGAGAATTTAGGGGACCTGAAACTTTTTTCAGCCACTGTCACTCTGTCCCCAATCAGACCAGAATTAATCTCTGTCTTCTAGCTGTAAACCACTGTTAATTTTGTCGACTAACACTTTTAGTCAAATTTTTGTCAACTAAAACCAGAATAAAAGTAAAACAATCAAGATGACTAAAATATGACAAAAATTAAAATGGCTTTTTAGTCAAAAGACTATGACTAACACTTGACAGGTGCATTGTCGCCATACGGGCAGGTGGAGATTTCCAAAAAAAGATACCCACCCCTTTTACCAATCAAGTGCAAACACTCTAAGGTGTGGGTCAATATGTCCACAGGTATATTAACAATATACAATAATATAATAATATCTTCAAAACATCAACTGAAACATGTAAAGTCATTGCCTCACCCCTCCACCCATACATCACAGTACATATCCCATATGTCATAAATAAAGGCAATGACACATACAGTAAACATTATAATAACAATGTAACGGCACATAAATATATACACAAAGAGCAACGTAATGATTAACCGCCTCCTGGTAGGGGCATACCAGGATACCCCTATACCTCTGAGGTTCTGAGCCACTGACTGGCTCGAAACCCATCAACATTATACCAACATTGTAACCAACCAATTTGGAACCAATCAACCAACTTCCTTAACTCTTCTTAATTAAACCAGAGACCATATTTCTCCCTAGCCTTCCCCTCATCAACCCTGCCATAAACTCAGACCTTAACCCCTTTAGCCACCTGAGCTCAGCCACCCCGGAGAAACAGGGTTTTAGTTAATCCCTCCTGCAACCTTAGGTTGAAAAGATCCCACCCCACATCCGAGAGGTGAACCCCCATGCTTACGTAAATACCCTGGCAACATAGCTTTGAGGTCCCTATGCTGGACTACCACCCCTTAACCCCCTATCCCACAATTTCCCTCACGAAATGGGCCATTAACACATTAACCTCACCGCAGCAGTGCACAATCGCAGATGGGTCATGCACGGGCCGCCACCTGAGCCCTGGAATTATCTCTGACCAAATCACCTGGAGACCAGGGACCAATGCCCTAAACCTGTTGATGTCCTGCTTCATCTACTTAACCAACTTCCTCTGTGTGACCAACCCATATTGTTGCCCCTTGCATGTAGAACAAGAAAATCTGGTCGTCTACCCCTTCCAGCATACCGAGGACCACCCTGCAAATTGCCTGCCCTCTGTAGCCCCGATAACCAAACCATTTTAACACAATCTGGTCTTCCGGAAAGCCCAGCTGCTGACCCCTGAAACGAGCTGAAGCCATCCGCTTAGCCCAGAAGATGTAGGAATGATCCATGATCCAAACGACTTCACCTAAGGATACAAGAGCAGACATTAAATCACAGCTCTGGACCCTCAACAGCACAACATTACACCAGATGCCCTAAGTGCACACAAGACTGGAACCGCACCAAATCCCACCTACCAAATTTTTTTTAATTAGCTCCTCGCCCAGACCTAACCTCATCATTTCCGTAGTGGACCCTATCCAAAATAAATGTGTCCCAAACTGGCCAGGCCACAATCCCAATTCCCCAAGCCCCAACTGGAAGACCCTGAAGAACTGAAAGCGTCAATAAGACCCCGGGAGCCCATGTAACACAACGTCCATGCCCTTCCCTAAGACATCTGTTTTTGACCAAGCCAGGTGAATAACAAACCTATCCACCAACAAGTGAACATCCCCCATCTGGACGTCCCCGCTACCTACCCAGTTAGCACCTGTTACAAACGCTGGTATAGTAGATACCCTGTTCGCCTATTCCTCCCGAACTACTGAGCCTGTGTGATTATAGCTGCAGTTCAGGTGTATAGATTCGAATAGTTCCAGATGAATGCAGCATCCAAGTAGTTTCTCCCCAGCAAGTAGACAGTTACCCAAACATGAGCCTAGACTTCATGAAGGGTACAACAGAAATTAATTTTAATGGTGCCGCACTGGCTTTTATGTAAGTCTCCATGCAAGGGGTACTTCCACATGGACCTTGTGGGGGACAGGGACACAAACGTTAGAGCCAATAATATTACAGTGACAAAGTGTGACACTCCCAATACAAACAGATAATCCCCTCCTCTCTGCCTGTGAGATAATTGAGTTATAATTGAGCTAGATTAATAACTCAATTATCTCCAGGCAGTATAAACATATGTTCCCAAAACTTAGAAAGTACCCTAAAACACATAGCAATCCCATAAATGTCATATCCCCTGATAGCTCTGATCTGGGTGACCAACATATCCAAAAATCACCCAGATCAGTTCAGGGGTACAGAAATCGTGCTCTCGAACCTGCGTGTCCTGAGTTCATGTGAATAGCTATTTTATTATTGTCTGACTCCTTTCAATAAAATACATATTTAAATAAACAAAGCCCTCCTCCTGTCCAAATTATTATAACATGACTTTTCGTTTAGACATTATTGTGAAAGCCAATACAAGGATCACATTTTATTGGTAGTCTCAATGAGGGTGCACACTTTATGGAAAATGAACTTTTCACTGGTAAAACTGGCAATAAAAGCAACTCCTTGACACAGTTTGTGAGCTTCACAAAAGTCACATGCGTCATGAACATTGTATACCTATGTCTTGCTGAGAAAGGTTGCCTTTTGACTTTTACAGAGTGTAAAATGTCTCCACAATAAGTACACATTATATACTGAACTCAATGTCTTCAATTACCTCCACCTGAAACTGGAATCCAAACTAATATTTGCGTGAATGATAATGCAAATCTTAAATATACTGCAGCCTCTAAATCAAAATTTTAAACCCCTAGTTAAAAACCAATAGGCAAGTCACGTAAACAATTTAATTAATTTACACATCATCAAACATGTTGTGGGAAAAGAAGAAACATTAAAAGAAAAACAACATTACAAAAAACAGTATTATGAAATATATAGAGATTTGGTTTTTGTTTTATTTTTCTTACCTTTTCAACGCTGCCGCTAGGTTTAACCCCTTAAGGACACATGACATGTGTGACATGTCATGATTCCCTTTTATTCCAGAAGTTTTGTCCTTAAGGGGTTACATTCACAAGCCACCCCTTGCGACGCTTAAAGGGCAACTATATCGTCTATGGCAAAGCTGGCTCTGAGCTGTGCCCTCCTGTGTCCTTGCTCTGTCAATGTCTTGGATAGACTGAAAGGGACATCAGGTGTGTTGGTTTGCATAGTGACATCACAAGGACAATGTGATTTTACTGAGGTGATGAAACACTGATGATGGCATCCAGTCACAGCAGGCAGTGAGGAAAAACATGCTTTTTTAAATTTTTTTATTTCCAATATAGCAAGGCAAGGCTTTCTCAAACAGAGGCCGCACTCGTCAAGCAATAAAATAGGCATGGATAACCATGTTCCTATATTTTGGTTTAGGCTTCCATATTGTCTCCTATATATTAGTTTCTGTTGATATATATACTTTTGAATTTTTAATTTTCCCTATACGTCTTGCTTTAGATCGGTTATTTCTCTCTTTACTGTACATACTTCTATCTTCGTAGATAAGTATAGGTGGTGCAGTTACACTTTATTTTAGTTTGCAGGAATTCAGCAACCTCAATCTTGCCATTTGTTGTAGTATATATAAGCTGTTCTGCACATCCCTAATGATAACAATGATAACTAATACCAAAGAATTATAAATTTACAACTGTAATGGGCAGTAATGTCCACAAGATGGTGGTAAAGCTAGCCTTACACCAGAATGTCTATGTTCACTAAGGAAAACAAAAAATTTTTAATCACGGATAAGGCGCCACTGCAACCTGAAAGTGATATTACCTAACATATAGTAATTAAGTCATTAAAGAAACACTTCACATGAAAATGTGTTCTTTTTAAAAAAAAAACTATTTAGTAGATATATCCCCAATTAAATCATGCACGTATGCATTTTATTATGTATCCTTTCATTGAGGGTATATTTAAAAACAGTTTGCAAACCCCCTCTTTCTTCCAAAACCCAGACTTTCTGTAACTGTCCAATCACAGACTTCCCAATGCAGCGCAATGAGAAGTTTTTGCAAGGCAGGTGCTCTTGCTGCCTCTTCAGTTTACCTTCACTAAGTTAAACAAACCAGGACGTAAAAGGACCAGTCTGATTGACGGCAAATCTCTACTCTTTGTAAAAGAGGGGGGAAAGATGGTTATAGCAGGGGAGGGCTGGCAGCCTTAGGCCTGCGGGGCAAAACCAGTCAAGTGGCCCATTGCACAACCAAATCAGTTCACCATCCATGCCCACCTTTTCCTGGTTTCCGGGTGCAGTTTGGCTCCACTGGTCTGGTGTAGAACAGGATCTCTGGAGGCTATTTGCAACTGTGGTCACAAAATTCAATGTTCTGGTAGAATTGGAAGCAGCTCCATTTTTTGGGGGCCCCTTACACAGCTCAAGGTCTGGGCCCCATGGCCTGACAGTGAGTATGCCCATAAGGCCCACTTATATGTTCCACCCATCCATGAGTTTGCTCACAGGGAGTGGAGTGTGTAGGGGATGTGTTATGTGTTATTGTAGAGGATCTAATATGTGTGCTTATGATATGTAGTGTATACCAGTTTGTGTGGGTGATGCAGTGTGTTTGTGTGTAGTGGAAGCAGTGTGTATTTGTATATAAGGGATGTATTGTGTGTTTCTGGTTGTGTGTAAGGGATGCATTGTGTGAGTCTGTGTTTGTATGCATAAGGGATGCAAGGTGTGTGTCTGTATGTGTGTGCATTGAGTGCAAGAGATGCATTGTGTTTCTGTGTGTATGTAAGAAAAGCAGTGTGTGTGTTTGCATGTGTGTGTAAGGGTTTGCATTGTGTGTTTCTGTGTATGTGTGCAAAGGATGCATTGTCTTTGTGTGTAAGGGTTGCATTGTGTGTGTGTGTGTGTGTGTAATTGATGCATTGTGTGTTTCTCTGTGTGTAAGGGAAGCATGTTGTGCTTCTGTGTGTGTAGGGATGCATTGTGTGTTTCTGTGTGTGTATGTACAGGGATGCATTGTGTGTGTGTGTGTGCGCGCGTAGTGTGAAAGAGCTCCCTGTCTTGCCCCCTGTCCTATACAGCTGTCCCTTCCGTCCCTTAGAGCTCTCCCCTGCCCCTTAGTGGTCTCTCCTCTCGCCCACCCTCCCCTAGCGGTCTCTTCTCACACTCACCCTCCCACTCTGTGTTCTTCTCACTCCCCCCTTCATGTGTTCTCCTCACCCCCCTATGTTCTTCTTACCCCCCTCCTCCATGTGTTCTTCTTATCCCCCTTCTTCTTCTTACTCCCTTCTTCTTCTTACTCCCCCCTTCTTATTGCTCCCCTTTTCTTATTGCTCCACCTTCTTCTTACCTTTCTTCTTCTTGCTCCCCGCTCTTTCTTACTTCCCACTCTTTTCTTACTCCCCTTTTCTTATCTCCTCCTTCTGCCTCCCCTCCCCTCTTCTTGCTCCCCCTCTTCTTACTCCCCCCCTCTCTTCTTACTTCCCCCTATTCTTACTCCCCTTCTTCTCCCCCCCCATCTTCTTACTCCCCCCCCTCCTCTTCTTACTCCCCTCCTCTTCTTCTCCTTCTTCTTTCCTCCTTCTTCTTATTACTCCTCCTTCTTATTGCTCCCCTTCTTCTTTACTCCCCTTCTTCTTACCCTTCTTCTTCTTACTCCCCCACTCTTTTTCTTCTCCCCACTTCTTTCTTACTCCCCCCCCTCCCTCTTCTTACTCCCCCCCTCCCTCTCCCTTTCCTCTTCTTACCCCTCTTCTTACTTCTCTCCTCACCCTCTTCTAATTCACCCCTCCCTCTTCTTGCCTCCCCCTCTTCGCCTCTTCTTACCCCCTCTTCTTCCTCCCCTCCTCCTCTCATCTTCCCCCCTCCTTCCCCTCTTCTTCCTCCCTCTCCCCTTCTTCTTGCTCCCCTCTCCCCTCTTCTTCTCCCCTCCCCTCTTCTTGCCCCTCCCTTTTTCTTCCCCCTCCTCCTTCTTCTTACTCCCCCCTCCCCCCTTTCTTACCCCCTTCCTCCTCTTCTTACCCCTCCTCTCACCTTCCCTGTAGCGTGGTCGAGCTCCTCTCTGGTCCTCTCAATGTGCACCTTCCTATCACTCTGGCCGGGTACTGCGGACCGGAGAGGAGCTCGGCCACGCTACAGGGGAGGGGAGGAGAGAAGCAGCTGCAGCCGCCTGAGGCTCTTAACAGAGCGTTCAGGCGGCTGCAGCATTTAAAGGGCTGGCCCTGCAGTGGCCGGTCTTAAAATAATTTAGGGCAGCCTGGGGGGCAATTGATCTTTTGATAAGGACTCTCTTCCCTAGGGAGTCGGGAGAAGAAATGAGTGGCTTTTGGTATAATCCTAATTGTTAAAACAGGATGCACTGCTATTTGCTAATTTTTATAAGCCACCTGTATGCTGTAGTATCACAACCAAACTGGCTTATTGCCTGCCGAACTTTAAATGACCAGTTTAATAGATGCACTAGGAGGCAAGGAGTGGCCAAAGACTACTACCTCGTGATAAATGGGCATGTTGGTCAGGAGCATGAGTCACAAATATCCTGCCCGGCTGTACATACTTGCCATATATATAGTATATAATTCTAGGCCTTTCTAATGTTGTTTGAATAGGTTATTGATTATGATGGTACCTGGACTGTCTCTGATTATGAGTTGTGTAGCATGCAACGGCATTGTCCAGGGCACTAGATCCAGGTGACCAGGGCTCGAGTCCTGCAGGAACGCATGGGAACGGCGTTCCTGCACTTTTTCCAAAGCAGGAACGCCGTTCCCGTTACCTGTCCTGCAGGACCGGCCCTGCTACCTGCACAGAGGGGCCAGCACACGCTGTGTTCCCTCTCCAGCTATAACTCTCGCGAGACCAGCGGCTGTTACCATGGCAACGCTCCGCACAGGCGAGTCTCGCGAGAGTTAGAGCTGGAGAGGGAACACAGCGTGTGATGGCTCCTGTGTGCAGCGGCTGGCTCCCTCCAGCATACCACCGGACCACCAGGCGATCTCCCCCCTCCCTGACAAGGTAAGAAGCAGGGAGGGGGGAATAAAATAAAAAATATACATAAAGTAAAAAAATGCTTCCCCCCCCCACACATCATCCACCACACACACACACCCATCATCCAGCACTCACACACCCATCATCCAGCACTCACACACCCATCATCCAGCACACACACACACAATCCAGCACTCACACACCCATCATCCAGCACTCACACACCCACAATCCAGCACTCACACACCCATCATCCAGCACTCACACACCCATCATCCAGCACACACACACCCATCATCCAGCACACACACACCCATCATCCAGCACACACACACCCATCATCCAGCACACACACACCCATCATCCAGCACACACACACCCATCATCCAGCACACACACACCCATCATCCAGCACTCACACACCCATCATCCAGCACACACACACCCATCATCCAGCACTCACACACCCATCATCCAGCACACACACACCCATCATCCAGCACTCTCACACCCATCATCCAGCATACACACACACATCATCCAGCACACACACACACATCATCCAGCACTCTCACACCCATCATCCAGCACACACACACACATCATCCAGCACTCACACACACGTCATCCAGCGCGCACACGCACACACTGCATTCATTATACACACTCTTCACTCACTACAAACACACTACATTCACTATACACCCTCTGCATTCACTATACACCCTTTGCATTCACTATACACACTCTGCATTCATTATGCACATTCTGCACTAACTACACACTACATTCACTATACACACTACATACACTGCATTCATTGTACACACTCTGCACTCACTACAAACACACTACATACACTGCATTCATTGTACACACTCTGCACTCACTACAAACACACTAAATTCATTATACACAATTTGCACTTACTACAAACACACTACATTCATTATACACACTCTGCACTCACTACAAAAACACTACATTCACTATACACACTGCACTCACTACAAACACACTACATTTATTATACACACTGCACTCACTACAAATACACTACATTTGTTATACACACTGCACTCACTACAAATACACTACATTCATTATACACACTCTGCACTCACTAAAACACACTGCATTCATTATACACACTCTGCACTCACTACAAATACACTACAATTATTATTCACACTGCATTCACTACAAACACACTACATTCATTATACACGCACTGCACTATATGCATAGGAGTGTAATTTTTTTTTTATTTTTTTTTTTTAAGGGGGGGCGGTGGGGAGGCAGGTATCTTGGGTGAGTTCCCACACTTTTTTCCCCAGGACTTGACCCCTGCAGGTGACTCTCTCAGAGCATGAGAAGAGTTAGCCTAGTAGGTGGGAACAACCTTAGAATCATCCAGACAAATATTACTACTCAGAACTATTCTCATGCCCTAGACATATTATCTTGCTTTTGACTGAAAAGTGGTGACCAAAATGAAAAAAGCACATCCAAAATAATTTGTATTTGCTTGTGTGTCAAGCTGTAAAATTGTTTTATTATTATACTCTTTGCTAATGATTGTCTAAATGTTTCAGAACTGCAAAGATACACATGAGAAATCTTGTGTGATGTTTTCTTACGTAATTGTCCAGGACTGAAATGCTTAAATAATTAAAAGGGGTGATGCTTGAGCAATCATTATGAAAGCTAATTTCATATATTAATTGATTGCCAAATTATTGCTACGTGTATAATTTGGGTTCCCGGTGGGAAGTAAATAAACACTGTATATACATTTCTTGAAAGTTAAAGATATTGAATATTTCTGCAAATATCTATTTTTTTAAGTCTCAAAATTGTTTTTAGTTTTAATGACTGTAGCCTAAAGTTTAGCAGTGATAACTGTAAGATGATCAGTCAAAGCTATGGAATAGTGACAGAGTGTGCAAGCAAAGCACTGATGAGGAAGTGCCAAATTATAATGAAAAGTTAATGATACACCTGCATGAATTATTGAAATGGCAATGACAGCCCAGTTATCTGCACGGACATGGACCCCGTGCTCACTGTGCTAGGGAGAAACAGCAGCACCGCAATGACGAGGCCCATAGAAGGATTAAATTATTGTTTGGGGTTGCTGTATCGCTCATGCAGAGGGAAATTGCCGCCATTTTGAATCAAGCTATGCTTATGGGTGGGATCAGTCTGATATGCAAATGGTGTAGGTTCTCTAAGTAATGCCACAAGTGAGTAAAAACGTGTTAAATACCTTTTTATTATGTCATACCTGACCCGTCTGGTAGCATGTTGCACGTGTTGCATAGTTGTCAACATTTGAAAAACATTTCAGGGAAGCTTTTCTGAAGGCTATGTAAGGAGGATACAGGAGCATTGACAATTCCCAAAAACAAGCTGCACAGCCCCTCCCACACTGCGCCAGCCAAAACCAAACATTCACATAGGATGATGCTTGCAGTATCATAGAATAGGACTGGTATCAGGGAAGGAGCTAACTATATGCCAATTGGGGTGCTTCTTAAAAGAGGCGGTGACAGTGGCTTTACTGCTTGTTTGCGCCGCCCCTTTATCAAGTTGGACTAATTATGTAATGCGTGCCGCTGGTCATGTTACCAAGCTCTAGGGATGTGCTATACTGGATGTTAATAGACTTGGAAGTGTTCTTTGGCAGCTGTGCTGGGTCCCTGCATGGATCAGGACATAGACATGTATCATCGATTCTATCAGCTCCAACAATCTCCATCCAACTGTCACCTGTAATTGTCATTGTTATCCAGCGACGACTGAAATTAACAAACTATGTCTGTCTGGTTATCATCTATTTGGGAATACGTCATTATTTCACAGTGGCGATGAGGATATATTTAAAAAAAGAAAGAAACTGTGAGTACTCATAACAGACATGTCATTATTTGGATAATTTAATGATTTTGATCCAGATGCATATGCTGGGATTCATGGACTGAAAGATTAGAGCAATATCTTCAAGCTAACGATATTAAAGAGAAGAAAAGAGTAGCTGTATTAATATATACTGAGAGATTTACTATTACCTGATAAAGCATTATCCAAAACATACTCTGAATTAATAACAACTCGTCTCTGACAGTATTTTCAACCACGCCCATTAGAAATAGCAGAAAGATGTAATTTTTATAATAGAAAACAAGAGCAGGGTGAAGATATGAAAACATACACAATTGCACTCTGGAATTTAGCAAGTACATGCCAGGACCCAGCACAGTTGCTAAAGAACATGTTCAAGTCTATGTATATTTATTAACATCCAGGATACCACAAGGGAGCACTATAGAAGATTGGCATCCACCTCAGCCTGCAAAGCCAGGCCCCCGTCCCAGACATCTACTACGGCAGCGCTAGGGAACACCATGTGCTCACTCTCACTCAGCCTGCATAAGTGTGTGTCAGTCTGTCAATCGGATTGGGTCAGTGTGTGTGTCAGTCTTTCAGTCTGATTGGGTCAGTGTGTGTCTCTGCACGGGTCAGTGTTTGTGTATGTGTGTCTGTATGGGTCAGTGTGTGTGTGTGTGTATCTAGTTCAGTCATTGTGTGTGTCTGCACGGGCGAGTGTGTGTGCATTTGTGTGCCTACATGGGTCAGTATGTGTGTCTGCATGGGTCAGTGTGTGTGTGTCTGCATGGGTCAGTGTGTGTTTTTAAGTCTGCTTGGGTCAGTGTGTGTGTCTTCCCTGATGCTTTGCTAGCATTATGACTGTAAGTGCCAAATGTTGCCTATCCCTGGTATAATAGTTTCCAGATCCACTAATATTTTCCTTGATACACATCATTTATATATGTAGACCATGAAAAGTGCTGTCCTGCAGTATGTAGAATGCATGTGCCTTAAGAGGGAAATCCATTAAATAGGGATAACAGCAACAATAGTACTACTTGATTAGTTACTAGTGATGTCCCAAACGGTTAAGCAGCAGACCCTCCCTCCCAGACCCTCCCACCTCCTGGACAGCATCCACTTTACATTCATTGTGAAGCTGCATTCTTAGTGAGCTGTCCAGGAGGTGGGAGGGTCTGGGAGGGAGGGTCTGCTGCTGATTGGCTGGAATGTGTCTGCTGACTGTGAGGTACAGGGTCAAAGTTTACTCAATGATGAGTCCACGGCGAACCGTTCGTGGCGAACCGTTCGCGAACCGTTCGGGACATCACTATTAGTTACCCTTCATGAAATCATGAGCTACTCTACAACATCGAGAAATAACAGTCAGGAAAAAAAATTGTCACGTTCGCTTTCAAGTATTTACTAGCTTTGTGCATATGTGGAATTTTGCATTCATAACCTAAGACAAATGAGGAATGTAACTACAAAAAAAAAGATGCACTTGCAATATTTTATTTCCTAAACAAAAATAAATAATTTGAAAGCTACCAATCTGTGTGAGAAAACCTGCCGCTCTGAGGGACAGATTAATTTTTCAGAAATAAATGGAGCTCCTTTGTACCCCTTTTTACATTGGCATCTCATTTGTAACCAAAAAGAAGAACCAAAATGGAACACGAATATAAAATGATGCAACAGGCACAGTATAGAATGTTTCAAAGCAAATAATAAATAAAACTAATTATAAAAAATAAATAGGTGCAAATGGGAAAAGCCTAGAAAACCAGCCTACTAAGCGAATATGCCGCTTTCTTATACATAACTCCCCATGTGTCTAAAAAAACATGGTGGACTTACAATCCTTATTATAACACACTACATAACTATTTGAACATTTGAGTAAATATATATGCATCTTTCACTGTGTTATGTTTTTCATTTTTTTCTTATTTTTACACCTGCAAGAAAATCTGTTATTGACAAGTATGAATGTTATATCTGTTATCATATATGGGTATTTGTGCTTGTGAAAGTATATGCATGTTGTTTGTTAATTCCCACCAGGCATCAAGTCCTGGGGACAAAAGTGTCCACCCCCGCAACCCCAAAAAAAAAAAAATGATACGCTCGTATGCATATATACAGGGTCGGCCTAGGCCCTTTAGGCGCCCTACGCCTTATAGGCATAATAACACATTTAATAATAATAATGCACACATATCAATATACATGTATTAGTGTATGGCACATTTCGAGGACGTAAGGAACAATAATAAGGAAGCAATAGTAGTAAGAGCAAAGTCAGTTGAGGTGTTCCGAAACTGACTTAAGGTTAGACCTGTAAAAGAGGGCCCACCTAGGTGATATGAGAATAAATAGAGGGTGCGGTGGGAGGGGCACTTCCAAGATCGTCAACGACAGGTAAGCAGGGGCTCACTGGGTTTAAGTAGGGTTCCATGTACCTCTCACAATTACAGGTCAAGTCTTCTTTTTGTGTACGGCACATTTCGAGGACGTAAGGAACAATAATAAGGAAGCAATAGTAGTAAGAGCAAAGTCAGTTGAGGTGTGCCGAAACTGACGTGAGGTTAGACCTGTAAAAGAGGGCAAAATTATAAGAAGCGATTCTTACAAGTCAGATACATTTATTCAGCAGATCATTATTTAGACATTTCACAGAAAGCCAATCTTATTTCTTTCTCCGGATTGGGGATGTATTTGTTGTATGCGGATGATTTCCCCCGACCCATATTTTAATTATGTGAGTTGGTACGTGATTACCGGAGGCAGCTGTGGCTGCTCCAATGCGGAATAAATGGCCCGAATATAAAGCATAAAACGTTTATTGGTTAAGGGTTTCCCTTGAAAAGCTACTAGTGGGGAATCAGGGATGGAAGTGAGTTGAGATTCCAAAAGATTATCCAAAACGTGGATAGGACCTGATTTGGTAGAGGTAGGATAATATTTCATCTCTACTGGAAGACCAGTATGGCTCATTTTGGTATGAGTAATAGAAAAATATTTATGCCTGTGAAGTAAGGTTTGATAGTATTGTAAACTAATTTAGGAGAAAAGTGGCAAAGTTGTAAATGCAACCATATTTACAAATAGAAACATTTATCACACAATAAACACAAACAAACCTTTAAACAACTGATACGCTCTTGGAATAGGCTTTCTTAAATAAAGGTATAAACCAGCCTGTGCGAGTGACCTACTATGGAGCAACAGAGTATTTAACTCATAATTAGGACTGTGAAGCTTGGAGGCTCCTTGGGCTGCGAGTTTGCTGATGGATGACCTCCGAAAAATTCCTGCAAATTAGAGTGTGGGAGAGCGTCAGCTGCGTTAACCTGAATACCCAAAATGTGAACATAAGTTATGCAGAATTGAAGATTTGCCGCTAGCCAGGTAAGACTCCTTATCAAGTTAATAATCGAGAGGGACTGAGAGCAGCATTTGTTAACGATATTACATGTCGCCAAGATATTAGAAAAGCATCTGACCGATTGCCCTCTCCACTCTTTGCCCCGTATATATGTGTAGCTGCTACGATTGGATAGATTCAAATAGTGCTGAGGTGGTATTGAAATTTACTTGCGAGGTAGACTCAATTGGCCAAGAGACGTGTACCCATTTGTAACCAAAATTTGCTGCATAATCTACGGCACCTGATGCGTCATTCCGGACCATAGAGGAATCGTCGGAAACAGGGGGAACAAGTAGTGACCTGCCATTCCAAGAGGACAGGAACAGACGCCACCTTCTTAATATCAGCTCTAGCTGGTTTGTCTAAGAGAGCTGTGGAGTTGTCGACAGGGAGACCATGCAAGAAAGAGCATTCTGGAAATAAAGACTTACCTTGTGGAATTATTCTCCCGGCAAAATTGAGTGAACCAGGTAGTGACTGTAGCGGATTCCTGCTGCAAGAGTCTTGTGACATGCAGATGTTGATGTAAAATAATTCTATCTACTTACACTTGTGGCAGGTTGGCCTGCATAGAAATAGAACTGAGTGTAAACCCTGGGAATGTGATCTCTGTGTTTTGTCCGGGCTATGGGTACTCCTAATCTTTGAACTGAGTGAACATGTGATTCAGGCTGTGTGGCATGCTTTGGTGTGGTTCAATGGTGAGGAAGTTGTCTAAATAGCGTAAGCAGGGCCGTCTTTAATATTGATTGAACCCTGGGCAAGCATCTGCTTGGGCCCCCTGGGCATGCAATCACTCCCTCCACCCCAACCTAGAGGCGAAACTAATGTAGAGAGTGCCTTGGTGCAAAAAAATAATAATTCAGGCTGCCCTGTAGCACAAGAGTAAAAAAAAGATAGATCCCCATTTGTCATACAACTCCTGCGATGCTATGCCAGGTGGGGATCTACCATCCTTGCAGGGTTGTATTTTTGAGCAGTGTTTGTGCAATTGAATGTCAGCATGTTATTGTATAGAGTGTATGTGTGCATGTAGGGGTGTATTTGTATGTACTGTTACCATTGGAATGCAGTGGTGTACTTGTGTGTAGTGTTTGCGTTTGAATGCAGTAATGTGTGATTGTCTGTAGTGTTGGCTTTTAAATGCAGGTGTACTTTTGTGTGTAGAGTTGGTGTTTGTATATAATTTTAGCGTTTTAATACAGGAATGTGTTGGTATGTAATGTTTGTATTTGCATGCAGGGGGTTGTTTGGATGTAGTGTTGTGTACATTTGTGTGTAGTATTGGTGTTTCAGCAAACTGGTGTGTTTGTATGTAATGTTTGTGTTTGCAGGGCTCTGTTTGCATGTTGTGTGATTTCTATAACACATATACACATACACATTAACACGCAGATACACACATAGGCACACTGACACATGCTCACACCTTGACACATACTGGCACATACACACACACACTCAGATACACACCCTTTGACACACAGATACAAGCACTTTGATACACACACACACTGGCACATCCACACACAGAGGTACACACACACACTGACACAGGTATGTACACACACACTCAGATACACACATACATAAAGATATAAATGCAGGGGTGTATATGTGTACAGTGCTAGAGATGGAGTGTATTTGTGTTGGCATTAAAATGCTGGGATGTATGCATTACCACACACTCAGATGCACAGTTACACACACTGACACATACATACATACATACATACATACATACATACACACACACACACAAACACACACACAGGTACACATACACACTGACACACAGGTATACATACACACAGAAACACTGACACACAGACAAACACAGCCAGATACAAACACTGACACAAACACAGCCAGATACACACACTGACACAAACACAGCCAGATACACACAAGGACATAAACACAGCCAGATACACACACACATATATGTGTACATTTACATATTTTAATCTCTGCCTTCTAGCAGCTCTTGGACAGCAACTCCCAGCAACCTTGGCCATAATAATGTCTCAACTCTGTTCTTACATACCCTGGTCCAGAATTTGGCAAAAGTGACATTTGGAAATGGTATACAGCCTTTGATAACACTTGATGCAATAATATGTTAAAATAAATACTTTTAAAATGTATATTTAATAGGGAATATTTCTAGGATTTTTAACATGTACTTATTCCCTGTGTGTTACATTGCAAACACCAACACTTGAATAAAAGTGATATCAGAAATAAGCAAAACAAAAAAACAAAACATATTTAGCCACCCTCCTGTCTCCTTACCTTTTGGGTACAGAAAGGTGGCTTCCCTTGGGTCCAGTGGGAGCTTGTTGGCCCAGGCTGATGGGAGTCTGCCATCAGCTTTCTCAGTCCCTGTCCCCCACAATGCTTGCATCCTCCTCCGTGTGGTGTGTGCCTCCTCCCCAGAAGCACTGAGGAGGAAGTGATTTTACCTCACTTCCTCCCAGCATGCCACGGAGAAGAAAAGGGATCACAGGGCAGTGTATGAGGGGCTAGCTGTGTGTTTGTATTCAGCCAACCCCCATATTACAAGGGCCCGGTCCAGAGCAGTATTAAATGGCTGTGGCCCCTGATTACCTCAGGTGCTGCAGGGGACCCATGGGGCAGCTGCCTTAGGGCCCCCAGGAGTAACTGGGCCCGGGGCAGCTGCCCCTTTTGCCCCTCCTTAAAGACGGCCCTGAGCGTAAGACATCTGCATATGTTCCGTAGGAGCCAGGTTTAAGGTTTTGGCAAAGATATCGCATAACTTGGGCTACATATGAAGCCGAATGTTGGTCTGGTAACAAAATAGTGTCTGTCTTCCCACTTAACTCCATGCAGATGCCAGATTGACTGAAGAATGGGTAGTAATTTACACGTGTTAGTAAAGTCTGATTTACATAAACAGGCAGCCTTCCTGGAATGAATGATTGCTTGTATGGCCTCATCAATTCTGGTGAACTGAATGAAAACTTATGACAGGGACAGAGTATTTAAGCTAGGAGAAGTGGGTGAGTGAGGTGCAGAAAAATCAAATGATAAGTCTCTTTAAAATGTAAAATTCCCTGAGGCGATTCCTAGGGGTTTGTCCTCCAGGAGGTGTAAAGGTGGTGTTGTGAGAGGCCCTATCAAGAAACCGTTGGTGATTTGATTAAGAAAGAATTTTGTACTCTGATGGGAACTGTGAGTGCTGACTGTAGGATGGGGTGTTCCAAAATACCTATGTGGAGTGACACAAACCCTGTGTAAAACCCGTTAGCAGACGTGAGAAATTCTACCAGATATAAATAAGGATGAGTAGACAGGTAGCGTTATAGATTAGGAAAGTTTATTGGGGTGGAAGACTTTAGGGTACCGCCTGTAGGGGCACTGTTTTTGGCGTGTGCACTGAAACAAAGTGAGCCCACGTGAAGAAGCCTACCAGCACTATAACTACAACCACTGGCATTGAAATTATTGCAGATTTGTGCTTCACCTAGAAAACAAATTGGCCTGCCTACTTTGTCTTATCAAAATCCCTCTGGGATGTGTTGGACTGATAATCAGTGTTGGCTTACTGGTAGAGGGGATAGCTACGTTTCCAGGATGAAATTTGGTCGTATGGGCTGTTGCTGAGCTTATGGCGCAGGAAGGTGTTTTGAGACCCGAAAAATGCCTTAGAAACTGTTCCGTGTGTAACTGACCCCAGTCGGTGTTTCTATAGTACTCTCTGCGAGCCTGAACTGAGATGGGTGCTGGTAACTGACAGAACGTCTCCTTGTATAGAAACGTTAGACATGCTAAGGAAGTGAGGCAGATGACTTTGTTAGTATAGATCTGCAGTGACCCAGCTTACTAGAGTAGTGCCTACAGGCGAAATTGTATTAACTAGCTTATGTTGGTGACAGGTGACACCCAGACTATTAAGTGGCTTTGAAAGGCTCTACCTATGATTTGGCTCGTGGGACCTTTGTGCCACTGAGGTGGGTGGTGGGGTGTTGGCCTCTCGGTGACATGTAAAAGATTGTAAAATCGATTGGCCGTGACAGGTGAGGCCCTAACTATGACTTGATGCAAGGCTATAACTATGCATTGGGCCGATTGGGCTCGAACCTCTGAAGGGAAGGCTGATTGTATGCCTTGTGGGACCACTTGACTTATAGGCGAGGAGGCTTACAGGACCATACCTAAATTGGCGAGAGCTTAAACCTTGTCCTAACCCCAACTGGTTTTATTTAGTTAACGTACCTGCTGATTGTCCTGTATAACGTATACTGTAGTGGAAAGAACTGTGGTGTATTACCAAATTCTATAAATTATTATGTACGCATACACATATAAACTCTGGTCCGTCTACTTTAACAAATATTTATTCAGAGACAAAACAACAACATACAAATAATGACACACAATCTAACTAACTATACCAACAACAACAGCAACAACAACCTAACTAACAATAACAACTACATCTTATAAAATCACCAGATCCCACTCACAGTTCACCATGATAGAAATTAGCCCATGTCTGCTTAAAGGACTGCTCAGTAGCACAGCCAAGAAGGAACAGAGAGGAATGGAGAAAGGGGAAGTGGTTATCTCTTTCCTGACTTGTAAAGGTATTGAATTACCAATTAACATTTCAAAAGGGTAAAGCTTATCCCACTGTAAGAAAAGCAAACATGAGCTTGGTCACATGACCCCTGGTCACCATATTAGTTTGATGACAGAATGTCACCACATTCCCTCACTTTTTCTTCTCTTATGTTGAGCACATTTAAAAATAATAATTTATCCCTTCTATCTAAACTATGAGATCTGAAGTAGGAAAGGGGAGCACAGGAATTATAGTGAGTGATATAAGCAGGGTGAAAGAAAACAGTCAAATAGGGGTTGCATCACCCCACATTCCCCCACTTTTTCTTCTTTTATGTTGCTCCGTTATCTAGTTATCCCTCTAGTACAGGAAAACCTAGTGGGAGCAAAAACCTGATATACAGGAGAAATTCAACCCACCGTCCCTCCGGAATAGTTCCCTCAGCGACATAAGTTCTCCTGTACTTTCCTATGGCTGTCAATTCACGTGTTATACAAAGTGTCACAAAAAAACAGAACTTATAGAATGTAGGTGAGAGTGTGTGTGTGCAATGTAAAACTTTATTGAAGAATGTGTGAGAGAGCGAGAAAGAGAGAGAGAAACAAACAAAAAACAAAAAAAAAAATCCCCCTTTTCAAGTTTCTTCCTCATCTATTTAGCATGAGTACTAGCAGCAAAGTTTGTAGGACTGGATGTGATATTTGCAGAATTCCATACTCTCAATCCAGTTCCGACTCCTCCCAGTAGAGCTGCAAATTGTCCCATTTTTCCTGACACCCTGCTTTGCCTAAAACACTGTCGCCGTTGTTCCGGACACCTTGGAGGAATAGAAGGATTATTAAAATATAGACTGTAATCTTCTCCCTTATTTGGAGTATCTTCTGGCCGTATTGCCTGTCTCCCATCCCTACTGTGATACAGCGTATACTTATCCATCCTGTAACAAGGATCCACTACGATCTTCTGTTGACACACATCATCATCCTAATACAGCTTTGCCGTGCTCTGTGGGAACACTAGATCTCATCATTAGAAAGGAATAGCTAAATGGGAGACTGGAAGACTGAGACAAAGAACAAAACAAAAGAAAAACAAACATACATAGGATGTAGAGGACAACAAAAACTATGGGAGTTATTCATTGCTGGGGACCCCCAATTGATCAGTATTTCCCTTCCTCATCTGTTCCCTAAGCACTTTCACGTCTGCCTCCAATCTCTCAGTCTGTCTCTTTAGGTCCCAGTAGTCTGTATTCCCTTCTTTATTCCTCCAATTATCCCAATTCCGTCTATTGGTCTGATGCTCATCCCATCTATGGTTCCTTCTCCAATTATTCTCCCAATAACTGTTCCTGTTTCTCCGTTTTTCTCCCCAATTGTGATTTTCCCAGTTAATATCTGTCCTTTTTAGCCTCTCCCAGGTATTTTTATTATTACAATTATTGATTACCTTCGGCCCCTCCCATCTATTCCTCCAGTTATCTCCCATTACATTCATATGGTCCCTCTGTGGATCTCTCCATCTTTTGTCAAAGTCCTGTTTTGGTCTCCAGTTCTCATTATCCCTCTTGTTCTGGGGTACATCCCACCTCTGGCTTCTCCATTTACCATCTAAATCTCTACCAGAGTCAACCTTGAATGTTCTTGTGGATGAAACAGGGAAGGCCTGTTCTGAGAAAGGATGCTTGATCCACCAATTGTCCGCTCTAGTTAGTACCATTTCTAAGTCTGCTGGTGTTGGATCAAAAAGCCTGACAAATTCTTGACACTCCCAGGGAAGGGCTTCCATTACTTTAGTAATATGTTGTGGTGAGCCCAAGACCAGAGGCTGTTGAGGTTGGCGTAGTGTATACCAGAACAATATCCTTTGAGCTACCTCTCTAGGACCATCTGCTGGCCTCATCGTAATATTTGCTATTTCTTTCTCTATGCTGAGTAGATAGAAATTAGTTTCAGCAATTCTTCCTGCCTGATCAGACGCACTGTTATTAAATCCACATAGTCTGCTAGCCAAAGGACCCATAGCATATTCTAAAAGTTCTGTCCATTCCTCTAAGTTTAAACCTCCTTTTTTAGCTCTATTTGCTCCCCTCATAAACCAGTGTGTAAAAGTATTAAAGTTGTTATTTGGCATACTTCCCCACCATTTCTGGAAATTTTCTTTGTCTGTGATTGACATAGTGCTTGTCTGTCTAGAGAAACTAGTAGGCATTTCTCTTGCATTAAAGTGTTCAGTTATTATTAAAGGGGCTTGTGGGACACAGTTAACAACCGGCGCATTTCCCTTGTGTTTGGTTCCGAGCACTGGTTCTGTACCTTTACATATAAAATGAGACTGACCTGGGCATACTTTAGGAATCTCCTTATCCCATTTATTTATGCTTTCTTTAGTTTTCATTTTATATTCCATAACTAGGTTTTGGAGTTCAGTGATCTTAGCACTATATTCATCTCTCTGTTGTTCTGTTTCCTTTAATTCCTTCTCCAACCCCTCGATCATTTTGTTTGTTCTTAGGGCAGCTATTTTAAAACAATCTCTTTCATCAAGAGCATCTTCCATTTTATTAGTAGTTACTAAATTAGCTTGCTGCAATTCGAGTACCATGCTTGCCAAACCCCCTATTGCAGCAACAACCGCTTGTGCCACCAAGCTTTTCCTTTTCTTAATATGGCATTTTTTATTAGTAACAATCTGTGTCAAAACATCCATGAAACCTTCATATTTTCCACAATAGGGGCCTGCTGGTTCTGGAAGCTCATATGGTCCATCATGTTTGTCAATGTCATTCTTAAAGTACTCTAGTACTTCTGCAGAAAAATACTTAGTACCTAGATATGACATTTTAAAACCGAGCTCTCCCTAGGTCTTTAATCAAAATAGACCAGCAGACTAAGGAAAAAAAAACAACACGCTTTTAACAATGGGATTAATTTAAAAAAAACTGAAACTGGCTCCAAAGAGATTGAACCATTTGAGAAACTTAATTACATTAACCTATTCAAACAAACTCTTGTCTTTTAAGAAAAAAAAACTTCACAGTCTCAATACAACAAATGCCCACAGGCAGCAAAACACAAAACCACCCTTTTGCCTTTGTTTAAGTGCAGTGTGGGGGTTTACAAATAAACAGAATGATTTAAAGGAAGGTATGGGAACTGAAAAATACCTGACTGTAACTTCAGCACAATGATAATTCCCAACCATATAACAATCTAACATAGGCACCTTTACCTCAAATACAAACTGTTCATTCTCTATTAAACACACAGTGTAAAAATTTAAATTTTAGCCTGGCTAAACAATAGCCACCACACTGTATTAGCCCCAATACCTTTATCATGTAAACACAATGCTCCTACCCAGAATTCAATGGTTCAAACAGACAAAAGATAACCCACCAAAAAAACAGTTTGCTATTTAAACTTAGAATGCAGGGAAGCCACAAAATGTACAAAATGTAACATCTAAAAACAATTACAATATATTCAGTTTAGTTCTAGTTAGATGCAACAGGAGAGAGACAATACAGCACATGGGCTATTAAAAATGGCCGAAACATCAATAGTACCAATGCAGTGCAACTATTCAATCTTCCCCTTTAATCACCAATACTTTAAAACTGTGCATAAACAAAATTAAACTATAAATGCTACAATTTGCAACAAAATACGTTCTGTCAGTCATAATGCACAAACATTATGCTCCTATCCTGAATTCAATGATTCAAACAGACAAAAGATAACAACAAAAAACATTTGCTATTTTAACTTAGAATGCAGTGAAGCCCCACAATTTAACACCTAAGAAGACAATTAAAATAGATTAAGTTTCATTCTAGTTAGTTGCAACAAGAGAGACAATACAGCGCATGGGCAATTAAAAATGGCCAAAACATCAAAGGTTCCAATGCAATTCAATTTTCCCCTTTTATCACCAATACTTTAAAACTGTACAGAAACAAAGTTAAACCTATAAATGCTACAATTTGCATCAAAATATGTTCTGTCAGTCACAATACACAAATTCAAAACAGTCAACAAAACAAATATGTATATTTGTTTCAACAAAATGAATCCTATGCTATAAAGTCTCTTTCTCTTAGATTATGTATCAATATGGTAGTTATTGCGCCTCACAAACATTTGTTGTAGAAGTCTAAAATTCGTGGTCGCCAAATGTGGTGTATTACCAAATTCTATAAATTATTATGTACGCATACACATATAAACTCTGGTCCGTCTACTTTAACAAATATTTATTCAGAGACAAAACAACAACAACATACAAATAATGACACACAATCTAACTAACTATACCAACAACAACAGCAACAACAACCTAACTAACAATAACAACTACATCTTATAAAATCACCAGATCCCACTCACAGTTCACCATGATAGAAATTAGCCCATGTCTGCTTAAAGGACTGCTCAGTAGCACAGCCAAGAAGGAACAGAGAGGAATGGAGAAAGGGGAAGTGGTTATCTCTTTCCTGACTTGTAAAGGTATTGAATTACCAATTAACATTTCAAAAGGGTAAAGCTTATCCCACTGTAAGAAAAGCAAACATGAGCTTGGTCACATGACCCCTGGTCACCATATTAGTTTGATGACAGAATGTCACCACAAGAACGATCCGTATCCTGCTAACAGGTTTGAGCTTTTGGTGTTTAGCGGTCTTGTAAAAAGTGTGTAAAGTCTATAATTGCACACAACCCCCTACCTACCGACTGACACCATAACTACCGACATCACATTGACGACACCAAAACTACTGTACAACATTATAATTGTAACACCATAACCATTACCAATTGATATTGCAACTATAACACCATGATTATCTAACTGTACAATAATTACTAACCGTACCATAACTACTGACGGCAGAGACGAATTGTTGAACGTTATGCGATCGGTTGGTTTATGTTTGGTTATTGTGTAGATAATTGAATGAAATGAAACATAGTTGCATTGATAATTGTATGGTCTTTGGAGGTTTTGATTTTGTTTTATATGTGGGCGACATCGTAATTTTGGGCCACGTATGAGGATTCTGTGCGGCTTATCCTGGTAGGGTGATAACTTTAAACTAATGAGACTTATTTAATTATAGTACATGTTACCAGAAGGAAATACATGAAATTTAGGTAGGAATTTCCGAGGCCTACCTCTTTAAGTAATGTGGTGTATTTAACCCATAAGGCCCCAATCAGTAACAGTAATTGTATGATCTTTAACAGGAGGGAAAAAACATACTTAATTGTCATCTTATTTATATACAGCCTAGTGTAATTAGAAACATGAGATGCCGGAGACAGGAGTAGAGCGTAATATAAACCTATTAACACACTTATATGTCAATATTCACAATGCTGTATAAACGGAATGAACTTGAACTGCTAGGAGGCAGTTTATACAAATAAACGAAAGTTTGTGCGAAAGTGTGACTATGTGTATACTAATGGAAAAACATAAGCGTTTTATGCGAACGGATAATGCATACGAAAGTTTAACCGAAACGCCCGTTAGCAATGCACAAGACGGAGTCTAAGCATAATCTTACCCTGATTAGCATACTTATATATTTATAAAACACATTAGCTATGCTTTGAGGAGAAATACTTTAATAAAATTATACCTTAACTGCCATCAGGACATACTGATTTCGTATATTTTAGAGAGTAGTAAACAAGAACATTTTTAAAGAGTGACACAATAAATGCTTTGACATTGAAAGCTGTTTAAATTGAATGAAAAGCTTTACCAGCGCTGTTTCAACCGGAGTTTTAACTTCTACTGCAATGCCAGTTTATAATTTACTAATACTAAGTAATCTTTACTTAGTATTAGTAAATTTGGCTAAAAGACCAATTCAGGTCAGCCTTTTAGTAGATAGCTCCCTAATACCGTGGGAATTAGGGAGTTATCTACTTATTCATTCCTGCCATTACATGACTGGCTAAGTAACTTACATTTTATATGAATGTGTGTTACTTGATTGATGTAAGTGTTGCAAATGCTTACAGCTGAATCCTGGCTATGTTTGTATACTTTTTATTTGAAATTGTATACAGTGTAACATTCTTCTTCTTTCACTGGGTAAGTATATTAGTACTTAGGCAATACTGTGCTTCAGAACTTCGGCACTTTGACACCTCGGAACTTCGGCAACTTCGGAACTTCGGCAATTCGGCACTTAGGCACTTCGGAAATCGGTAATTTCGGGACTTCGGCAATTCAGCTATTTGGACATTCGGAAGCACTCGAATGTCCGAATTACCCAAAATTCGGCCAAATTTTAATTCGGACCGAAACGAATTGAACATGTCTAGTTACCATGGATTCATGGGTACCAAAGACCGAGATAGCAGAGCTTTAGAAAGTAGTGACCAGATATGCTTGACAAAAAAAGTGTTGTGTACTCTGATATGTATCTGATGTTACTGATATTTCTTTTCACCTGTCACTTAGAAACATAGAAACATAGAATGTGACAGCAGATAAGAACCATCTAGTCTGCCCAATTTTCTAAATACATTGCTCAAAAAAATAAAGGGAACACAATGTAACTCCAAGTCAAACTGTCCACTTAGGAAGCAACACTGAGTGACAATCAATTTCACATGCTGTTGTGCAAATGGGATAGACAACAGGTGAAAATTATAGGCAATTAGCAAGACACCCCCAATAAAGGAGTGGTTCTGCAGGTGGTAACTAGTGATGTCGCGAACCCGAAATTTTCGGTTCGCGAACAGCGAACGCGAACTTCCTCAAATGTTCACGAACCGGCGAACCGGGCGAACCGCCATAGACTTCAATGGGCAGGCGAATTTTAAAACACACAGGGACTCTTTCTGGCCACAATAGTGATGGAAAAGTTGTTTCAAGGGGACTAACACCTGGACTGTGGCATGCCGGAGGGGGATCCATGGCAAAACTCCCATGGAAAATGTCACAGTTGATACAGAGTCTGGTTTTAATCCATAAAGGGCAGAAATCACCTAACATTCCTAAATCACAATGAATATGGATTGACACCTGACATATGACATATTGACACCTTGACATATGGATTGACACCTGTCCTCAGAGCCCCTGATGCACACGGACACAGAGCAGAATAGAGACTGGTCCCCTACATAGGGTCACTTGGCAGATATGGATTGACACCTGTCCTAAGGATCCATGATACACACTGACACAGATCAGAATAGGGAATGTTACCCCAACATAGGGTCACTTAGCAGATATGGATTGACACCTGTCCTCAGAGCCCCTGATACACACTGACACAGATCAGAATAGGGACTGTTACCCCTACATAGGGTCACTTGGCAGATATAGATTGACACCTGTCCTCAGAGACCATGATACACACTGACACAGAGCAGAATAGAGACTGTTACCCCTACATAGTGTCACTTGGCAGATATGGATTGACACCTGTCCTCAGAGACCATGATACACACTGACACAGAGCAGAATAGGGACTGTTCCCCCTACATCGGGTCACTTGACAGATATGGATTGACACCTTGTTACAAACTGCTATTTGTAACTGGCCCTCTAAATGGCAAATTGCCCTGCTTCCCTGGGTTGTGGAGAAGCCTATTTGCCAGC
>OW240916.1:78634583-78723365 GCA_933207985.1 Pelobates cultripes | reverse complement strand
AAATCCAAGCTATTGTGACACCAGATCTAATTAGTGGCACTTGTCAGCGTATCCACTGTTAGCGTAACACACCCGCTTTGGGACACTGACTGCTATTCAATCTATAACAGTAAAAAAAGTTTTTTGTTTTTAAATCCAAGCTATTGTGACACCAGATATAAGTGGTGGCACTGACTGGGGAAATGGGCACAGTATCCATTGTGAGCCTGACACAGAAGCTGGCAGCAGTGGCAGACAACTGATTGCTATTCAATCTATAACAGTGAAAAAAGTTTTTTGTTTTTAAATCCAAGCTATTGTGACACCAGATGTAAGTGGTGGCACTGACTGGGGAAAAGGGCACAGTATGCACTGTGAGCCTGACACAGAAGCTGGCAGCAGTGGCAGACAACTAAGTGCAATTACATTACATTGAAAAAAAAATAAAAAAAAAGCATACCCTAACCCTAACCTAGCTATACTTTTCCCTATCTAATGAACAGCAGCTACACTTTCCCTCCTCTTACTAAGCATGCAGCTTGAGAATGAATCTAAAATGGATGCCTTCCAGGAGGTGGGAGGGTCTGCTAGGGAGGGTGTGCTGCTAATTGGCTGGAATGTGTCTGCTGACTGTGAGGTACAGGGTCAAAGTTTACTCAATGATGACGAATAGGGGGCGGGTCGAACCGCGCATATGTTCGCCCGCCGTGGCAAATGCGAACATGCTATGTTCGCCGGGAACCGTTCGCCGGCGAACCGTTCAGTACATCACTAGTGGTAACCACAGACCACTTCTCAGTTCCTATGCTTTGGTCACTTTTGAATGCTGGCGGTGCTTTCACTCTAGTGGTAGCATAAGATGGAGTCTACAACCCACACAAGTGGCTCAGGTAGTGCAGCTCATCCAGGATGGCACATCAATGCGAGATTTGGCAAGGTTTGCTGTGTCTGTCAGCGTAGTGTCTAGAACATGGAGGCACTACCAGGAGACAGGCCAGTACATCAGGAGATGTGGAGGAGGCCGTAGGAGGGCAACAACCCAGCAGCAGGACCACTACCTCCGCATTTGTGCAAGGAGGAACAGGAGGAGCACTGCCAGAGCCCTGCAAAATGACCTCCAGCAGGCCACAAATGTGCATGTGCCTGCTCAAACGGTCAGAAACAGACTCCATGAGGGTGTTATGAGGGGTCGACGTCCACAGGTAGGGGTTGTGCTTACAGCCCAACACCATGCAGGACGTTTGGCATTTGCCACTGGCGCCCTGTGCTCTTCACAGATGAAAGCAGGTTCACACAGAGCACATGTGACAGATGTGACAGAGTCTGGAGACGCCGTGGAGAACGTTCTGCTGCCTACAACATCCTCCAGCATGACCGGTTTGGCAGTGGGTCAGTAATGGTGTGGGTGGCATTTCTTTGGGGGGCCGCACAGCCCTCCATGTGCTCACCAGAGGTAGCCTGACTGCCATTACGTATCGAGATGAGATCCTCAGACCCCTTGTGAGACCATATGCTGGTGGGGTTGGCCCTGGGTTCCTCCTAATGCAAGACAATGCTAGACCTCATGTGGCTGGAGTGTGTCAGCAGTTCCTGCAAGACAAAGGCATTGATGCTGTGGACTGGCCCGCCCATTCCCCAGACATGAATCCAATTGAGCACATCTGGGACATCATGTCTCGCTCCATCCACCAACGTCACGTTGCACCACAGACTGTCCAGGAGTTGGCAGATGCTTTAGTCCAGGTCTGAGAGGAGATCCCTCAGGAGACCATCCGCCACCTCATCAGTAGCATGCACAGGCATTGTAGGGAGGTCATACAGGCACGTGGAGGAAACACACACTGCTGAGCCTCATTTTGACTTGTTTTAAGGACATTACATCAAAGTTGGATCAGCCTGTAGTGTGTTTTTCCACTTTAATTTTGAGTGTGACTCCAAATCCAGACCTCCATGGGTTGAAAAATTTGATTTCCATTTTTTTATTTTTGTGTGATTTTGTTGTCAGCACATTCAACTATGTAAAGAAGAAAGAATTTCAGACGAGTATTTAATTCATTAAAATCTAGGATGTGTTATTTTTGTGTTTCCTTTATTTTTTTGAGCAGTGTACTTTCATTAGTCCCTAGCCTTATCTTATAGTTAGGACAGCCTTATGCCTATCCCACGCATGCTTAAACTCCTTTACTGTGTTAACCTCTACCACTTCAGCTGGAAGGCTATTCCATGCATCCACTACCCTCTCAGTAAAGTAATACTTCCTGATATTATTTTTAAACTTTTGCCCCTCTAATTTAAGACCTCTTGTTGTGGTAGTTTTTCTTCTTTTAAATATGGTCTCCTCCTTTACTGTGTTGATTCCCTTTATGTATTTAAATGTTTCTATCCTATCCCCCTGTCTCGTCTTTCCTCCAAGCTATGGAGGAAAGATGAGCACTTACTGGAAATGGCCAACAAACACACAGTCATTTCCCCTAATTCTCTCCAGAAAACCTTTTTACTCAGCCCTGCAAGTATGAATGTACTTGCCAGTATCACAACTCTTGAGCATCGGGGCGTGGTTCAGGCACTGAACAAGATGGCCGCGTAAAGGAAGAGCTCCGCAACACCAGACCCCTAAATCACATTCAATAAGCACTAAACAGAGCCAAATGGGTCGCACTGAACGACCAGAGCAACCTCAGACCCCAAGGGCCCCCTGGATGGATTTCTGCAACCCGGTGCAAGCGAGGAGGCAGGAAGCCCCAAAATGACACCGGATTACTGTGACGGAGGAGGCGACTGAGGCCCTTTCAGTGCGCCTTACGTCCGCGGACACAGCAGTGGCATGTCAAGGCGAGATGCTGTTGTCCATGCGCTGACACCTCGAGGATGTTGATAATAAGGGGCTGGAGGTGCAATATTCGCGTACACGGACTACCAGAAGCTGAGGGGGCAGAAAACATTGAGGAAATACTTACGGAATTATTCCAGTCTCTCTTGCAGCCGACACCGCCACAACGTATAGAGTTCAAAAGGGCACACAGAGCTTTAAGGCCCCGAGCTATTGAAGATGGGCCGAGAGACCTCCCCAGTGAAGGATGTCATTATGAAAAAGGCACGAGATCGACCAACATGGCCCTTCAGAGGAGTTCAAGTGTCGTTGTACAACGACCTGTCCCCCATCACGCTGGAGGGCGAACGGGTGGAGCTTGACAGGGGTCTCATTGGACCAACGCTTGAAGCAAAGATCTGGGGGGGTGACTGGGGGACATGCGAGTCAATGCAACAATGAGGGGATGGTCCTACAGACATTGCATGGCTGGAGGTCTCTGAGAGGTCGGACCCACATTTCACCCAGCCCAATGATCCCGCTTACACACAATAAAGACATAGGAGGGGGGCTCCCCTCCTGAGTGCTGGAAAGTACATACATTTGGCCCTAGTGTCAGGCTTACTGTTTGATCCAGCACGTAGAACTGTATAGCACGGATGACAAATAAGTAACGTATTACCGGTCCTTAGATTGGCCAGATTTAACGTACATAGAATAGTCAAAAATACTAGCCGAGGTCAGGGAACACAGAAAGGGACGCAGCGATGAGGAAAGCCAGGAGTCAGGATACCAGAATATAGAGAAGTCAATAAACAAAGCCAAAGTCAAAAACCAGGTAGAAAACTATAAACAGGAACGTGCTCTCGGACAAGCATAAGGGAAACCATGACAGGGCACTGAGCAGGATGAGAACTGGGCCTAAATACCCCTCCTCTAGATCTGATAGGCTGTAACCGGCCTTTGACCCCAAAGTCAGTTACCAGGTTTCATTTGCATAATTGCTGCTCAGCATTAATCCTTCTGTGGATTAGGTTGCTGCTCGGCACAACTTTTCCTGTGTGGACAGTATATGTCATTAACCACATTTTTATAAGCGGATGAATACGTGAAACCTAGATGGTAGGAGACTGCGGGACCTGACCTCACTGATGGAGGGTAGACCGCCCTCATCCTACTCAGATATCTACAATTGAAACATTACTACGATACCACACAAAGACCAATTACACAGGGACCTTACATGGTTTGAGGACCTCTGCGAACGAGGAGTCCCGTTGGATCACGCAGTCTCTGCGATCTATCAAAATTTTGTGGTTGACGGCACGACAACGGCAAATACCTTCCGGCGGCAATGGGAAGAACAACTCGGGAAGACGTTCACAACCCCACAATGGGATACAGCATTAGTGTGGCAGCACAAAAGCTCTATGAGCTCATATTACCAGGAGGTGAATTATAAGCTGCTCTACTTCTGGTACAGAACACTGTCTCTACTGCACCAAATCTTTCCATCAGTTCCCTCGGTGTGCTGGAGGTGCCAGGTGGAACATCTGGTGAGATTGCAGGGACATCATCCCGTACTGGGAAATGATTAAGGAAACGGTTGCTGTCATCCTGTGGGACGTACCAGATTGGAACGCGGAACTGGCTTTGGTACACATCTCGACTCAACCTATCCCGCTGTATAAAAAAAAAATCGATATTACGCCACTTGTTGAACGCGGCCAAAGCTAACATACCGGTACACTGAAAAAAGAGTTCAGTACCTACTAAAAAGACTGGATTCGCAGAGTGGAGGACATACAGGAAGCGGAAGAACTACATGCCTCCCTGACTGGGAGGGGAACCAAACACACAGAGATGTGGTTACCCTGGTTCTTATATATCTCCCGATACAGGCAGGGCGGGGACACCCCTGAAGCGGCCGATGAGGCAACAGTGGGCATGGGCCCAACTTAACACAGCCGACATTAAAGCAACCCGAGACAGTATCCGTCCCTCATGTTATAAGTATACCCGGATATCGGGAGACTAGTTGGAGAACTGACACACATACTGAACACACAAAGTTACCTTACAGAACCCACACCCAACTTTCTTCAAGCAACCTACGCTCCATACATCTCCAGCGGTGTACTGAGATTGGTACACGATAGTCGATAGCACAAGTCACAGCGTCATGTAAGGGATAACAAGGGACAAAGGCAACATGCGTGCTACGTCATAAGGTCACATGATACCATCACTAACCAAGGAACCATGCACGATGGCGGTTTTGGCATCCCTCTCACAATAGGGTGGCTGACAGATGGAAACTAATACAAGCCTCATAGGGTCAGAGGGAGGCCCAGTGTAATGAGCAAAACTGGCCTAGCTGTAGCAAGTTTTGATACAACTTCAAGAGCGTGATGCTTACGGATGGCCCCACTGACTCTATTAGCGGAGCCTTCAGGCACCTGACTGTAATCATTACATATAGTCTTTAGTGGCAACTACGGAGAATCATCAGGCGTTTGGGGCTATGTGGCCCATAGCATGAGACTAAAGGCACAGACAGATTCATCATGTCCCCCTCTATAACTCAGTGAGAACCCACGGAGTGGGGAATAGGGTAGTCTAAAGGCTGTAATACTACCGTAGCTGAAGTTGGCCGATATGTAACGTATCACAGAGGAGCTATACCCTCGCATTTGCACATTGTAATTTACAAGGACCTGTGAGTCCCACGAATGTCTGGGCCTGCGAGCCATCACGCTTGTATGACATCTGAAACTCTTCTAATGTGTACTCTTATATGTTATTGATTCATGAACATACTTTCTTCATAGAGACCTGTGAGTCTCACTGATGACCCGTCACAAAACTTGCATAATATAAAAAATATATTTACGAAAAAAACTCTTGAGCATCTACTCATTTTGTCTGTGCCTTACATATTGGGCACCTTTCAACCACCATTAGGGGTGGGTCGCCTAAACGAACCCGACGTGAACCACACCCAGGCTAGGTTATATAGCTCCTCGTTTGTTAGTGTCTACAGCATATTCTTTTTTTATTACTATTCCTGATATATTTGGTCTGCACTATGTTGTATATTTTATATTTTTCGATTTTGGGAATCCAATAATTGAATGTACACTGGCTGTTATACTTCAGGTTAAATTAATATATCTACAAAATGGATAAGTATTCTTGACACCTTAAAACTTTTAAAATTAGCACTATACTTCTTTTCTTGTTGTTACTACCAAAAAAAAAGCCCTAGAACCGATACAATTACTCACAGAATTTGAATATTGCCAATTGAACAATATAGGGAGAAATGTTAAGAAGAGATGGTAATTAGTTAAAATGATACTACTTAATTAGATCCCATGTAGGGGAAAAAAAAACAAAAGTGTCGCTGCTTTTCATGGATTCTTTTGGGCAAAAGCAAACGCATGCTGTAAGTGTGCAAATGTCCGATGTACTGATGTGTAGTGGCAGCATTGATCAAGTGATGTACGATATAGTAAATTCTGTGGTAAAACCATCTTTCTTCCTGTCATCAATTCAAAAGGTGACAATTTGGTAGCAGTGCAAGGTATAGCTCTAATCTCCATTAAAACTAAGGGCAATTTAATGTCACAGTCTTTCCCAGACTCCTTAACATACTTTTTAAGAATGTTAACACCAGCCTGGTTATAATGCTCTCCCTTAGCTGTTGCTATTCAGCATCGTTGGAGCAACCGTCAGCTAAAGATATTTGCTCTTCAAGCCTTTCCTGAAATCCTGGAAAGATTTCAGGCTGCCCTATCTCATAAGCTTCTTCAAGCCTAGAAGTTAGGTCAGTTCGGTGTTGAATTACCTTTTCTTTTTGGTCGTGATATTCTCGTGATTCCTGCTCATTGAGCAGTTGATCGAAGCTGATCGATGCTTCTTTGATTTTACACAAGGCTTCCTCGATGTTAAAGGGATATACAGATAGGATAATGAATAATCCTTCTGGGGTTGAATGGAATATTTGATCGACAATTTAGTTCTCAGTTAAAGGACCACTATAGTGCCAGGAAAACATACTCGTTTTCCTGGCACTATAGTGCCCTGAGGGTGCCCCCACCCTCAGGGACCCCCTCCCGCCCGGCTCTGGAAGGGGGAAAGAGGTAATAACTTACCTTTTTCCAGCGCTGGGCGGAGAGCTCTCCTCCTCCTCTCCGCCTCCGTTACGCCCCGCCGGCTGAATGCGCACGCGCGGCAAGAGCTGCGCGCGCATTCAGCCGGTCTCATAAGAAAGCATTTACAATGCTTTCCTATGGACGCTGGCGTGCTCTCACTGTGATTTTCACAGTGAGAAGCACGCAAGCGCCTCTAGTAGCTGTCAATGAGACAGCCACTAGAGGATTAGGGGGAAGGCTTAACCCATTCATAATTATAGCAGTTTCTCTGAAACTGCTATAATTATGAAAAAATGGGTTAACCCTAGAAGGACCTGGCACCCAGACCACTTCATTAAGCTGAAGTGGTCTGGGTGCCTAGAGTGGTCCTTTAAGTACTCTCAGGGATGAGGCCTATAATTTGGTTTTGGAAACTAAAAGTTTAGTACTCAGCATCCAATGCTAGACCTAAAAATGTTCCTTTTGGTAAAGTAACACTATTGGGTGTCACGTTGTTCACTATTACAAAGGTAGGATTCTTACCAATACTTACCATTGGTGTAGGTGTCACCACCATCCCTAATTGTTGTATCCTATTGGATAAAGAGATTAGGGCATCAGAGTTCATCAATCTCTGACCCTTCTTTACCTGTATGGGTAAAAGAAAGTTACTTGTCCCTTGTGGAAAGATTATGTCATCAGGTACTTGGAATACTTTTATTTTCTTAAAAGGTGAACAAGCACCATAAGAATAAAGGTTAAAAAGTGCAGCAATATTGCTTTTTTACTACTACTTACCTGGAGTCCCGTGTTCCATTGGTCGCTTTACATCGGAAAGGGGAACCACTAGCCCCCCATGCTATCTGGGGAGGCACCCTATGAATGCTCTTCTATTTTCATCATCTTGTGAGTGCATCCATTTAAGCGCACTATTCATTGTATTTATTGTATTACACTATTGTGTTTTTTTCCTCTATATGTTCCCTCTATAGATTGTACAGCCGTATCCCATTTCTGTCTGGGGTTCTATGCATATGTTAAGATCGTTTGTTGTGGATAACGATCCTGGGAGGCTGCAGATTGATTGAAGTTAAGTAATTTATTTAATTAGAACACTGATTTAAAGGTGTTCGTTTGCTCGTGTTTGCTTATGCATTACATCTATTGATAACCTAGCCTGTTTAGTAACAGTGGCTGTTATTGCGCCGGCACCTGTGGTTGCTGTTGCAGTTGAATAAGTGGCTTTGCAATTGGTGCTGTGCCTAAAAAGGATTTCTGGCAAAGACTTGGTTAATCTTTGTAATTTTTTCCATTAATTTGCCCATCTGGTCAGTCAACTGACCAACCTGACGACGCATTAAATTAGCTTTTTGACATCTCTTAGTTTCACCCTCTTAATACAATGAAACTTTGTATCAGATCCTTAATATTTAATAAGTAAATTAATTACTCAGTGTTATCTGTTACACATGTGATTTATACATGTCTAGTACACATATTTCACTAACGTTAGTAAATAATATGGTATTTCCTCATTGATATTATATCCATGAATAGTCTACATATTACTATTTATATATGATTAAACATAATTACAGTTAGTTATATGTGGATATATATGTTTTTATCCACATATAACTAACTGTAATTATGTTTAATCATATATAAATAGTACAATGTTAATAACATTATCAATATATATGTGTGTGTCTAATATGTAGATATATAGATATATATATAGATATATATATAGATATATATATATATATATTTGTGTCTGGGTTGTTGCTTTCAACCCCCCTACTGCTGTTAACATCATGTCTTATCTCTGCCAATGTTTACATTAGTCGCATTCCTCTGCTCAATGCAGAACAGAGTATAAAGAGAAAAATTTTTTTGTCTGTTTTCTTGTATTTTGTTACAAAATGGAGTCACCTCTGTTCTGAAGGTGACTTATAGTATACATTTTTAATTTCTATCTTTACACAAAATGTCTGCCAGTGTAGATACCCTGACAAAAACACTTACTAAAAACGCAATATATCTCTAAGATATAAGAAGATGGGTAGAAAACAACCCAAGGAAACAATTGTATAACAATTGGAAGTATAGGGTAAAAAAATAAATAATAATTTTTAAACCGGTTTTATAAAACACATGGAAAAATACATATGTAATAAGTATACCTATAAAAAGTGGATGAATTCAAAATCTAAATTCCTTTCAGGGGGCTAAGGAATCCATCATAAAAATCCACTTGTTTTCAATTTGACACAGTTTCTTAAAATTATCCTCCCCTCTCCAATTAAAAGTTTTTTTAAAATTCGCCATAAAACTTGAAAGTGAAGGATCTTTTTTATGACACTCCATAAACTGAGCAGATACACTATGTTTGGCGTATCCCCTCTGTATATTACCCTTGTATTCTGCAATATGGGTTTTTACATTTCTAGTAGTCATCCCAACGTGTTGCAGACAACACGGTCACCAGAGGAGATACACCAAATTAGATGAATGGCAAGTTAAAATGTCTTTAACAGTAAAATTTTGTCCAGTTATATTTGACTTAAAAGACATTCTGGTTTCTTTAGAAAAACTAGTTTTCTTACAGTATGTACACATCTTACAAGGATAAAAGCCATTATTTTGATTAAACATAAATGTACTCCTTGGAGGTCTGATAAAACTCTTAACCAAGTCATTCTTTATGTTTTTTGCACCTCGATAAGTAGCATTTGGTTTATCCCCAATGCTACCAGCAAGGTCATGGTCTGTCTTTAGAACATGCCAAAATGTATTTAAAATATGTTCAATATGTTTAGATTGGCTATTGAAGTCTAAAATAATGGGGATGCCTTTTGGATCTGCGTTATTCCTATTTTTATACTTGAGATTATTATTCTTCTGTTCCTTCAAATAATCAGTTTGTAAAACAAATTGATCCATATCACTGCAATTTCTTAAAATCCTTAAAAATTGCCCCTTTGGTATGTTCTGTAGCCAAGATGCATAGTGACAACTACTGATATCTATAAAGCTGTTAGCATCAACCTTTTTAAAAAAAGGTACAAGTTTTAATTTGATTATCTTCAATATATAGCTCTAAATCCAAAAAATGCACCCTGGTACTACTACATACACACATCAAAACAATGTTTATTTTATTTTGATTTTAAAATTTTTTAAAATAAATCAAGAGAAACCCTATTGCCTTTCCAGATAAAAAATATATTGTCAATGTATCTGCGATGGTGAGCCAGGCTCGCACTCCAAGTAATGGTATCCTGAGAGGAAAGAATCCTCCCAGTAAGACATAAAAAGATTTGCGCAACTGGGTGTGAACATGGTCCCCATTGCACTACCGACTAGTTGTAAAAAATAAGACCCATTAAACCAAAAATAATTATGGCTTTAAATAAACTTAATTCCAAAATAAAATCCAGTTGACTCTCTAACAATCCACTACGACGAAGAAAATATTCTACTGCCTCACAACCTAATTCATGAGAGATAATGGTATATAAGCTGGTTACTAGAAAACAGTCACTTTCCCATGTGACCTCTAATAGTTCTTTAATAAGTTGAGTGGGATCTTTTAAATATGTGGGTTGTGATACCACCAGAGGTTGTAGTAACCTGTCGATGTATTGGGATAAACGACTAGTTAGAAAATCTACTCCGGCAACTATGGGTCTACCAGGGGGATTTTTGGGTCTTTATGTATCTTGGGGAGAAGAGTCTTAAAAACAGATACATTTAAGAAATTGTATTTGTCAGGATTTAAATTGTTTAGGTTTTTACCTTTCTCTATCAGAATTTTATAGTTCTCGAAAAAAGTGTTAGATGGGTCTTGATCCAGCTTTTTATAGGTAATGGAATCTTGCAACTGTCTATTAATCTCTTTTAAATAGTTTACTTCATTTTGGACAACCACTGCTCCCCCTTTGTCTGTAGGCTTTATAATCAGGCTCTCCTGTTTTTTTTTTTTTTTAAAGATCTATAGCTTTCCTTTGTTCCTTTTAAACTTAGGTTAAAATTCTTATTTCTTTTAGATGGAATTTTTCTTATCTCTTCTACAACCAGAGATTCGAAAACTTTCATGGCTCCACTTATTTCATTCTTAGGAAAGAATTTCGATTTATCTTTAAGATCTGTATGTACAAAGGTAGTAGATGATATATTATCTTTATTAGGCTTATAGCGATGTTTATTAAAAAAAAATATTTCAACTAAGATTGCGAGTGAATTTATGGAGATCATTAAAGGTTTTAAAAGGATAATTAAAACATGTAGGGGCGAATTTCAAGCCTTTATTTAAAACGTCAAGTGAATCTTTATTTAAAACTGTGTCAGATAAATTAAACACTCCTAAGGGTTGGTCTTTCCCCTCTTTCTTCCCTTTAAGTGGTCGCCCTGCTCGAGTTCCTCTTCTCCCCTTGTCCAGGCTCTTTTTAAAGAGTATTTTTGTTCTTGTGATCGAAAAAAGATGCGGGACTGGAAGGTGAGAATGAGCCAGAGCTCTGGTCCATATTGATTTGAGGATTTGTGGAAAGAGTTTTAAATCAATTTGGGTGCTCAAATTAAGGTTTTGGTTGAATTGGCTTAGATTTACCACATTTGACCAGTTTCCAAGGTGGAGAAGAAACGTGAGATTTCTCCACTGTAGGTTTATTATTAAAACTAGGTTTTCTTTTTCTCTCTTGTTCTCTTTGGATCCCATACTTTGGCTTATTAGATATAAGTGCTTTTCTATTGTCCTCCCTTATAAAATTATTATTATGTGGAAAAGACTTCTTTGAAAATGATCTCACTTGATTATGAGCATAGTCGTTTTTATCTCTGAGGTATTTCTTTTCCTTTACCCCCCAGAGTTTCTTGTTCCACTTTTTCTACACTACTTATAACTAATTTTAGGGAATTGACAATCTCTAGATAATCTGTTACAGGTTTGAGTAGGTCTTGAATTTCATTAATCTTTTTATCTATCTCTTGTAGATTCAATTTTCTTTGTTGAATGATAATTTTCATCATTTTAAAAGAAAATGGCCAAATTCCAGATATCCATAAACTCGGAATCGTCCCTGTCAAAAGTAGGAATCTTAAAAAAACCTTAGTCATCTGGGAGTTAAATTATCATCTAAATATTTTTCTAAGGTAAATATTTCCCACTTAATCTTTGTTTCCCTTGTCAAGAGTTTTTCTGATTTATTACACGTGAAATCAAAGTCATCCTCTTTAGGATGTTCAAGAGATTCTACACAAAATTTATGGATAACTTCCTTTTGCCAATTTTTCAGAATATCAAAAACGTCTGTATTAAAATTGTGCAGCCCACACCTATTAAGGAATAAAATAAATTGAAATACAAGAGTACTAAGATGTGTAAGCGCTACCCAAAATTAAAAACCACACACAGGTGTAGTAAGAGAGTATCCCCCAACACTCAAAGTAAAATATCTAGAAAAACATAAATACTACACCAGACAATAGAAACAAAGGTAGATGTTTAAAACTGGAACAATCTAAAAAATAAAAATACAAGACATAGTACAGACTGTATAACAGAAAATATCAGCCCCTATATAGAGTAACACTCACAGGATTATTGAAGAAGATTTAAATCGTTATTTATTCGGAACATGGAAGAAGACTCGGGAGGGAGTTGAAACGCGTATGATGATTACTTGTTGGGAATTTATTTAAATGTTTGTTTTTGCAGTGTTTTCAGGCTTTTTGCCTTTGTATTGTTATCACTGCTTATTTTGTCCCTTATTTTTATTTATTATTCAATAAATTTATTTTATACTTACCTTTTGCTGCTCTCCTTCAAGAATAGCCTGGTTAGGCACACTGGAGCTGATTAAATGGAGCCTGGGACGGCTCTATATTCTGTGTGTTACTCTACATAGGTCACATAAAAAATACAATACACAATTGGTGGGAAAAGCGTTAGCAAGTGCTATAAACCATCTGAGTGGGAACCCCTTATACCACTCTAAACAGCAAAATATAAATACATACAATAGGTGGAACACTTTAGATGAATCTGTGGGAAGAATATCACATAGGATAATACCTTAGGAGTATAGTGGATGATAATAGATAAATTCCAATACTCACAATCGTGGAGCCATATAAAATCATAAGGCTCTCATGAGTTGCACTGAGTGACTCATAAAGGATGTCCCCAATCCTACTTCCAGCTGGTATTGGTGATAATAACGAATAGAAGTGTCTTCTCAAGGGTAAACTTTGCTTTCTTAGTAGGATAAGCACATATACCAATGTGCACAAAATTATTTAAAATATATAAATAAATATATACAGTTGCAAGAAAAAGTATGTGAACCCTTTGGAATGATATGGATTTCTGCACAAATTGGTCATAAAATGTGATCTGATCATCATCTAAGTCACAACAATAGACAATCACAGTCTGCTTAAACTAATAACACACAAAGAATGAAATGTTGCCATGTTTTTATTGAACACACCATGTAAACATTCACAGTGCAGGTGGAAAAAGTATGTAAACCCTTGGATTTAATAACTGGTTGAACCTCCTTTGGCAGCAATAACTTCAACCAAACGCTTCCTGTAGTTGCAGATCAGACGTGCACAACGGTCAGGAGTAATTCTTGACCATTCCTCTTTACAGAACTGTTTTAGTTCAGCAATATTCTTGGGATGTCTGGTGTGAATCGCTTTCTTGAGGTCATGCCACAGCATCTCAATCGGGTTGAGGTCAGGACTCTGACTGGGCCATTTCAGAAGGCATATTTTCTTCTGTTTAAGCCATTCTGTTGTTGATTTACTTCTACGCTTTGGGTCATTGTCCTGTTGCAACACCCATCTTCTGTTGAGCTTCAGCTGGTAGACAGATGGCCTTAAGTTCTCCTGCAAAATGTCTTGAGAAACTTGGGAATTAATTTTTCCTTCGATGATAGCAATCCGTCCAGGCCCTGACGCAGCAAAGCAGCCCCAAACCATGATGCCCCCACCATGACGAAGGTGCATCACTTAGGCACCGAAACGCGCACCGGGTTGAGGGGTCTTTTCCCTCACTTTCTCACTTCACAGGGCACTCTATCACTATGTGCAGGCAACCGACACTCTAAGTATGGTTCTGCACATTAGCACGCTTTTATTCTAACACTGTTTCTTTCTACCTCTGTTACTGCCTTATACTTTATTTAAGTGGAGTTCTTTGAGCATTTTGCTATTATTGTTTTCTTCTAAGACATTCCCTCATTTGCAACTAAAGGCCTTTTGGATAAATTTTTATCAATTCGATTACAAACTATCCAGCGCTTAGCCACATTGGGTAGCTGTTTTGTTATCATTTTTTGGATAAAGCTAACCACAAACTATCCAGTGCATAGTTATACTGGGTTGCTGTTTTGCTAGCATTTTTTGATAAAACTGATTACTAATTATCCCATATATAGCTTTATTGATTTGATGGTGTGTTACTATTATATTTGACATAGTTGTTAATTTTGCTCAATACCCCTGTTTATCCCATTAAAGGACCACTATAGTGCCAGGAAAACATATTCGTTTTCCTGGCACTATAGTGCCCTGAGGGTGCCCCCACCCTCAGGGACCCCCTCCCGCCCGGCTCTGGAAAGGGGAAAGGGTTAAAAACTTACCTTTTTCCAGCGCTGGGCGGGGAGCTCTCTGCTTCCTCTCCTCCTCCGTTCCTCCTCCTGGGCTGACTGCGCACGTGCGGCAAGAGCTGCGCGCGCATTCAGCCCGTCGCAT
This sequence comes from Pelobates cultripes, assembly GCA_933207985.1. NCBI lineage: Eukaryota > Metazoa > Chordata > Amphibia > Anura > Pelobatidae > Pelobates > Pelobates cultripes. The sequence continues at coordinate 78,708,677 of OW240916.1, read as the reverse complement.
AGGAAAGCATTTACAATGCTTTCCTATGGACGCTTGCGTGCTCTCACTGTGAAAATCACAGTGAGAAGCACGCAAGCGCCTCTAGTGGCTGTCAATGAGACAGCCACTAGAGGGAATAGGGGAAGGCTTAACCCATTCATAAACATAGCAGTTTCTCTGAAACTGCTATGTTTATGAAAAAATGGGTTAACCCTAGCTGGACCTGGCACCCAGACCACTTCATTAAGCTGAAGTGGTCTGGGTGCCTAGAGTGGTCCTTTAAGGTGATTCATATTCTCAGACCATTAATAGTGGTGTATACTATGATTACATTCATGCTGCTCTGAACACCATAGGGTTAAGGCCTTTTTCCTAGGTCTCTCATTATATCTATTCTGATTTATAGCCCATATCAATCTCAGATATTGACCAAACCAGGATTATATTAAAGTCTAAGTCTGAGAGCTTTAGAGACTATTCTAGAGACACTAGGACAGGAGGTTAGCCATTTGGCTTGTATTACCCTTTTGTCTGACCATTTACTATTATTAATTTTTGAACGTATCCACTTATACCTTTTTTATTTATTTACAATTATTATTTTTCAGCAACTAGATTTCCAGTTGATACTCATATACTTAGTATTTTGAGCATCTTGTTTGTCGTGCAGAAATCCATAGTGTATATACCAATGCCGATACGTGTTTCGCCCCATGGGGGCTTCCTCAGTCGGTCTAATGTGGTGAAGAGTCTTCCCGGGTTTTGGTATCCTGTTCGTGGCGTCCGTTCCCGAGTCCGTGTGCGCACTTGGAACGCAACGTGCGTTCCAAATTGCACGTTGTGCGTTCCATTTCCGGGTCGCACAGAATGAAGTGATAATTGTTGTGACTCTTGCGTCCCTGGAACGCACGACGTGTCTCTTGTGCGTTCATGTGGGATTATCTCTATCCGTACTCTGTGCGGTTTATTTGCACAGAAAAAAGTGTTAGTCATTTAAATAGTACATTTTCAACATTGTTCTTATGATCCTGATATATGTTAAGGTGCATTTCCTTTAGACAGTTATAATGATAAAATCTGAATATTGTATAAAAATAATAAATACATATTGCAGCAAAAATAGTGCATATTCAACCTTATTATTATGATTTTAATATATATTAAAGTGCATTTTCTTTAAACAATAATAGTAATACAATCTGGATGTTGTATGAAAATAAAAAATGCATATATCTACAAGAGGTAATGTTTTATAATGATAAAGGCAACTGAATGTTGTATGGGAATAGTAAGTGCATATTTTTGCAAGAGGTGGTATATTCTGATAATAAAGACACCTAGTTCAGGGCTAGGGTCTTCACTAAATATCTTTAGATACATTCTATAAACTGGGGAATCAGTAGCCTCAATGATTTAAAGATAAAGGGGAATATAAAAAATAATTATTAGAAATTTGTTTTAAAAGTTATACTTTAAAAAAACACATTTTTAATTATATACAGGTACATTCTAGATATCCAAGTATGTAAGATTTTGATCCGGCCTCTATGATCAAGATTAGAATTTATGGAAGTGATGGGATTTAAAAATAAATAAAAACATTTAATTAAATCGTTAAAATCTAAATTTAAAGCTAAAAGAAGTGACATAACTCAAAATCTGAATTCAGATCGTGTGGCATTAAAGGACCACTATAGTGCCAGGAAAACATACTCGTTTTCCTGGCACTATAGTGCCCTGAGGGTGCCCCCACCCTCAGGGTCCCCCTCCCGGGCTCTAGGGGGTGGAAGGGGTTAAACTTACCTCTTTCTTCAGCACTGGGCTGGGAGCTCTCCTCCTCCTCTCCGCCTCCTCTCCTCCTCCTCGGCTGAATGCGCATGTGCGGCAAGAGCCGCGCGCATTCAGCCAGTCTCATAGGAAAGCATTCACAATGCTTTCCTATGGACGCTGGAGTCTTCTCACTGTGATTTTCAACGAGACAGCCACTAGAGGCTGGATTAACCCTAATATAAACATAGCAGTTTCTCTGAAACTGCTATGTTTATAGAAAAAAGGGTTAAACCTAGCTGGACCCAGTGGCAGACCAAGAGCCTGATCTCGGGAGGGGCACTTGTAGATTATTTAAAGAAATAATCCAGACACAATAACCACTACAGCTCTACAGTGTAGTGGTTATGGTGTCAATAGTGCCAGGACCCCCTCCCAGAGTAAGTAGTCAAATCGTTTAAGAACAGTTTGACAACTTACCTGAGGTCTGCTGGGAAATGGGGCTGTAGTAGGGCATAGGAACAGTGGTGTGTGTGAGTGGTGCAATGTGTAAGGGGTGCAGTATGTGTGTGTGTGAGGGGGACAGTATGTGAGCAGTGTGTGTGTGAAGGTTGTAGTATGTGAGTGAGGGCGGCAGTGTATGTCAGGGATGCAGTGTATGTGTGGGACAGTATGTGTGTGTAACAGTTGCAGTGTGTGTGTGTGAGAGTATTGCAGTGTATGTGTGAGTGTGTGCAATGTGTGTGTATGGGGGCAGTGTGTGTGTGTAGAGTGTGTGTATGGGGGCAGTGTGTGTGTATGGGGGCAGTGTGTGTGTATGGGGCAGTGTGTGTGTATGGGGCAGTATGTGTGTATGGGGGGCAGTATGTGTGTGTATGGGGTCTGTATGTGTGTATGGGGGGGCAGGTATGTGCGCATGGGGAGGCAGTGTGTGCTGCATGGGGGGCAGTATGTGTGTATGGGGGCAGTGTGTGTATGGGGGGCAATGTGTGTGTATGGGGGCAATGTGTGTGTATGGGGGTGTGTGTGTGTATGTGTGTGTGTATGGGGACAGTATGTGTGTATGGGGGCATGTGTGTGTGTGTGTGTATGGGGGGCAGTATGTGTGTGTGTGTATGGGGGGGCAGTATGTGTGTGTGTATGGGGGGCAGTATGTGTGTGTATGGAGGGGCAGTATGTGTGTGTGTGTGTATGGGGGGGCAGTGTGTGTATGGGGGTGTATGTGTATAGAGTGTGTGATAAGGGTAGGGGGGGCTTTTTTTGTTTTTAAAATATATGTATTTATTTTTTATTTAATTAAAATAAATATTCTATATCCCCCCTCCCTTCTTACCTTTATTGAGGAGGAGGGGGGACATATTTTGATCCCTGGTGGTCCCAGTGGTGATTCCCTGGTGGTCACAGTGGGGACAGTGAACTCTAGCCCACTCTCCCGGGCTAGAGTTCACTCTAGCAAGATTTGGAGCGTTGACGCGGCTCCAAATCTCGCTAGAGGAGGACCCGGAGGAGCTGCAGCCTGAGCTCCCGGGTCCTCTCTCCTCCCTCTTCCTCCCCTGCCGGCTGCCAGAACAGTGCCTGCGGACCGGAGAGGGAGAGCTCTGATCTCCCTCCCCGGTCCGCAGGCACATTGCAGGGCTAGCACCTGCATGTGCTGGCAGGGGAGAGGGAGACCGACGGATTTCTCGGGGGGGCAATTGTCCCGTTGCCCCCCCTGGATCCGCCACTGGCTGGACCAGGCACCCAGACCACTTCATTAAGCTGAAGTGGTCTGGGTGCCTATAGATTTTAAAGTATTAAAATTAAAGATGAACTTCATTTCTTCCTTTCCCAATTTGGAAGGGGCTGATATTTTCTGTTATACAGTCTGTACTATTTTTTAGATTGTTCCAGTTTTGAACATCTACGTTTGTTTCTATTGTCTGGTGTAGTATTTGTGCTTTAATGTACATGAAATATGCTTGTATTACCCGGTTTTAAACTGTCCTTAGAAAACAGCTACAGGGTTATTTACTTAAAGGGACATGCATAACTTTGGGACAACTCGCATATTCAAAAACTTGAATGAGACTCTGCATGATGAAAAAAAAACAAGTAAATAGGATTTGTTTTACATGTGTGCCACCTGGAATGGTTGTGGAAAGCATAAGAAAGAAAAAAACTGGGGGGAGGGAGGGCCTGACTTCAGAGCTGAGAGGACGCTAAACACAGCAGCTCCTGCTGTATAAGGCACAAAAAGCTGGCTTTCACAGCCAAACCCGCAAAAAAATCAGGACAAAAAGGCTATCTAGGGTGAGGTGTCATCGGGGTGCACATGTGGATAACAAACAAGCAACGTTCCAAACCCTATTCACCCGACGCATGGCGGGCGCGGGAGAGACGGCCGCTCTCCTGCTGCCGCGACCGGCCAAGTATCGGGACATGGGCCCCCGTTTCCCCCCCCCACTGGATTAGTGGGGGTCATCCCATCGCAAGATCCCCCCCCCGCAAAGCACTGGAAAAGCGAACACAGTACAGAGTCCCAAACCTACCGTCACAGTGGTCTCCAAGATGGTGGATGCTGCCCACACAGCTTACTCACAAAATGTATGGCTGGAAACAGAGCTCTGGCTGAACAAAATCTTCACCACCTTTTGGCAACAGCTGAGAGTTCGCATGCTACGCCCGATGCCCGCATCGCTACCTACAGACTGGCCACACAATTCACCACAAGGCGTCCAGCAGAGTAAACAAAAACTCCCCCTAATACTGCAAAACGGGACTGGGAATCAAGGACAGGCAAAGTGCCAATTGTCTCTTACTTTTCTATGCCCCAAGTGAACTCCCACATACAACTGATCGCACAGGGGATCACAGGGGGGGTATCATTTGTAGTCAATCAACTAAATTCTAAGTGTACTTCTGCTCAGAATAGCTTACATTCAAGCAAGTCATATATTTTTTTTTACCTTTATTATAATGTGCAGTCTCATCAAATTGCTGCTTAACAGTTATGTTCCATTTACCCTTGAACCCACATGTACTGTTGATGCATCAAAATTCTTCTCTTAACCCTTAAACTTGCTAACCATCTTCTTAACTATAAAATTGTGCATGTACTTTCGAATACCCCATTGTTACAATTGATTCAAATATGCTTGAGGATTGCTGTTGGGGTACCTCACGCGTGTGTGTTATATTAATATGCACTGCAAAAATAAAAACTTTTCATAAAAAAAAGTTTAAAAAAAAAAGAAAGAGAAAAATATCTCTAACCAACCAGTGCCCTATCCCTAGGAATGCTGTTCGAAAATGAGGTCAATGAGGTAGTTGTGCAGATGGCAACATATCAAAGAATGAGATGGCAGAGCTTCAGATATTAGGTATGTCTGAAAGATTTACACTTGGGAAGTTCGAAAATTTCTTCACCTTGCAACATCGTAACAAGAGGAGAAGAGAGGGAGTCTGATCACTGTGATTCATGAAGACCAGGGTCCAGTGTTGGGTTTCTCTCTCCTGTTGATGCACGGTGTTGCACTGCTTATGTCATTAGTGGATTGGTCTGAAACTGTGAAATTGAGAACCATCTGTAAGAGGGAGGAAGGGAGCCTGAAGAAACTCCCCTAGCTGAGAGGCATGCCCAACAGTACAATCTAACTAAGCTGTATAAACGTTCACTACATACTTTGCAAAGTTTTTCTTGCTTTATTTTGGTTTGTTTATTTGTTTAAAAGTGCTTGCTGTATTTTATTCTTTTTGTTTGTTTTTTTATTCTTTATTTTGGTGGTGCATAGCAAGAACATTAGCATTACAGTACAGTTAAGCCTGACATTGGCAGTAGAAGTATACATCGGTAATGCTATAACAAAGCACTTAAAATAATAATAATAATAATAATATATATATATATATATATATATACAATAACAGGATTTAGCAATTTGAGCGCATCTGAGAGGAGTTGTAGGTGTTAATTATTTAGGTGAGGGTAGGCTCTCAGGTGCTCCCATGTGGTGAGTAAGAGATATGCTCGAAGTTCTGTGTCGAGGGTAGTAGCGGCATGGTGTATGTATGTTGGTGGAGAGATGCGTGAGTTCTCCTGGTGTATGGGATATTGATTGCCTAGAGCATGGGTCGTCAACCTGGTCTCTACCGCCCACTAGTGGGTGTTTCAGGATTCCAGGTGAGCGGTAGGTATTTCGGCGGCTAAATCCTCCTTTTGAGAGAGTAGGCGGGCAGGTGCGAGTGCACACATGAAAGTACGAATGCACGCGAGAATGCGTGCACGCAAACAAGGAAGGGGAAGAAGGGGAGGAGTGGGAGCTGATAGCAGGGACAGGCAGAAGCGGAGAAGTTGTAAAATAGGAGAAAGAAAAGCTATAGGCAGGACAAGGAGAGAATTGTTGTTGGCTAATAATAAAAAGTGGGCTAACTAGCTCAGCCTTACGTTTGTACATTGCCATAAGGAAGGTAAAAGAAAAGCATAAAAAAAGGAGAAAAAAAGGAAAAGATCAAAAAAATTTAAAAAGGGGGATAAAATAAAGGATTAGAGTACTTGAAGAAAAAGGTGAAAGTAGGAGCAGAGTACTTGTAGAATAGGAGAAAGAAGGAGCAGATTACTTGTAGAATAGAAGAAAGAAGGAGCAGAGTATTTGTACAATAGGAGAAAGAAGGAGCAGAGTGTTTGTAGAATAGGATAAAAAAGGAGCAGAGTACTTGTAAAAAGGAGAAAGAAGGAGCAGAGTACTTGTAGAATAGGAGAAAGAAGGAGCAGAGTACTTGTAAAAAGGAGAAAGAAGGAAAATAAAAAATATAAAAAGGAAAAGGAGAGAATTGTTGTTGGCTCATAATAGTAAGTGGGCTACCAAGCTCAGCCTTCCTCCTGGGCATTGCTATAAGGAAGGTAAAAAAATAGAAAAAATAAAGGGGGGAGGGGAATTGAGGAAGGAGAGGAGGGGAGCTGATGCACAGATGAGAAATCATATTATGAGCAAACAGAGAAGTCGTCTGAATATCAACGAAAGAGGAGAATTTTGTTTGTTCCGTACGAAAATCGAACCAGATATCAAATATTTAGTCTTTACTTTATTTTTTTAATTAAACTTTATAAAGTTAAAAACATCATAAACATGCATAAAGTAGAAATAAAAAGATAAATGTAAGTACATTTTTTTTAAACACCCTTTTTTCTAAAACATATCCCCCACTTGCGCGAAAACTGGTGGGCGGTAAGGAAATTTTTCCATCAAGAAAGATGCATTAGTGGGTGGTAGGTAGAAAAAGGTTGACTACCCCTGGCCTAAAGGCTTAGAAAGTGTATTGTGTAGGTGAAACTCGCTTGGCATAATACAGCAAAACTTGTGGGGAGATATGCCTCCTTATCGTTATATCATACCCCTAAACAAGGGGGCAGCAGGGGGGGTTGGTGAGACAGAGTAGTATGCATCAAGTATCGTGTCTCTGCAGTAGCCAGCTCTTCTCAAGTGGCATGGCCTTGTGTATGGGCCCAGTCCCTGAGTGTTGTCAGGTGTCAGCCGCCTGTGAGTCTCCGGCTCCCGCGACGAAGGGGGTGACGCGGGCAGGGTCCCAAGTGTCCATAAGGGTGGTTGACTGTGGGTCCTTATTACTTTCTGCCAGTCCCAATGCTTTTTGGAAGGCCGGTGCCCCTTCGATCGACGTGAGTGTATGATTAGTGTGCTTGATTTTCTTTTTTTTAAAGTTCATGCGATGCATGTCTCTTTAAGTGAGACTTAACTCAAAGTTAAAGAGAAGATAGGATTGGGTAAAGTGCAGTGATATCTAGGTGCAGGCAAGCCACTGTAGAAGTTCACTCAAACCTTAATCATACAATATAAAACCAAGAAAATACAGGGCGCCATATTCACCAGATGAATAAATGAGGATGAAAAAAAAGGGTATGGATAATACAGTTTATTGAAAAGAACTTAATAATATGTAAAATGCACCAATTCGACTTATGTATATCTATTTTTATAGACATATTATCTGTTTCTTCATTGCCATTATTTTCATCTGTTCTCGGATATCCTCATATGGGACTTATCTTTATATGTGCATTGTATTCATTCTATTCACGTTATATATAAATGAGCTTCTAGTGATTTTTTATCCCCCTTTTTAAAAAAAAAAATTTCTCTACTTTTTTTCTACTGTTTTCCTTTTTATATTACTGTTCTCCAATAGATCCTTGATGGATCATTTTTTTATATGTGTTATGTGCACCTTTTTTGCACTATATTTATTATGATTCTTTGTACTCTTTTTTTTATATACATTCCTTTTTTTAATATATTTATTCTTCCCCATGAAGTTACATTTATATTGCATATGTTTGTTAGTGACATCTGTTAGAAATTGAGTTAGCCGCCAGGCTGTTATGTGAACACAGTTTATACATTAAATATGAATGTCCTTGGTGTAGGACGCTCAGATGTCACTGTGTATATGGAACAATAAAGTTTGTTTGCGTTCCAGCGTGGCTGCGCATGCGCGGAACGTACACGCGTGCGTCGTGACGCATGACGATGCGCGTGATGTGCGCATGCGCGGTCACGAGAGAACCGGCGGACCGGCGAATTTAAAAAGGGGAAAGAAGATGGAGAAGATTAAGAAGCTCCTGACGAAGTCTGAAGGACGAAACGCGTTGAGCAGCACTGGGACCCTCCTGCTTTGGTATCAGCAATTTCTGCTTTACATTACTTTTGCTTATGTGATTGGTTGTGGACATTATTAGTGTATATCACCTTTGTAGTGATGTAAGTTGCACTCTGTCACTGTATTTCACTGTCTGCACTTTAGCATTTAGCACTTTTTCATGTTATTTAGAGCTGCTGTGCCTATGGGTCTTTTAGCCTATTAAGGCTTTTCATGTATATATATTTTTTTTTATATTTCCACAGTGTTGGTGCATTTTACATATTATTAAGTTCTTTTCAATAAACTGTATTATCCATATCCTTTTTTTTTCATCCTCATTTTTTCATCTGGTGAATATGGCTCCCTGTATTTTCTTGGTTTTAACTCAAAATTCATTTCAAATTTAAGTAACCAAATTGAAAGCATTTCTAATTTGGCTACTTTGGCTTTAAATTTGAAATTCACTTTGAATTCCCAACAATACTCCCTTGAGTAAAAAATTCTGCCAATGTCCTAATTTCCTTCCACAAATATGTTTAGCTTTTTTGCAAAAGCAGTACTTTGTTTTGCATTTTTTTATGCACAAGCAGCTTACTACATGCCTGAGAATGTTTGGTGAATCATAGAATATTATCGATAGACTCATGATCTCTAGAGATATACAGTCATGGGAATATACCAGTTCTTACTAAAATAAGTAGCAGTTAAACATTAAACATTTTTTAAATCTCTAGCAGCTTGGTACTTTTTCTGTTATTTTATTTTTTTCTTATTACTATATTTCTTCTAATCATGTTATATTATCTCCTTTAGGTCTAACCTTTGTTCATCAACATCCCTGATTAGTCTCAGTCAGAAAAATGTTTTTCCGTATTGCAGGGGGATTAAACTTGGCACCCAATGTGTTAATTACATGTCCCCGTTTTTAGGTGCCAGTGTCAACCATGACTGCCTTAGCATGATGGAAGATGTAAATACAAGTGCACCTGGCATTGAAACGTGACACAATGCTCTTTACAGAACAAATGCAAATGGACGTAGATAGTTTTTTACTAACACAAATATACAGTTACTATTTTACTTTTCCTTTCCATTCAAAACATTTCTCATAAATGCAACATATTGAGTCCTTTCTTACAAACCATGCCAAAGACTGGCATGCTTTCCGCTACAAACCTACTCATGTAAAGTAGCCAAAGTGGACAAGGCAGCCAGACCTCACCCAACAATAAATACTCAAATTCTATCATTTTGGTGCCTGTGTACTCCATTACTGTATTCTTTAATGTTCCATAACTTTTAGCTATACGTTTGCAAGCAATTTGACATGCATAATGTATAGATTAAATTGTAATGATGCAGTTCATGTGAGCAACTCTGTTACATATGAGGGTCTCTGCATATTATGCAGACCACCTAAGGTGGCAACCACACTTGGTGCAAAGTCCTGGTACCAGGGCCGTCTTTAATAACGAATGGACCCTGGGCAAGTGTTTGCTTGGGCCCCCTGGGCCCTGCCGCTCTCGCCCCTCACTCCCTGGTATGCAATCACGGCATCCATCCCAACGCAGTGGCGGTACTAAAGTAGAATGAATTTTATTGGGACCCCCAATTGCAAGGTTGGACTAAAGGTAGAACCCCATCTGTCGTGCAACTCCAACAATGCTTTGACAGCTGGGACTCTACCAATTTCCCATGCTTGCAGGGTTGTATTTAGCACTGAGCCATGTTTGTATGTTTGAATGTAAGCATGTGTTTGTATGGAGTATGTTTGTGTGAATGTGTTTGTATGTGGTACTGGAGTTTGAATGCAAGTGTGCATTTATGTGTAGTGTTTGTTTTTGAATGTAGGAGTGTGCTTGTATGTAGTGTTGACGTTTCAATGCAGGAGTGTGTTTTATATGTAGTGTTGAAGTTTGAATGGAGGGGTGTATTTGTATTTAAAGTTGCGGCTCAGATGCACAGGTACACACTCTGACGCACAAGCAGATACACAGATACATACACTGACTACATACAGATAAACAGGCACATACACTGACAGACACACTGACACAGGTACATATATTGACACACACACAGACACATACACTGGTAGACGTACTGACAGACATACTGACACAGGCACATATACAGACATGCTGACACACAGACACATATACCGACATACTGACACACACACACAGACACATACACTGATCAACATACTGACACACATACACTGACAGAAATACTGACACCCACACACTGACAGATATACTGACACCCACATACACTGAGAAATACTGACACACACACACAGGCACATACACTGACACACACAGACTGATATACTGACACACACACACACAGACATACTGGCACACAGACAGATATACTGACACATGCATACACATGCACTAACAGACATACTGACGCACTGACAGACACATACTGACACACACAGATATACACACACACATATACTGACACACAGACAGACAGACATACTGACACACACACACAGACACCACTGACACACACACACAGACATACTGACACACACACAGACAGGCATACTGACATGCACAGACAGACTGACACACACACACAGACATACTGAAACACACACACACAGATATACTGACACACAGACAGACATACATACTGACAAAAACACACACAGACATACTGACACACAGACAGACATACTGACACACAGACACTAACACACAAACACACACACTAACACACATACACTAACACACACTAACACACAAACACACACTAACACACATACACTAACACACACTAACACACAAACACACACCAACACACACACACTCACCACACACTAACACACAAACACACACTAACACACATACACCACACACACACCACACACATAACACACAAACACACACCCAACACACATACACACAACACACAAACACACACACACAACACACTAACACACAAACACAACACTAACACACACAAACACACACCCACACACATACACTAACACACAAACACACAAACACACACTAACACACAAACACTAACACACACAACACACACTAACACAAACACATACACTAACACACACATACACACATTTTTTTTTTTAAATGTAATCCCCCCAGCCTCCTTACCTTTTGGAGTGCTGGGGGGATTCCCTGGGGTCCAGTGGGGCTGCTGTCCCCGGCGGGCGGGCGGGTGGCCGGTCGGGCAGGAAGGCGGGCGCGCGATGGAGCACTCACTGCTTCCTCTTCAGCTCCCTCGCGCGCCGCCTAGGGATGCCTAACACACCAGGTGTCATCTTCCGGCTCCGGCATCAGTATGCGGCGCGCGAGGGAGCTGAAGAGGAAGCACACAGAGAGTGCTCCCTCGCGCGCCGGCCGGCTTTCAGGGCCAGCCTCTGGGGGGCTCCTGAGGTGACCGGCTGCTGGGCCCCCCAGGAGAAGAGGCTGGCCCTGTGGGTACATACCGGGTCGCAGGACCCCCTGCGACCCGGTATGTACCCACTGAATGTGGGGCCCGGACGACCTGAGCAGTCCGGGCCCCCCAGGACCGCCGGGCCCATGACAACCGTTGCGGTTGTCATGCCCTGATGGCAGCCCTGGTACTATGCATTGCATACAATGAACACCCCACAAGACTTGACATTTAGAAGATGCTCATACATAGTTGTCTAATTTACACTATTTGGCTCATGCCCAAGTCGCTCAGATCTTTTTGCTTGCTCATTTTGCCTGCTTCCAACACATGAAATTCAAGAACTGAATATATATATATATCCCACCCCTTGACAGGTGCCATTGTAACAATGTAATCAATGTTATTCACTTCACCTGTTGGTGGTTTTATTGTTGTGACTGAACAGTGTAAGCTCACCAGAAGTCCTGATGCCCAATAGTCCTTTGGCTACTTACACGGTTAGACTACTTACATTGGAAGGGTCTCTAAGGCACTCCTGGCACCATAAGCTCTATAGTGCATTGTGATGGTTATGGTGCATGGAGTGTGTACATTGAGTGTGTCTTTAACCCCTTAAGAACCAAGGATGTATCAGGAACGTCCGACAAAAAACAGTCCTTAAGGACCAAGGACGAACCTGATACGTCCTAGGGGAATTAGAGCGTTGGAAATGATCATGATTGCTTCCAGCAGCTCTAATGGTATTGCAGCACTGCCGGTGGCCCCCGGAGAACACCAGGTGTTCACTCCCCCCAGTTGCTCCACGCAGTGGTGTATTTTAGTTTTGCGCTGCCCTAGGCATGACTAAACTTGGGCACCCCCCAAATCTAAATTTGCCCCATCCCTTCCTGTCAAGGCTACACCATTTCCTACTACTTTTAAAGGGAAACTATAGTGCCAGGGAAGCAAAACTGTTTTCCTGGCACTATAGTTCCCTATAGAATTAGTGCATGGAAAGTGTTAAAATACCACCATTTGAAATACCCTAGGGTGTCTACATTTCAAAAATATATGGTTTGATGGGGGTAAATTACATTGTCTGGCTTCAAAAATGTCCCAAATAGGACATGGGTGCATGATGACCAGCTGAGAAAATTCCAAGTTGGAAAACTGGAATGCGCACCCTCCAAATAAGGTATTTTAGCCCCCAGAGAACCCAACACATCACTGTACTCAGGAGATGTTGCTGAACATATATTGGGGTGCTTTTTGGCTGTAACCCTTAGAGTTCTCCATATTCTTAAATTGCTATGTGTGTAAAAAAAATAACCAATTATTTTTTTTTTTTTTAAATTTGGTGGTAAAATGGTTGCATGAAAAGAGTCAAAATACCCCAAGTTTAATGCCTTAGGTTGTCTTCTTTTAAAAATATATACATGTGGGGGGGCGGAGCTAGCAACAGACCCAACCAGACGGATCTCTTGAGAGCTCTGATGCTAATAGGTGACACACGGCCAATTTGACCCACAAAAACCAGAGCACACGGGCTGACACCTATCCTGGAGCTGGACACACAACCATGGGCTGAAAAACAAAAAAACCCAAGGCAGATCGGGCATCCAACAGCCGAGATATTGTCGATCTCTTGCAGCAGGCACACCAGGCCGCATGGCCCAATATGACGCCTCAGGATGAAGCATCCTCTTTCTCCTCCGAGGACTTCCACACTGATCTGGATGGAGGAGCCATGCTGGGAGCAGTGCCGAAGGTACGACCTACACCACCTGCTCGCTAAGAACCGATCACTAAAGACATGCTGCAATCCATGCTGGCGGAGCTGCGCTCCAATATAGCAGTCGACATCTCACAATTTAAAGAGACAGTAGCTGGTGCACTCACCCGACTTACGGTCCTAGAGGCCACCTCCAGCAACCAATACACCAGAATAACCAACATGGAGCAGAGGCTTGAGGAGATACACCTGGCCCAGAGAGGCATGGAAGCCAGGGTTGATACCATGGAAGACCAGAGGCGACGGTACAATGTTAAGCTGAGGGGTATCGCTGACACAGTGAGTACCGAGGAAACACCGCACTAAATAAGGCGACTCATTTCAACCCTGCTACCGACCAAACAGGCAAAGGCACTAACACTGGACGGCATGTTCAGGTTACCAACACCAAAAAATGCTCCTAATACTGCCACGGCAGACCTTATTCTTCGCTTTTGTTATTATTATTATTATTATAATTATTATGATATTTATAGAGCGCCGTCAAATTCCGCAGCGCTTTACAATGGGTGGACGAACAGACATGTAGTTGTAACCAGACAAGTTGGACACACAGGAACAGAGGGGTTGAGGGTTCTGCTCAATGAGCTTACATGCTAGAGGGAGTGGGGTAAAATGACACAAAAAGGTAAGGATAGTATTAGACTAGTGACAGTTGCAGAAGAGGAATCAGCTATTAACAATTTAATTGATACGCTTTTATGAAGAAGTGGGTTTTCAACGATTTTTTGAAGGAGTGGAGACTGGGTTAGCATCTAACGGAGGATGGAAGCGAGTTTCACAGGAACGGTGCAGCCCTCGAGAATTGCTTTCAAATAATGCAAGACAAAGCCTTAATCTCATCAGCGGTGAGAGGGAAAACCCCTATCCAATTCGAAGGCTCATCCCTGTTTCTGTTCCCTGACCTAATTAAAAATACACTACTCTAGCGCAGGTCTATGAAACCCGTACTCCAACTCCTAAGATCCCAGGAAGTGACCTACCGCTGGGGAAACTCCAGACTACTCATACTCACCCACCTGGGAGGCACCTACAGAGCTAAGAACCCACAAGAACTAGAGGTCAACATGCGCAGCCTGAATCTGCTACCTGAACAAGACGCCTCAACCTCCTGTCTTCGAAACATGGATCCGCCTGCACCACCGGTAACTTGACTGACCCGTGACACCCGTGACAGGAGATAACTCCACCAACAAGCCAGAAGGACTTTACGTGACCACACGATCATGCTGAGGAACTACCTATTGATAGTTTCATAGTTATCTAATTTTATTTTTTGTTGGTTATATTTATCCGTTGCTGCTCTCCTACTTATTCTTTATTACCCTTCTCACCCTCTGTAACAAAGCCGTTTAACTCAATGGGGAGCGGATACACCCCGACCTGGATGCTATCCTGATAAACCCACTCAGAGGGTGCATGATACTCGAGAAGTCACCCCCCACCCTCCCCACTCTTTATAGTACCAAACACATGTGCCATAGTTATATTATAAGAGGGTGCTACCTTGTACCTTAAGTAAGGTTCTACACTTTATTGTACGCTACCTGTTAGGCCCGCATGCCTATAAATATATAAAAATCCTCCCCCCACTCCGTACTGTCTAAATGTCATGCTTGTTTTACTGTATTACATTGTTCTAAGCATATCACCAGTTACATACTCACGAGTGGAGTGAGGCAAAAATAGAGAATTAAAAAAAATTAAAATATATATACATGTGAAGGGTTATTCAGGAATTCCTGACAGATATCAGTGTTACAATGTAACATGCATTAATTTTGAAAAAAATAGCAAAAGTGCTACTTGTACTTATAGCCCTATAACTTTCAAAAAAAAGCTAATAACATGTTAACATTGGGCATTTCTAAACTCAGGAAAAAAATTAGAAACTATTTAGCATGGGTGTTTTTTTGGCAGTTGTAGATGCGTAACAGATCTTTCGAACAGATCTTTTGTTTTTAAAAATGTTTCCATCATATTTAAAAAAAAAAAAATTAATAGTAAATTATATGATATGATGAAAATAATGGTATCTTTAGAAAGACCATGTAATGGCAAGAGAAACGGTATATAATATGTGTGGGTACAGTAAATTAGTAAGAGGAAAATTACAGCTAAACACAAACATCGCAGAAATGTAAAAAGAGCCCTGGTCCCAAACCGTAAGAACATTGAAAAACAGTCTGGTCACTAAAGGGTTAATCTAATCAGCATCTTCACCCGAATATCATCATCTAGACTGGTATCCAAGAAATGTAAATTTCAGTCTTAAGTTTTTGTTGTTTTTCTGCTTTGCTTTGGAGACATTATAGAGTATAGTAAAAGTTTATGTTATATGCATACAAGAGGAGCACAGGAAAAATGGCAAAATATCACAAATCAATAAATGTGATTTATTCTTAATATTGTTTGTCAATTCTTTATTTCCTTATTATTCTACAACTTTTTTTGTTGTTCATAAAGAAAAATTATCACATACATCCTTTTTAGTCTTTATAAACGTACTGATTATGCACAGTGACATGAAAAATAAATGTATACATTATTTACAAGAACAAAAAAAAAAAGGATTCCGGAGGTCATTTTGTTAAAATAACATGGCAGTAAATACAGAGGGGATTATGTGAGTTTTAGTCTATGAGCATCTGGGAGACCAGAGTTTCAGATCCCTGGATCAAACCAAACAATATAACCACTATAGCATTGATGTGGTGGTTATAGTATCATGAGTTGCCTGGCGCCATTGGCATAGGAATCAAAGAAAATCTGGGAGACAGCCCCAATTAGGGAGCATACAATAAACCATGTTGTTTTTTACTGGTACAATGATATGTAAGTAGAATTAGATCATCTCTTTCATGTTTTGTTTTTCTTACCTTAAAGGGTTACTCCAATTTAGTTGCTAACCCATGTTAGGGAGACAGTTTAGGCAAGTATGCACCAAAACAACTTCATATAAATTAAGTTGCTATGGTGCCAGGTGGTCCCTGGACGCACTCTTACTTGATCGGCTTAATCCTATAGTTGCCTTAAGCACCGATTTCAAATCCCCACAGGCAGCATCCAGCTTCTGACTGAGAGCGGTCAACTGACACGCTCAGCTAATCAGTGACTCACCACGCAAAACAAAAAAAGTATGTTTCTTTACAAGTCAGTTTTGTGAATGGGGAGTCACTGATTGGCTGAGAGATACACCAGGTAAGAGTCTCAGGCAGCACAGCATGAGCAATCATTAGACACGCTTGCACTTGCACTTGCCTTAGTACCATAATCAGAACTGGGTCCTAAAGGCTGGAGGCTTTCTGGGAGACTGTTCATGAGTGGACATGCCCATTTTCTGTGCGGGTCTGCCTATTATGGGCATTACCAATGAGATGGGTCATGTTATTGGTGATGCCACCTCATAGAACTGCCTACTGTGTCCCAGTTCCATTCCTTCCATTGTTAGGAGTTAAGCAACAGAAGTCATTTTTGCACAGGGTTCACCTTAATAAATCTAAAGTGCAGGGGTTTATTTATAGCCTGGTACAATGTAACTAATATCTCTTTATTGGCAGTAATTTAAATCAGAACGCTAAAAACAGAAGTGGGCATGGAGGTTGGAGTAACGTGTGTTAGATTATGTGCAGATAGTAAATATGTATTACTATATGATTTTATTTTGATGGATTTCAAAATTGCTATGGGCATGATTTTTAATTTTGCGTTCCTCAATAAAGTCAATAATATGTCTATCAGTGACAAGCTGATTAATTTTTCATTTCAGTAGTGAGATCTTTCCTAAATCCAAATGGTGCAGTGAATGAGTCTGCCAAGAAAAAACACTCTCAAACATTTCTTAGTGGGACTGCAAAAGAGCCTGTGGTAGAGAACGAAAGAGAGAATAAAAACTGTGCTATTAACCCCTTCCTTGAAGTAGCTAGACAATTTGCATTATATCCAGCAGGTCAACTCGAGACACATCTCTGAGAATGGGTTAAAACTACATGGATTAACTGTCTTATGTATGGAAAAGCATTAAATAGGGAAATAAACCTATCATTCCTGTAAGTTTTCTTGTAATTGTCCTATTTATAGTTAAATCTGTTGGAGTTATATAAATGGCAATAATAATAATAAATAGTTTTATTCTTAATTTTAATATTGATGGTTGATATTATTCTGACGGTGGATGCTATGCCATCATTGTCAGGTCTTTGAAAAACTAACATTATTATTCATGTTTTGAACCTGCACGTAATGTCATTTCGATTCAGTTTATGCAGGTATTTACAGCTTTGTACTGCAATACATTGCAAGTTCTCCTGTCAGTGACTTAGCCATTGGCATTGATTTTGTGTTTGGCTTTTTTTTTCCTTTTGCCATTCTTTATATATTTATCTCAAGCACAAAGCTTTTCGATGACAGGGGAATTGTTCATGTTTCCCCTGGGAAGTTAAGCGAAAGAAGGGGGGTGAGAAAGAAGTTCAGAGAGAGCATGAGAGTGTAACTGTACCCCCCCTCAGCGCTTTCTATCTGCAGGAAACACCTTTGCAGGAAGCCTGCGCGTACAATTAGCTTGGACAGCGAGGACATGAAGACATGACGGCCTCAGAGAATCAACCAATGAAAAGTGAAATATTTTGGGAGGTGGTATAAAAGCCATTTGCAGCTGGCAGAGCCTGCGTCACTCAGACACGAACAGAGCTTGTGACATATACATTACTGTAGCAATGGGGAACTTCAGTGTTTAAGCTTACACTCACACACAAATCTATACATAAAAAAGCAGACTTTTATGTATATGTGTGTTTATGTATATGTATGTAGACAGACAATAAATTAAACACATACATACTCAAATATATATCATGTATGTAATCATATATGTGTGTGAGAAAAAAATAAAAATAAAAATCTGCAGTCTGTGGTAGTGCCTGCTCCTGGACGTGTTACATACATATTAACCCCTTAAGGATCCATTGTAACACTTTCCAAACATTGTAACCTGGTACCTAAAAACCTTGTGAAAGCCAGGGCAGATATGGTTTAGTGGGAGTACTTGTGGCTGTTCTGTGTATGCATGTTTGGTTAACATTGAATTCACTGGATATTGTATACAGTTTATTTCAAATTCAAACTATCATACATTATTTTATAATCTTGTTTGGACATTGGTGTGTTTTTTTCTTTTTAAAAAACATTATTCAAACTTTTTGCTAGGATTGAGTAAGAGGCATTTGCGGCAGTATAAAACCAGGATGATTTACTAAACGGAATTCTGGAGACAAAATGTTTAGGTTAAAATGTGCTAATCCCTTTTAATTATTTATCATTTAATATTTGTGCTGCATTCACAATGTTATATTATACGTAGTGATATCACCATCTCCTTCTGAGCTAGAGATAGGAATACCCTTTAAAAATGTCTAAATTAACCCATTTTTGAGAATTGTGTGATTAATTTTGAGTAAATGCTTAACAGCCCCTGACTTCAAATGTACTCTATCTGTTACTGATGGCCTTGATGGCCTACAGTAATCATTAACAGCTACCCACAATTAGCCACACATATCACTCATAGCTATGAATATGCAGTCATAACCATCACTCACAGCCACCCACGCATCACTCACCCCTCCCCACTTCATGCACTGCAACACACATTACTCATAGTTACCCACATGACAGTTAACAACACATTACAACCAGCCAACACACACACATCACACACAGATAGCCAAATACATCACACACACAGCTACTTCACACAAAGTCATCACACAGGCAATTCACATACATAGCACCTAGTTACAACATTTACTGCATGCACCACACATGCATAGCACAGCCAGTCAGCCAACACACACAAATGCAGCCTTCCTCCACTCACTCAACGTACTGAGTTTCAGCATGTTTGATAAATAAAAATGCCACTAGTGATTAAAGAGACACTATAGTCACCAGAACAACTGTAGCTATTGTATTTGTTCTGGTTAGTATAATCATTACCTTCAGACTTTCTGCAGTAAACACTGTCTTTTCAATGCAAATGCAGTGTTTACATTAGAGTCTAGGGATACCTCCACTGGCCACTCCTCAGATGGCTACGAGATGTGCTCCCTGTAACAATGTATCTCTATGATGAGATGCTGATTGGCCAGGGCTTTGTGTTGGCTTGTACTTTTATTGCCAACTGAAATAAAAGTAAGAGTTTACTATATTTAGGGGAGCAAGGGTGGCCAATAGGACTAGATGGTGTTTTTAACTCTATAGGGTCAGAAATACATGTTTGTGTTCCTGGCCCTATAGTGTTCATTTAAGTATATACTCTTCAGTCCCAAGCTCTGCACTAACTCCCATTCTGGGACTGTTGGACTGTCTTCTAAGTACCATTCTGTACTACTGTCCATCCACATAAACCTGTCTGTAAACCTTCTGCTCTTATGTGGACAATGGTGAGAGCCTGATAATGTGATCCTGACACTTAGGGCATTGACATTCTTATTGAACATGTACTTTTATTACCAATAGAGTTATTCACTAACCTGGGAATTAGAGAAACCTGATAATGGGATTGACCAATTTAAAACAAAAATGCAGTCTAAAACCTACAATTGCCTGCTCATTACTCTGTGGAGTTCTAGTTTATTGCATATACAATGAGAAGTGACTATAGCTTATTTCCAATAATAAAGTTAATTCTTTACTATTCTAGTATATTAATTAATCACTCTTCTAGCTTGTAGCATCCTCTCTTGCCATTATATGCATCTTTCATCTGACGAAAGCTAAAAACACAGGAGATAACTGCCTCATCAGCCTTGGCTATTACATCTAGGGCCTCATCACAGGGATAGGAACAGTTTAAGCTAAAAATCATGGTTGAAAACACTATATATACTTATGTATAGATAGTCAGTAAATATAGATATAGATACAGATATAGATGTATTTGGAGAAGTGGTGTGTGTAAGATAAGGTTGATTCTTCTGAATGCATGCAGCGTTCACAGTAAGGGAAGTACACAATGTCACAAAGGGGACAGAGGTTATGTAAAATAAAGTGGTAAACTAGTAAACTGGGGACATATTTTGTAATCACACAACGTAGCTCAATACACTGTAGGATGAGCATCACACAACATTAAAGTATTGTCCAGCATGCCGTAGAAATTTCATGGTTTAAAGTGTTAACACCGCTAAAAAATGAGTATTTCATAAAATTAGAATCTTTATGAAATACTTATATTGACTGTGTGTGAATTTCACAGAAATTCCAATCCAATCTAGAGATATACTGACACAAAGTAGAGACAACTTTGTCTCTATTTTTCCTGACACTTCTAGACACTGGGTGGAGCTACTGCCATCTAGAAGTGTTAATCCCCCCCCAGCCACCACCAGTGATGGCTGCAGGGAATTGGCTTTACCTGCGTAGGATACCCCGCGCTCCCATGGGATCCTCTATAGACCTCAATGCTGTACTCTTGTGCATACATGAAGAGCAATAAGCTAAGGATAATCCACCGGGACAAGATGGCAGTGCCTGTGAGGGACAGGTTCAGCTAAGTAAATTGTATCTTTCCCTGCCCCCTAGCCACAGGATTTACAGTGATGATGTAAAATTCTAAAAGTCCCCAAATGGTGACAGTGCTGCTTTAAGAAAGATTACTGTAAAAAAAAACATGAAAATATGTAAACAAATGTATTTATTTGATTTAACCCCTTAAGGACAGAGACAAATGTACACGTTGTGAACAAAACAAAACGTAAACAAAACCTGGCATTTGCGCTACATGTCTGTCCAACCGTAATTCACCTCTTTCATATTAAATGCACCCACCCTTATTATATATCATTTTATTCAGGGGAAACAGGGCTTTCATTTACTATCAAATATTTAGCTATGAAACATAATTTAATATGAAAAAAATGGGAGAAAATAAGAAATATTGTTATTTTTTTAGTTCTACATGACATTTTAACTGTCAATGTCATAATACTGTTTGCTTTTACTGCAATAAAATACACATATTTGTATTCAGCAAAGTCTCACATGTAAAACAGTACCCCCTATGTACAGGTTTTATGGCGTTTTGGAAAGTTACAGGGTCAAATATAGCACGTTACATTTCAAATAGAAATTCGCCAGATTGGTTACGTTGCCTTTGAGACTGAATAGTAGCCCAGGAATGAAATTTACACCCATAATGGCATACCATTTACAATAGTAGACAACCCAAGGTATTGCAAATGGGGTATGTCCAGTCTTTCTTAGTAGCCATTCGGTCACAAACACTGGCCAAAGTTAGCATTAATATTTGTTTGTGTGTGAAAAATGCAAATAAAATGCCAATTTTGGCCCGTGTTTGTGACTAAGTGGCTACTAAAAAAGACTAGACATACCCCATTTGCAATACCTTGGGTTGTCTACTATTGCAAATGGTATGCCATCATAGGGGTAATTTTCATTCTTGGGCTACCATAGGGTCTCAAAGGCAACGTAACCAATCTGGCGAATTTTAATGTGAAAAGAATGAAACATAAGCCTTATATTTGATGCTGTAACTTTTGAAAACACCATAAAACCAGGCCCAGAGGAGGCGGGCTGAAAGCTAGCTGGATAGGAGGCATGTGTGGGTGTGGTGGGTGTGGGTGTGGTGGAGATATGGGGGTGTGATTTAGCTAAGGAGTAGGGTGGGGTCATATAAATAGGTGACATTTTGTCTGTTACCTCAGCCATCTTAAATCTAATGGCAAGGTAACTAGTCCTATTCCTCACTGTGCTATTTAAGTTACTTTTGCTTACCTCACGGCCAGGAGCATGGACATTGATGGCATCCTTGCTGCCCTTAGGGCTGAGGCCCTCCAGGACGGTGGCAGGCACCTGCAGGCCCAGCTGGCAAGGCTGCAGGGTGCCTCCATGGTAGCTGCTCCCCCTCCCGGCAGCCATGGAACTCCGCGCCGCCGGGCGCGTCCCCCCACCCGTTATAGCCCCTCACAGGAGGGCCGGGTGGGGGCCAGAAGTAGGAGTCCAGCTGCCGGTCCGCGGGCCGGTTCCCACGCGGCCGCGGCTGGCGCTGCCACCAGGCACCCTCTTGTCTCCTCCCCTCGCGAGAGGGCCGGGTGGGGGACGGGAGTGGGAGCCCCAGTGCCGGCCCGCGCGCCAGGTCCCACGCGGCCGCGGCCGGCACTTCATCGCAGCAGCCCCTCGCCTCCTCCCCGAGGCGGTCGCGCAGTGCCCGTCTGGCGGCCGCTGCTCGGGGAGGTGATGGCCGTCCGGTCCCTCCTGTTAACATCTTGCGCGCCCTCAGAAGGGCGGCCGCGAGATCCCGGTCGTCTAATCCGGCCCGGCCGGCGCGCCGGGCACCTGATGTGCGCTCTGCCCCCAGCGGATCTCGGGCAGAGCGCGCACAGGTTGGGCCTGCAGCCGGCCCTTCTTCAAATTTGGTGAGTAGGCCGCAGGCCGCCGGGGTTTTCAGTCAGGGGGGTCGGGGCTCAGAGCCAGGCCCGTCTTCCAGTTCACACAGCCCCCCCCCTTCTCCTCCTCCCCTCTCTGTCTCCCCTGGGCTTGCCTCTGCTGCACTCCCACCAACCTCATCCGCCCATCCTACCCCCCTGCATCCTCTTTCACCCCCCCTACCTTTACCTAGGGCCCATGCTGCCCCCTCTGGGGCTACTTCAGTCATGGCTGTCCCACTCTCTGGTTCCCCTGTCCCATCTACTAATCTGCCAGGGTTGCTCCCCCCTACTGTGCGTCCTCCAGCACCTGGGATGGGTGGGCAGGGTTTTTTCTCACCTGTCCTGTCTTCACAGATTCTTCCAGGTCAGCTCGCGAACCGGTTCCCTGACGCTGTGTCTGGTGCGGTGCTTCCTGCGGTCGCAGTTCCCTCGGGGCCATCGCAGGCTGGTGCGCAAGTTGCGGTTTCGCTGCTACCCTCGAATTCGGCTCCTGCCGGTGAGTATTCTGCTTTCGCCGCATTAGATTCGGGGGGCGCTGGCGCACGCAAGTCGCAAGAGTGGGGTTCGGTGCTCCAAGCTATAAAGAATGTTCTTGTAACTCTTGAGCGGGGATCTCGCCCTGGGGCTCCTCCCCCAATGGCCGTGGATAGCCAACTTCGGGCGGGCTGGGCTAGTTCCGCAGGGTGTGATTTTGCGGGGGTTGCAGCGTCGGTACCCGACACTTCTACACAGGTCACCACCCCCCTGGCTTCGGCGCCACTGCTAGTGACATCTGAGTCCTCTGTGAGTGCTACTGGGGACGCCGCGGTCGGCTCGGGTTTAGGGGTAGCACCCGCTGCGCGTGGGGCAGCGTACATGTGCTGGTCAGGCCCCCTGGGCCTCCACCTGACGCCGGATTTGAGGGCTAAAATAGAAAAAGGGGAATTTGTAGAAATTTTTTCCCTCCTCTCTTTGGAAGATCTTCCTCGGGTGGATACGGATGCTAAAGAGTCTGAAAAAGACAAAGAGAAGTTTTGGTATCGGAAGATTCCGAAAACTTTTGGTAACTGGATTAGGGCCTTTTCTATCCTGGCTAGCGTGATAGGTGAAAAGACTCCCAGTAAATGCTCTTCCCTGTTTTGCTACCAGGACATGATATGGAACGCTTGTCGGGTTTATGGCGGGTTAGGGTGGTGGCGGTATGATGAACAGTTCCGCCAACGTTTGGCGGTTCGCCCTTCCACGAGTTGGGATCAAATGGACATCGGCTTGTGGTTGGCCATCATGACCCGCCCAGCTTCGCATCAAGGGGGCCTTTCGTCCTTTCTTGGGGGGGCCGGCGCTGGGTCCTCATCTTCAGCGTCGGCCAGTCAGCGGAAGACTGGGTACTGTTGGCAATATAATGACGGACAATGTAAGTTCGGTTCAGCCTGCCGCTTCAAGCATGAATGTTCCGGGTGCGGCGGTTCCCACCCAGCATCAAAATGCTTTAAACGTGGCAAGACCGGCGACAAAGGAGATGCCATGGGCGCTAAGGGCGAGGACGCCAGTGGACCTCGACGCGATGCGCCCTTGGCTAAAGCGTTATAGCAATAAGAAGGCGGCTGCCTTGTTATTGGAGGGTTTTGGGCAAGAGTTTTGGATCCCTCACCGGGCCCGGCAGGTCTCCGGTGTCTGCCGGAACCTGAGATCCGTTGCCGATCACCCGGGGGTGGTCAGGGAAAAATTGGCTAAGGAAGTAGCGTTGGGTCGCATGGCGGGCCCCTTTCGGGAACCTCCACTCCCCGATTTGAGGGTTTCACCACTAGGTGTGGTGCCTAAAAGGGAACCAGGCAAGTTTAGGCTGATTCACCATTTATCGCACCCACAGGGGGGCTCGGTGAATGATGACATTGCCGCTGAATTGTGCCGTGTTTCCTACGCGCCCTTTGACGCGGCGGTGGATATGGTCAGGGCTGCTGGCCCCGGGGCACTTATGGCGAAAACTGACATTGAGTCGGCTTTTCGCCTCCTACCGGTTCACCCGGAGTGCCACCACCTCCTGGGTTGTATATTCGAAGGTCATTATTACGTGGATATGTGCCTCCCGATGGGTTGTGCGATATCCTGTTTTTATTTCGAATGTTTCAGTTCCTTCATGGAATGGGTAGTTAGAGCGGAATCCGGTTACGATTCCTTGCTTCACTACCTAGACGACTTTTTATGTGTTGGCCCTGCGCGCTCCCCAACATGCGCGCAAATTCTGCAAGCAGTGGCGGATGTTGCTTGCGAGTTCGGAGTGCCGCTGGCACCAGACAAAACAATTGGCCCTTCTACGTGCCTGTGCTTTCTCGGGATCGAGATTGATTCTGTTGTCGGGGAATGTCGGCTTCCATTGAATAAATTGTCTGATCTTCGGGAGGTGGTGCGAGTGGCGAGCGCTTTGCGAAAGATTACATTGCAACGACTTCAATCCCTATTGGACAAATTGAACTTTGCCTGTCGGATTATGCCTATGGGCAGAGTGTTCAACCGGCGCCTGGCAGCCGCTACGGCTGGGATTTTGAGGCCGTCTCACTTCGTCCGCTTGACCAATGCGCTCAGGGAGGACTTGGCAGTATGGGCAGTCTTTTTGGATGGGTACAATGGCAGGTCCTACTGGCAGCAGCCCGAGGTGACGAACTCGGTGCTGCACCTGTTTACGGATGCCGCGGGGTCTTCGGGCTTTGGGACTATTATGGGAAGGCAATGGTGTGCGGAGCCTTGGCCCGAATCGTGGTTCACCTCTGGCCTGACCAAGAACATGGCTTTCTTGGAACTCTTCCCCATTGTGGTGGCTATCCATCTTTGGGGGCCAGAGATCAAGAACAGGCGTGTTGTGTTCCACTGTGACAACCTGGGCGTTGTCCAGGCCATTAATAGGTTAACGGCCTCCTCCCCTCCAGTGGTTCGGCTCTTGCGGCGCTTGGTTTTACAATGCCTGTCTTTTAACGTGACTTGCCGCGCTGTGCATATCCCTGGTGTGGAGAATACCACGGCTGATGCTCTTTCTCATTTCCACTGGCAGGTGTTTCGTTTGGCCGCGCCGGAAGCAGATACGGAAGGCCTCCCCTGTCCCAGAGAGTTATGGTCCCTTGGCCTGAGCGGATAAGGGAATGGATTCGGTCTTCGGTGTCTGAGGCAACTTGGGTTCGGTACGGTAAGGCATGGGGGGACTGGGTCGCTTTAGAACAGGACCTAGGTGGGTTCGCTTCGACTTCTGCAAGGATTCAAGGGATGTTACGGTTGCTCTGGTTCTGGGAGGCTAGCGGGTGTTCTCCGGCTACGGTCTCAGGGAAGCTATCGGGTCTTAGTTTCTGGTTCAACTTGACTAAGGTGCCTGACGTTACCAAGGACTGCATGGTTCGGCTTGCGATGCACGGCTGGCGTAAGGGCCCACACCTGCGGGATTCTCGGAGGCCGGTTTCTGGCGCTCTGCTAGTAGGTATTGCGTCGGCCTTACCCAGGGTTTGTTTTTCCGATTTGGAGGCACGTTTGTTCCAGGTGGCTTTTACTTTCGCCTTTTTTGGCGCTCTTCGGATCGGCGAGCTTGTGAGCCCTAGCAAACGGATCCCGGGGGGCTTGTTGTTCAATGATGTGTCTGTTGTGTCGGATTCAGTGCGTTTTTTGGTGCGGAAGTCCAAAACCGACATCTTCGGCAAAGGGACATGGGTTACCCTCCGCGCCATTCCTGGTTCGGCTGTCTGCCCTGTCGCATCCTTTCAGTCTTATTGTCTTGGTCGCCCGGGCGTTGAGGGCCCTCTATTAATTCATGGGGATGGTTCCTTCCTTTCTTGCTTCCGAATTTCTTTCGGTTGGCACTTGACCAACTGGGTATTTCGAGTGCAGACTTTGGGGGACATTATTTTCGGATTGGGGCCGCAACTGAAGCCTCCCATTTAGGTTTTTCGGACCAGGCCATTCAGAGGATGGGCAGATGGGAATCGGGGAGGTTTCGGTCCTATGTACGGCCCACACGTCTGATCGGTTTCCCCCTTGTGTTTTCTCCACAGGGCCCGGCCGACGGATCTGGCTGATCGGTCATTCTTACATCTACTTGGCTCACCTGCGGGCAGGGGTACGCCCGGGTGGGACACGGCTCGGAATACCTCAGGAGCTGGCGGAGGTCCGGTGGTTCGGGTTCCGGGGCATGAGATGTGGTCAGCTATTGCCGGAGGTCGTGCAGTTATCCACTTTATTAGGAGCTCCGGATGTCTTGGTGGTGCATC
This sequence comes from Pelobates cultripes, assembly GCA_933207985.1. Classification (NCBI taxonomy): domain Eukaryota; kingdom Metazoa; phylum Chordata; class Amphibia; order Anura; family Pelobatidae; genus Pelobates; species Pelobates cultripes. Next base: position 78,681,435 of record OW240916.1, on the reverse strand, counting down.
TGGGGGGAAACGATCTGGGGTCGCTGCCTGCGTGAGGCCTGGGGGAACTAATCAGGCGAGATTTGGCGCGCTTGCGTGTGCTTTTTCCACAACTTTGCTTAGTATGGTCGGATATCGTTTCCAGGAATTATTGGAAGTGCGCACGCGATCAGGGTGCTATTGAGCGCTGCAGGGTGAAAATTAATAAGCGGGTTTCCAAATTTGTTCTCGGCGTCGGGGGCTTAACAGTGCGACACCGTATTTTTGAGCGCGAGGCAGCAATCTATTTTCGCCCGGACGGGGTCCATCTAACTGATGTAGGCTTGGACTTATTTAATTTAGCGCTACAGGACGCGTTGGAGCAGGCCATGGCGTTGCTTGGGGGTCGCGCCCGCTGATTTAGGCGTAAATGCAGCTGGGGGTGGCGGGTATGGTCCTTGCCGAACCTATTGGGAAGAGGAGTACAGGAAAAGAAAGATGCTGGGTCGGGTCCCTCCCCTGACCTCGGAAAATGTTTGGGTATTTGGGCGTGCCCTCCGTGCCAGGAAAGGTGGCCAGGGGTTGGCATGTGGAGTTGGAAGGCCAAAGTGAAGGCCAGGTATCTTGGACGAGGGGGGAGGGCCGATGCCTTGGTGGGGGGGTGTACCCTAGCGGTTTGGTGGTACGGTTGGCAAGGACTAGTTTGAATCTAAGCATACTACACCTGAAGTTATTTATGGTTGGTTTATTTACATTTGTTCGTTAATTTATAAATAAAGCTGTGGCCTTTTTTATACCACATATACGTTTCCTAGTTTGATTGGGGGGGAATTGATTGGATATTGGGGATTGGTATGGTTCACAACACACGATAACCGCTACCTACACACAAGGCTCAGAGGAGGCGGGCTGAAAGCTAGCCGGATAGGAGGCATGTGTGGGTGTGGTGGGTGTGGTGGGTGTGGTGGGTGTGGTGGAGATATGGGGGTGTGATTTAGCTAAGGAGTAGGGTGGGGTCATATAAATAGGTGACATTTTGTCTGTTACCTCAGCCATCTTAAATCTAACGGCAAGGTAACTAGTCCCCTCCCTCCCTCCCCTTTTCCGTTTTGTGTTGTTTGTCTGTTTGTCATTAACGATTTTTTCTTGTCACAGCCAGCGGGTATGGTCCTTGCCGAACCTATTGGGAAGAGGAGTACAGGAAAAGAAAGATGCTGGGTCGGGTCCCTCCCCTGACCTCGGAAAATGTTTGGGTATTTGGGCGTGCCCTCCGTGCCAGGAAAGGTGGCCAGGGGTTGGCATGTGGAGTTGGAAGGCCAAAGTGAAGGCCAGGTATCTTGGACGAGGGGGGAGGGCCGATGCCTTGGTGGGGGGGTGTACCCTAGAGGTTTGGTGGTACGGTTGGCAAGGACTAGTTTGAATCTAAGCATACTACACCTGAAGTTATTTATGGTTGGTTTATTTACATTTGTTCGTTAATTTATAAATAAAGCTGTGGCCTTTTTTATACCACATATACGTTTCCTAGTTTGATTGGGGGGGAATTGAATGGATTTTGGGGATTGGTATGGTTCACAACACACGATAACCGCTACCTACACACATGTACATGAGGGGTACTGTTGTACTCAGGAGACTTCGCTGAGCACAAATATTTGTGTTTCAAAGCAGTAAAAAGTATCACAGCAATAATATTGTTCGTGTAAGTGCTGTTTGTGTGTGAAAAATGCAAAAAACTTCACTTTTACTGGCGATATCATCGTTGTAATACATTTTACTGTTTTGAAACACTAATATTTGTGTTCAGCGAAGTCTCCCGAGTAAAACAGTACCCCCCATGTACAGGTTTTATGTTGTCTTGGAAAGTTAAAGGGTTAAATATAGTGCTAGCAAATTAAATTCCCTATACTTTTGGCATGGGTTGTCAGGTAGGTCCTGCTAATTGTAATTAATTCAAATACCTAATTATGTAAAAATAGTACATAAATATATATGTAGAATTAATATATGTAAATATATACGTATGTGTATATATATGTATATATATGTTTTATTTTTTTTAAATATTTTTATTTATATATAGGTATCTATATAGTGATATATACGTATATATTTATGTATATAGATATATTTATTAGTTTGTTCTACGTGTATTTTGATATAAGTTAGAACGAAATAACACACATCTATATATTTTTTAATGATTTATTTTTTATTTGTTATTTTTATTTTTCAACGTATTTAAAAAAAAAATTATATTATATATAAATATATATAACAATAATTATATATATATATATATATTTAATCAGTATGAGTCTACGTGTAATTTGATATTAATATATATATATATATTATATATATATATTAATAGTAAAATACACCTAGACAGTGTATGTGTGTGTATGTGTATATATATAGATATATATATTTATACTTAGATCATATATATATATACTATATATATGATCGAAGTATATTATTATTATTTTTTTACACTGATTAACTTTAATTTTATTTGATTTCCAGCCAGCAGGGGGACTAACTGTCATTATAGGCAGTCCCCCTGCTGAAAATGCAGCAGCCAGCTAACACGGCCATGTGATTGTGAGGTCCTCGCAAGGACCTCACTCTCATATGGCCGGGGGGGGCCGGAGGAGGCAGGATCCGCCGCAGGGGCCTCCCTGGGATCCCAGGTGAGTCTCCCCAACCGCGACCGGGTAAGTAAGAAAAAAACTGAGGGTGTACATTTATGCCCTGCGGTGTTTAGAGCTGCTTAGAATAGGGCGTAATAGTACGCCCTCGGGTTTTAAGTGGTTAAATATGGATTTTTCGAAACCTGGATCGTGGTAAACCCTGTAATATTAAAAGAATACTATAGGGCCAGGAACACAACCATGTATTCCTGACCCTATAGTGCAAAACCCACCATTTAGGTGGCTTGCCCACCCTTAGCCCCCTAAAAGAAATTAAAACTCACCTTATTTCCGCCCCATTGGTGACATCATCAGAATTGCTGATATTTAGCCAGTACAATGTTTTCCCATGGGGAAAGCATTAGATTGGATAAAATCGGCAAAGGGGCGGGGCCAAACACCATTTTGGTCAATCAGCAACTCCTCATAGAGAAGCATTGAATCAATGCATCTCTATGAGGAAAATTCAGCGTCCCCATGCAGAGCATGCAGACGCTGAACGGCAGTGCTGCCAACTGTGCAGCACTGAGCCAGGAAACACCTCCAGTGGCCATCTGAGGAGTGGCCACTTGGAGGTGTCCCTAGGGGCAATGTAAACACTGTCTTTTCTCTGAAAAAGCAGTGTTTGCATAGAAATGCTTGAATATAATGATTATACTCACCATAACAACTACATTAAGCTGTAGTTGTTCTGGTGACTATAGTGTCCCTTTAAATAATCACTTAGAAACGTTTTATGTATAACACTCAGGGCAAACAGAAGCTCCAAAGAAAATGTAATAGTGATTTGTAATGTTTCAGAAATCAAAATTATTAGGTCAGACCCCAATCACATGTTTGCAATAAAATGAAAAATGAGAAGCAGAAAGATGTGTGTATATATATATATATATATATATATATATATATATATTATTATTTTTTTTGTGGTTGAAAGATGAGAGTTTTTTTATAGTGCTGGTACCCATTGTTATCTGTTACCTTATTTTTTATAACTGACAGATACAGGTTTGTTAAATCAGGTCTTGACAAATTTGCTCTGAATTTAGGAGCTGGCTAAAAAAGTTAGGGGCCAGTTTAAAAAAAATAAAAAAAATTTACAAAGCTTTACATTCAACCACAAAAATACAATTCTTAAAAGGACACTATAGTCACCAGGACCACTACAGTTTAATGTAGTGGTTCTGGTGTCTATAGCCTGTCCCTGCATGCTTTTCAATTAAAACACTGCCTTTTCAGAGCAGTGTTTTCAATGCTTCCTAGTGACACCTCTAGTGAGCGTCACTCAGGTGGGCACTAGAGGTGTTTCTTGTGTCAGTGCCTCCATTCAGTGTCTCCACACCCTGCATGGAGGCGCTGAACGTTTCCTATAGAGATGCATTGTTTCAATACATCTCTATGAGGAGATGCTGATTGGTGCAGCGCTTTGCAGCCAATCCTATGGGAAAACATAGCTTGATAATCTCAGCCATAGTGGCAGAGCCAGTCAAGGGGAGACCAGCACCGCGTGGGGAAAAAAAGGTAAGTAAGAACACCATTCCCACCTAAACACACATACCATGTGTCACGACTGCGCATACCTGTAGGTTTAAAGGACTAATCACCTTTTAAACAAAAAAAATTGAGATTTATATAATCTCAGTTTACCTCTATGTCATTGCTCAGTTCTACTGTGCTTACTGTGGTGTTAACTCTAGTGTGCTTATCCTGCCTTGTTTGATTTATCTGGTATCTGACCTTCTGTCTGTTCCATCGTCCCTGAAACCCTGACCCCTGGCTTTCCTCGACTACGAATTTGGTTTTCTCTTTGGTACTTTGCCTTGGCTGATTCCTGCCTCCTGCACTCCTCCCGTCAAATACGTAACAGACATAATACCATGACACACACACATACTATGACAGACACACACAAACCATGACAGACAGACATACACAAATACCATGACAGACAGATATGCACACACACACACATACCATGACAGACAGACACACACACATACCATGACACACAGACAGACACACACACACAGGCCCGGACTGGCCATCGGGCACTCTGGGCAAATGCCAAGTGGGCCGCAGTGGCCATGGGACGAGGCCGGAAGGGGAGATCACAGGATATCCCCTGCCGGTCTATGCAGGGCCGGCACTATTTGAGCGCCGGCCCTGCTGAATTCCATGGCGGGCCAGTGGGGAGATCAAAGATCTCTCTCACCAGCCCACATTTAGTATATTGCGGCCGCCGGCGGGGGAGAGAGGGAGGGAGACACGAGAGGAACCCGGAGGAGCTCTGCGGGGTTCCTCTCGTGAGATTCGGAGCATTGCCATGGCACTAGCACCACCAGGGATGGCAGCACGGTCCCCCCCTCCCAGGCTAAAGGTTAGAAGGGAGGGGGGATATAATCATACACACACACACACACACACACACACACTGCATTTTGACACTCACAGCACCCTCACTCACACACACACACACTGCACCCCTAACACTCACAGTACCCTCACACACATACACACTGCACCCCTGACACACACAGCACCCTCACACACTGCACCCCTGACACTCACAGCACCCTCACACACACACACACTGCACCCCTGACACTCACAGCACCCTCACTCTCACACACACACTGCACCCCTGACACTCACAGCACACACTGCACCCACTGACACTCACATTACCCTCACACACACACACTGCACCCCTGACACTCACAGCACACACACACACACACACACACACCACCCTCACTCACACACACACACACTGCACCCCTGATACTCACAGTACACTCACACACACACTGCACCCCCTGACACTCACAAACACACACACTTCACCACTGACACTCACACACACACACACTGCACCCCTGACACTCACAGCACCCTCACTCACGTACACACACACACTGCACCCCTGACACTCACAGCACCCTCACTCACACACATACGGCACCCTCACACACTGCTTCCTCACACACACATAGCACCCAGCACTCACACACAGCACACACACTGCACTTCTCACACACAGCTTCCTCACACGCACATAGCACTCATCACTTACACACAGCACAGACACACTGCACCCCTCACACACACACACACTGCACAATACTCTTTCCTGGCATATTTGACTCCTAGTATCCCATCTATGGAGACACCAGAGACAAATTTCAATCAAACACAGTGCAAGCATATTATTAAATTTGCTTGCGCTGTGCAGAACAAATACAGGGTCTTTTTCTCATTCTAGAGCTCTAAAGCAGAGCTCTGTGCATGGTCGGCCCTGGAAGAGCATTGAACCAACATGCTCACTTTGTGATGGGAGGTGCTTGTCATTGTTGATGACAAAACACACGCTATCTGGCCCGCCTCCTTTGTAGTGGGCCGCTGTAATAAAAAAATGCCAGGGCCGAACTTTCTTCCCAGTCCAGCCCTGCACACACAAATACCATGACAGACAGACACACACACACACACACCCTATGACACAGACAGACACACTATGACACAGACACACACACCATGACAGACATACACTCACACATTATTGGTTGTTTTAATACCTGTAGGGTCCCGTGGGTGATCAGATGGGGGATTATGAAGGTGGGCAGCAAACTAGGGGATTATAGAGGAGGGCAGCATGCTAGATGGGTCGTGTCGTGGAGGGGGATGGCATGCTGGAAGGTCGTGGAGGCGGGCGCTTGGCTGCTCGAATAGTAGGTGGGCAGCGAGGGAGCTGTGATGTCCCTGCTCTGCTCCCCCGCATGCCGATTAGTGAGGCAGAGGCCAGAATATGATGTCATATTCCGGTCCTGGTCTCACTAAGTGGCGCCTAGGATTTGTCAAGCCCTGTGTTAAATATATGGATATGTAAACATTAAATTAAAAGCCTGGGAAGTGACATTTCACCTTTCATACTAAAATTGACCTTGAATTTTATTCTAACCCTAACTGTAACCCCCATCAGTCACAGACCTCCAAATTTAAACGGTAATCTTAACCATGAACTTGCTCACAAACGTTCTAACTCATAGTGTTGTAGTACAATCCCTTACAATAAATCTCATTGCAATCCTAACTTAATTTACCTTGAAGGACATCCAATAACAGCCCTCTTCAGCCTTACACCGTACAGGCTCCCAAACAATCATTGGGTTACCTATGATACAGCATACAGATCTATGGAAACCACTGATTCTCATTAAAAGCATTTCTTCCAGTAGACTAACATTTGAACAGTTTAAATGCTTTTCTGCATTTCATACATAGATAATCTATAATTGTAACTGCTTATTTAATGCAAAAGACCAGGTGGATATAACTGTCTTCTGAATCCATGAATAATACCTGTATGTCTTTTTTAAGGAACATCCCTTCAAATAAGGAGAAGACAAAAAAAAGTTATAAGCTACAGATTCTGCACATGGCACAGTGATAATTATAGGTTTAAAGAGTTGCATGTGTAATCCATGTTGTTAATTATTTCAGGACCACGGTTAGGCAGATACTTAGTCAGTCTTGATGCCATTGGTTTCAATGAGGTTATTGATCATTACAAAAATATCATTAATAAGAAAGTGGTGATTTTGTAGTGGAAATACCATAAGTATGAATACAATAGAACAGCAAACTAAAATATGTGCAATGAGTAATCACTGGCTGTGACCTAACACAAAATCTATTGCAGGAAAAGCCTAAGTCTATTATATGAGTCTTAGACTTACAGCAGTTAAACAGTAACAGGAAAAAATGTTACTCATACAAAAAAAAAAAAGAATCCTCTATTTCATTAATCATATAGCCAGCTACAAACTTACAGCAGTTCGGTAATGGCATTTTTTGACCTGATTTATAAATAGGATTGTATGTAAAATTTAGGATTTTAAATCCATTCTCCCCATCACCAACTACCTTAGGACACTGGGCTTGGTCAAACTTTGACATATGCATTTGCCATTGAAACTGTGAGTTTTAATTATCAACATTGATAATAGCAAAGCAGTAATTTAAAATAAAGACAAAAGGATTACAATGGCATAGAATGGATTGTCAGAGAGAGTTTGTAGTAAAGTTAGGTTTGGGAGAAGCTTGGGATTAGAGGAATCTTTGGGTTAGGGAGGCTAGGGTTAGGCAGTTTTTAGGGTTTTAAGTATTATGATGCTAATAGATAAAGGTCGGAGGTCTCAGAAGTTTGAGAGCAAGGAACATTGGCACAAGCAAGAATATAAGGTCTCTTTAATCTTACTGAGGGAAATTGATCGCTGCTGCAAGAATATAAACCAGGGGAAGGCAATTTTCGGCACTCCAGATGTTGTGGACTACATGTCCCCTGATGCTTTGCCAGCATTATGGCTGCAAAAACATTGAGATGAAGTCTACATCTGGAGAGTCAATTCTTCTAATGTAAACAATTGTTGTTTGGTCCAAAGGTAACAAAATGTCTGATATGGCCTAGTGTCAATTCTGTGCAAAATTTATACCTGACACTCCAGGGATCACACATGCAAATCGAAGCTTCAATGTCCCTTACCTTCCTTGTTTCAACCTTCCCCACCATCACCGCCTCCCTGCATTGTTTAATGCTCATACCTTGTTTTATTATATCCTCTCCCTCGATCCTTGCCTTGGAACCAGTGATATCAGATGAGGTGAAGGGAGCTTCCCCTGGTGCTGAATTTCAAGTAAGTTTATGTTTATTATACAGGGTTTTCTTTAATACAAGGGGAGGGCCTATCAAATTACTAATGTCCAATGGGGTATTCTTAATAAAAATGTTAGTTAAAAAAAGTTGGAGTAATACTTTAAATCATTTTAGAGATGACCTAAAGCTATACAGGTACAAGAAAATAAAACAAATGGACCTACATACAGAAATATTTTCAAATTCCAAGCAGGCATGAGTTTTATTTAATAAAAAGTGCTTAGTTTGCATGGAACCTGGTGTCAATTCGACATTCTTTGTCATATAAGTGAGGTGTAGCAAAGTAAATTACATTATTTCTTAATTGTAGACTAATTTAAGAATTTGATTGGATATTGGATTTTATTCTTGAATAGTTCTTGAGCCATTCATCTTATGACCCACTTGCGTTTGCGGCCAATAATTAAATTTTAGAGAGCCTCCTATTCATGGCTATTTAGAGACCATTCTACTTTGTAGCGTTATTTAAAGGATAATAAATTGACAGGATTATTTACTAAAGTAACAATCCAAAGTGAATTCAAAATGAATTTCAAAATTAAGGTCAATATAGCCAAGTCAGCTCTGCTTCCATTTTAGATACTTTGCCCTTCAATTTGAAACTCACTTTAAATGAATTTTCATTTCTCACTTTAGTCAATAAAGCTGTTAGTAGATTCTTACCAATATTATACCTAAGATTTTTTTTCTGATATTTGCATCTTAGTGAAGATCCCCAGCAGTTTTCTCTATTCACTGAGAAAGTTTCCTTAAAATGCTGCTGTATTTGAAAAGGCTAAACATTTTCTTTCTTCTCCTCCTTTAAGGAGAAGTGCAGATTCAAGCAATATTTACAAGTACACAATTCCTGGAAACAAAGTTCTATGTTAAGGTCATTAACACTCGGAATGCCATAGACGGTATCTGTGCTTTTACACGTGTGATCTTATGACCTTTTCCTAAAACAAATGCAACTTTTCCAAGTGCCAAACTCAGAGTAGATTAACCCTTGAAATTCCAACAAAACTTTAAGTAGATATGAACAGCAGTGATCAGTTTCTCTCAGTAAGATTAAAGAGACCTTATAGGCAAGCCAGACCACGTCATTTCATTGAAGTGGACTAAGTGTAGCGTCCCTGCCCTTTTCAAGGGACTTTATAGTGTTAGGAGCCCTGTGCTCACCTATTCCAATCATGGTAGCTAAAGGGTTAAATAAAAAAACCTTTGTCATTTACCCGATACCAGCGGCAATGACCCTCGGTACTGGGTCAGCGATCCACCTCCTAACGCAAATGTGCAGCATGCTCTACGAGCGCATTAGGCCCTCCCCATAGGAAAGCATTGCTTCAACATTAAACATTAAATATAGTTATATCAAGCAGAATACCCAGAGTATCATACATATATTACAATTACCAATGAAATACCAGTGAAAGATTTAACTGTAGTTTTAATAAGATAATTTGTAACATATGTGGTTTGGTGATCTAAGTAATATCATTGGAACTCTGATGTAATCACTTGGTAATCTTTATTTTACAGATGTTGCACTAGGAACAATAATGTTCTTTGCAATTGGTTATGATAGACAGAATAAATAATGTAGATTTTGAATAATTTGGAATTTGGACCTTGTTACTCTTGTTTAGGTTGACCTTCAATCTGGATGGGGGAGCTACTAACCATCACCTTTTCTAGGAACATGAAGACCTAACTAAGGGAATACTCCACCCGGAGACTGGATACAAGTTGCAGAACCCAAACATAGGGTTGGTCCCACTAACATCTTCCCGTGGGAGAGCAGGTATTCTATGTCAGGTAGGTAAGAACACTTCAAGCACCATAACCACTACAGCCCACACAGACAGCCTATTGGGGACACTAGAGAATACGAAGAACCATTGAGTCCCTTGATTTTTCCAGATTATTGATTCACAATGTAATCGATCTATCTGCATTAGGATACAATATTTAAAATTTCAAGAAAATTATATTCAGGTCATTCTAAATGGTAAAATGCCTCTCACAGCAAATATATACCCTTTCAAAATGGTGGACTAAGAATTGTTACTATCTTACAGGGTCATGTGTCAAGACTAACACTGGTATATCTTGATTTGTTGACTTGTATGTAAATCTATCTTCAAATGGCAGTTTGGAACTCATAAAAAATACTATAAGTCAGTTGTACTTTTGAACATATGTTTATTTGAGTGGTATCAATAACAATCTAAATAAGCAGTGCCGGTGATGTGTACCAATGAACACATTAGAACTAAAATGTGCGTAGGCATATAAATGCCTTGCTTTTACACATTATTATGCCAACTGCCCGTTGAGTGGCACAATAATAAACAAACTTGCCTTTTATTGAGTTACAGTTTGGCTATTTTTTTCTTCACAGTTCTGAGAGTGAATTAAAGCTTAAAGAGGCAGAAATTAAACTGAAGTTGGGTGAGGAAAAGTCAAGGCTACAACAGCTACAAGCTGAAAATGAAGTCAAGGTAGCAGCGCCACGAGTGAAAGCTTACAATGCCTATGATGGTCTTGAAAATTGTGAGTAGAAGACAGATCACAAGGTACAATACCTCTGCCAAAATAATGAACCTCAAATCTCATTGAATCCACAAGCTGTGCCATTTCAACCTTCACATACACCATTTGAGGTGTCAAGACCACAAGAAGAGATTCGCCTAACTCCAGGTCTTGCAAGTCTGCTCATCTCCAACCGTCTTCCTATACCTGAACCAACTGTATTTACAGGTTATCCTTTAAAGTTTATAGATTGGAAGATATCACTTATAGCACTGATTGATCAGAAACCACTCCCTGTGTGCGAAATAAATGCTGTACTTGAAGAGGTATCTTGGTGGTGAAGCTCGTAAGGCAGTGGAAGCTTTCTTCTATCCAAATTCAGAAGATGCTTATTTAGGTGCTTGGGGAATCCTACAGGACAAGTATGGAGGTCCATTCATTGTCCAAAGAGTTTTCAGAGAAAGGTTGACTAGATGGTCAAAGATATTAGCAAATTATCCTATAGCAATATGAGAATTTGCAGATTTCCTTCAAGGTTGTATTGAGGCCATTCCTCATGTTAAGGGCCTAGGATGGAACACATGGTGTTGTCAAATGTTCAACCTTTGCAGCAAAGACCGTTGATGAAAAGAAGGCCTTCATTTATGCAAACCACCTTTGCTTTGGTTGCTTAAGAAAGGGCCATACTACAAAGAACTGCAAAGGAAGACACACGTGTAGTATATGTAGTCGACATCATCCAACCTGTTTGCACATACAGAGAAACACAGAACCTGTTAAAACACAGAACAATGATTCAGTAGCCACAGGAAGTTAAGCAAACAACAACGTTCCCAAAGTTATGTCCCATACATTGACAAGGCATTCTTCTGCCACATCTTGTATCGTTCCAGTCCTGTTGTCAGCTTCCGCAGAGCCTCAGAGAGAAATCCTCACTTACATCTAACTTGACACGCAGAGTGATTCAACCTTTATTTTGGCAGATACAAAAAGATATGGAAGGGCTGCGCCAAATAAGGGTAGATAGTCCAGTAAAGTATTGCTAGGGTGCCAATAGATGGTCTAGGATACTTGATAGAGTTCCTCTGTGGATGCGTCTGGTGTAGACCGTTCCGTATATGTAAATACAAGAGAGGTAGAGGCGACTAATGGTATAGTATGAAAGTTCAGGGTGTGATAGGTAACAAAAAGTAAAGAACTCACATTCAAGAGAGCTATGGCCAGCTCTGGTGTGGATTGCGTACAGCGGTATAATCCCCGCTTATGGGATATGTAGGGAGGGGTCTCCGTCAACACCGTCTGGTAGTCCAGAACTCGAAAAGAAAGACAGAAAGCAACAATAGTGCTCTCAATTTTGATGTGGTTCAATGTGCAGATAAGAAGAGGTAAAAAACTCACATTTGAGGGAGCTATGGCCAGCTCTGATAGCGTACAGCGGTATAATCCCCGCTTATAGGATATGTAGCGGCGATACGTCCGTCAGCACCGTCTGCCAGGAATAGGTAAAAAAAAAGTTGTTTAAAGTGCATAAAGAGTGCAATAAAAAGAGGATTGGTACAATAAAGTAGCCAAAAAACTTTTATCGATCTAAAATACACAGTAAAATACAGAATTAATAACCATAAACGCGTTTCACCATAAGTGGCTTCTTCAGAATGGGATAAAAGTAGTAACCTGGCAGGGGTTGTTTAAATAGGGCTATGTTACACTTTTGGCGCAATTTTCAAATTAACATAGCCCTATTTAAACAACCCCTGCCAGGTTACTACTTTTATCCCATTCTGAAGAAGCCACTTATGGTGAAACGTGTTTATGGTTATTAATTCTGTATTTTACTGTGTATTTTAGATCAATAAAAGTGTTTTGGCTACTTTATTGTACCAATCCTCTTTTTATTGCACTCTTTATGCACTTTAAACAACTTTTTTTACCTATTCCTGGCATTTTAACCTTTCCTGGTTACTTTTACTTCCACTGGCAATTTTAAGTTCCAGTACTCCAAGAAATCCTAGGTGGGGATCATACCACCAGCGCCTATCCATAGAGCAGTACCTCTGCTCTATCTTTGTGAGTATTATTTTATTTTCTCTACTACTCTCTTAACCTATCACAATTGAGAGCACTATTGCTGCTTTTTATTCTTCTATATTGGAGCCTTGGATCACCAGACGGTGCTGACGGACGTATCGCCGCTACATATCCTATAAGCGGGGATTATACCGCTGTACGCTATCCACACCAGAGCTGGCCATAGCTCCCTCAAATGTGAGTTTTTTACCTCTTCTTATCTGCACATTGAACCACATCAAAATTGAGAGCACTATTGTTGCTTTCTGTCTTTCTTTTCCGAGTTCTGGACTACCAGATGGTGTTGACGGAGACCCCCTCCCTACATATCCCATAAGCGGGGATTATACCGCTGTACGCAATCCACACCAGAGCTGGCCATAGCTCTCTTGAATGTGAGTTCTTTACTTTTTGTTACCTATCACACCCTGAACTTTCATACTATACCATTAGTCGCCTCTACCTCTCTTGTATTTACATATACGGAACGGTCTACACCAGACGCATCCACAGAGGAACTCTATCAAGTATCCTAGACCATCTATTGGCACCCTAGCAATACTTTACTGGACTATCTACCCTTATTTGGCGCAGCCCTTCCATATCTTTTTGTATCTATCCACCGAAGGACCCGAGGGGTTTTCCTTCATTTGGGTTGCTGCCTACCTTGACTAATTTTGTGATTACTAGCGCTGAATTCTTTTTGTGTTTATCTTTATTTTGGCAGACCTGGTATCTAAGCTAAGTGTGAGCACCAAGCCGTTACAGCTAAAGCTCAGCACAATGGCAGCTGTCGACACAGCCACACCTCAAGCACTTGGCAAACAATTTAAAGCCAATTCAAAACTGTGAACTCGGACAGATAATCGGTTACGACTGCCCATCAGCACCAGACCACTTAGAGGTCGTTACAGGCTCTGAAAATTAACCCTTCGCTCAAAAAACTGAGCTCAGCTGGAGCATTATGGGGCCAGGAAATCCTCATCTTGATACACAGGGTAGCCAGAGCTTTGTACACAGAGTTGCAGTGAAAGAAAGGCCAATGCCCCCGATCACTGATGTGTTAAAGGCCTTAGAACTGGACTTCATTGAAAGAAATTATGAGGACAAGTATGTGTCTCAAGATGACGTTCGCTTTGTGCAGTTTGTCTCTGAAACCAAAGGATGAGATGCCATTACCCTTCAAAGACAACAGTCAACCAGCACTACCAAACAATAAGAGCCTGGCTATTATTCAACTCCAACATCTAAAGAAAAGGTTGAAGGCCAACAAACATTACCATGAGCACTACACTGCATTCATGGAAGAAACGATCAGAAAAGGTGATGCAGAACCAGCCCCTTCATTGTCACAGGGGCATCAGATAAATAGGACTATGCATTACAACCTTTAATAGTTGAGCGTCCTATTCAAAAGTTAGTAGTTCTTATAGAGAGTAAATAATTTCTCAGTTTCAGTGATACACTAACACACCACCACACAATACAGTAGCCAGTTACAAAGGTATCTATTAGCTGAATTGTGTACAACTCACATTTATAACATAATTGTTCTGTAAATTATGAATGACTCTTTATGTTACATTTGTCATAACATAATTTGGTGGGAGTGTAAGTGTCTGCTTATAACTTTAAATCTTTGTTCCGCACTGACTGCTTCAGACGGAACCTTTCTGCCTTTCTCTTGTTTTCCCTGGGAATGTTTGATCATTAGACCCCTCCTTCCTGCTAGATCTGGTGGCAAAAGCTCTCTGTGACTCAGCATTTCAGATGCAAAGCAAGCTAGGAGCACCTCGTGGGAAGGCGATTGTTATCGAGGTTTTTCTAAAGCTTAAAGTTGCACTCCTTGGCAAGCGGAGCAAGTTTTCTCTGTGCTTATGGTGCTTATGGTTTCACGGTGCTCAAGGTGTTTAAAGATATTGATGTTGGTGGTGTTCAGAGCACTCCTGCACATTTCTGATGCAAGAATAAATTACTGCACCCATCAGAAGTTCTCCTCTCCTTTCTTTACTCGATACCAAAGGGGCCGCTACAACCTTTCTCACTTAACAAAATAACCCTGTGAACCTTTTCCCCAATTCTGTAATTTTGTATCAGAGACCGTTTTGGCATTTTTGCTATGTTTTTGTTCCATCTTAGTTTAACAATTTCTCTCTAAGTGTACCCATTCATAAAATATACTATCTTTTTAAGGAGAGATAGGGCTTCATTCTAATACCCTTTTTGTATACATAACACAAAATAAATGGTTTTCTGAGAGTAAATCAAAGACCTGGTAAAGAAAGTGGATTCTTACATGACTGCTGACCCGAACCAAAAACCCCCACCACCTATTGCCCTATAAATACACAACAACCTTTGTATGGGTAAGGGCAATGGCCACAGCTTTATTAATAGATTATTGCCAGTGTCCATAACCTGTCCGGTGTTGGGGGATTACCAACAGACAGCTCTATTAAAATGAAACACGAGTCCGGAGCAGCCTGCCCCCGCCATCAGCTCTCAGCAGGTTGCGACGTAGAATTAATTTAAAAAAATTATTTTTTTGTGTGTGTACAGTCCCTGAGGAAGCTAGCACCACTACACCTCTGCCTGGGACCTGGTGAGTACCCTCCCCTTTCTCCCCTTCTTAATGTGCCCATGGTGCCACTATGTGCCCTTACGGACCATCCCCTTATCCCTGCCAGCAGTCATGTCCTCCCTTCCTTATATTTCCAGGGAGGTACTTTCTCATTCTAGCCAAGAATAGAATGCATCAGACAAGCCACAGTTTTTTGTGTCCTGTACTACACCACAGGTAATCCTTGGTGCCCGGTTGGAATGTTAGCTGTTTTGGCAAGATTCTTGGAACATAAATCCAGAGATAGTCCACTGTTCTTGATGTGGAATGACCCTTTATCCTCTAATGACTTTATTCCTGGTGTTCACCACAGCATCATCAGCTTCAAGGCATATGGTAAATTCATCATTTACATCGGCTATTTATAATAGTTACATAACTAACCCTAATGTGGAAATAAGTGATGCTTCTGCTAACTTGGCTATAAAATAGTTTTTGATGTAACTGTATGTGTTAATAAAGTTGTTTTAGAAATAATACTGGTTTTAGTTTCGGCCCTCTTCAGGCATATGTTAATCAGTGGCCCTGGCACATCCCAGTCCGTACTCTACATTTTTTATGTTTAGGTCAAGCCCACAAATAAGATTTATGAATATAACAGTTCTGATCTCCTAGCATCATACTTCTACTACAAAAAATCCTCACTACTAGGGATATATTGTTAAATATGTTTCTATAAAATATAAGTGACCACATCCCTTTTAAAGTAACTTTACTTTACCTTTGATATTGCCATATAAATACAAAAAATTGGTATATTTCCAAGATTAAGAAATCATGCAAACATGTTCAAAACTTTAATTGCTAGTAAGAACACGACACTCCAGACAAAATGGTTCTTGTTGTTAGGAATATTTTGTGTGCTATGCAGTATTGCAGAGAAACTTGCAAATAATCAAATTGCTGAAATCTCCCATATGTTTATACTCTTCAGAAATACAAACAGAGCATGAAGATAGAATGTACAAAGCAGGACAGAAAAATAATATTTATGTAAAATTCCTGTTAGAAAAACCAATGAGAAACATGTGGAGATATTTAACAAACTGTATAAACCATTCATTATCTGCATTCCACTTGCAACCTGGCTACACAACTTACCACAGTATGAAAAAGCAGGAAATTTCTGCATTAACTCAAAGACATACCTGGGTTGTAGAAAGAGGAGCTCTCAATGGGACTGCTTCATAAACAAATATTTGGCGGGTGTACCGAGTTAAATTGTGAGCAAAGATAAAGTACCATAGTTATCGATTCAAAAAAGCAGCATTTCCAGGGGAAAGTGCTAAATACGGAAGAATTAGCAGACACATTAAATACGTTTCCATGGTGATTGTTGCTAATTCATACACATTTAAAGAATCACTGTTAAAAAAAAAAGTATATTATATTTTCTTGGTAAAAAGGGCAACATTCCAAAGATCCTGAGTTTTTTTTAAAGTGTTATAAAAGTGATACTATTACTACTCCAGCATGCTGTAAGAATTATGGTGCCAGTTATCACCTGTCACCTTTCCACCATTTTTGAACAGTTTGACACTTACATTGGGCTCCTGTGCATCCACAGTCAAGAACCTCTTCAGAGATTCCACTAAAGAAGAAGTTCACTTTCCACATTGGATACATCAGTTTGTTTAAATATAGACAAAATTAATTTGCTGTGAGCATCAGTTGATACTCTCAGCTATTGAATTCCACCCAAAATTAACAAAATGGATTGTTTGAATAGGGAGTGAAAGAGTGACTGGACTGAGATCACCTAGTTATTGAATTTATAGTGTCAAACCAAAAATTCAACTGAAAGGATACAGCTAAGGTGGGGGTTGTTAATTACAGTTATAACTGCTCTGAAAAATTATCCAACTCAGCTCTAATTGCAGCTTTACCATTTTAACATTCATTTTGAAATTCAGACATAAAAAAAAATACAACTAAAAACAATCGGTAACAGTGAATAACTTTATAACAATTTGCCTAAATTTTTATTATGCTTTTCTATGGAGTTTTAGATGACGCTGGATGTCCTCATACAAAGCATGTAGGAGCTAACTCTGCAATGTAAGTATTGTAATTATCTCAATAACTGCAATAATTGCAATTGCAGGACTAGGTGCAATAGAGACACTGCACCCAGACCATTTCAATGAGCTGAAGGTGTCTGGGTGCCTAAAGTGTCCCTTTAATGTGTTGAGTATCTTGACAAAGGCCTAGTGTGAGGCCGAAACATCATCATACCTTTCTGTGCATGCTTAAATAAGTTGAGACTTTAGAATTGAAGAGTTCTGGATTGTCTTTCCTCTACCCCATTTTTAAGTCTCTTCCTGTTTCTTTCCCACTACCCACTTGTATTCCCCCCACAAGTGGTTCACTTTCCCATTTCCTACTCACCCGACCCTTGACTTTTGCCCTAATCACTCCCTGTCTTCCCTATCCCCCAGTCTGTTTCTCCAACGACTCCAGTGGGCCTTCCAACCCCATTTTACACAAACACACGTGGTGGGCCCAAGCAAGATTGTGGCAAAGGTCAAGCAGTTTCCAATAACTGATCGCTCAGTGACATATGGCCTAGGTGAGTGAATATAAAAGCAGAATATGACATTACATTGTGTATTATTTGTGCACACTTATAGCACTAGGGAAAGATCGAGAGGAGTGATGGTCTGTAGCTGGACTTCTCTTTTTCAATTCCAAAATTGTTTTGTCTTTTACTGCATATTGGCTTCACAGACATTTCCACAAATCTTGTAGAATATGCTGACAGAATAAAAGTAACAATACAGCAAGATAATTGGATAATGGTGATAGCAGTTGAACAACATTAGGTGGTAAAACTTCCTAGTATTTATAACCAGTTCCCATCAGAGTGAAAATATTTGTGGTGCCAATGCCCCTGGTATTGTTATTATACATTTTGGTGTATTGTTATTTACCACAGTTACATAGTTGGATTGTTTAAACTAATAACACGTACCATTTTACAGGAATATCTACACTTTCTCTTTTCCCAAGAACTATATGTGTGATTATGATCGAGGAAAGCACTTATTCAGCAAATTCTTTCATCCACAAATTGTATAGATTATCATATATTTTCTGTGCAAACTTCACCCTCCCAAGTTATATATCATCAGATTTCAGAATGTTCAGTAAGATTTACTGTGGATTGTTTGTATTTGATTTCTTTCACATGTGTTTACTTTATAGGAGACCAGTTTAACAAAATTACCTTTGGGCCCAAGATTTAAGATGTTGCTTTTGTCACACAAAAGAGACTGTGGGTGTTGTGTATAAAACACAATTATGAGGCCACATTCTTTATAAAAGTGAACCAGTCACCCTACAACAAAGTTAGTAGAAATCTAGAAAAGCATGAAAAAGGAGTGAAGCATATAAGGAATATATAAAACTTATATGGTACCTTTTATTAAGATGACAAAAAATATAAAATGAAATCTAAATACTAATACAAAATATACAATAAACAATATACAGTAAAAAGAAATCCAGACTAAACAGAGGAGAGGGGGTTTTACACTGTGGCTCCCGATCCGGAGTGTGCACACTGTAGATCCCAAAGCTGGAAAAAATATACGTATATAAAGAGTCTGACCTGGGCTTGATGATTGAAACTTGGTCCCAATAAGTCCTTCCAAGCTTTGGGGGTGGAGATGTAATGCGTGTGTATGGTCTTAATCCTGTTGTTCAAAAGGACATCAAGAGAAAAAGAAAATCTAACAAAACGATGACGAGTTCACGATCTCCGAGCATAACCTTCTCTTGACCGCAGCATCTCTGTGGTAAGGCACGCCTAGGATACCGGAGTGTGAGTACAGTGGCTCCCACAGTATACAAGTGGTGTATGATCTCGGTATTCAAATAAATCCTACGCATTCTTGCGCTCACTTCCTCAGTGTCACATCATGCCTTGTTCTTCGGATCAGTCTGGTGATGGCTTCTGGTATCCAATACTCTTTTTACAATCCTTGCTTAATTTTTCTTGGTTTTTCTGGTTTTCTATTCCATGTCTGGTTTTCCTTATGCTGGGTTTTCTGGGTTCATTCCATTATTCCGTCCCTGGAATTCCCAGTCTCCTGGATTCATTTATATGTTTGTTTTATGTTGCCACACCCATTTGTTTTCCATTTTCCTTTTGTTTCAGTCTGGACCTGCAGCAGTGTTTCAAGTCTCTGCCCTTTCTTGCAGGTAAGTGCTATTGTGGTTTAGTATGGTACTTTTGGCGAACATTAGGCAGTGTAGGACCTGCTGAATATGGGGTACATTGGCGTTGTGGCAGGCTTATGCAATGTATGATCATATAATGTAACTAAATCCCCATACTTTTCATATATAGTGCTTAGTTATGTCTCCTCTTGTTTTGCCTATTATATCTTGTCTTGTTTTATTTTGTATACCCAGTCCATGTACAGTCCTGTCCTGTCCTGCTCCTGTTTATTTAATGTTCCCTTATGTATTGTGTACATGTTCTGGATTTAGCTTCCTATCCTTCTCTGGTTCTGGGTTCTATTAGTTCTGTCTTGTTTTCATGTTTGGTGCCTGTTCTAGTCTTGCATTGTTTCTGTACTGGATACACGTCTGCTGCAGAGCCCCCCTATGCAGTTCCTGGGAGGTCTGCATATCAAGCTCCTAGTTCCTGGGATCCGCTGTAGCTGCATATAGGTTCTGGTATGTGGCCGTGCAAATGCTGGTGCTCAATACCAGGGGGCGTGTGGTTACCCTGCACCGGGCCCTGTAATCCACTTCCACACTGTGACTCCTATTCTGAACATCAGGCATACTGGGTCCTAGTCCACGCACCGCCACCCGGACAGTGTCTGGGTCCCGGGCACTGGACCGCCACCCTGACAGATGGCCGTAGGCACTTGGAGTTCGTGCAGTGGACTTTGCAGCTTTCCTGTTCTGTCAGGGTGGCCGTCCGGTGCCCGGGACCCAGCCACTGTCCGGGCAGCAGTGCGTGGACCAGGACCCAGTGTGCCTGATGTTCAGAGCAGGAGTCACAGTGTGGAAGTGGATTACAGGGCCCGGTACAGGGTAACCGCACGCCCCCTGGTATTTAACACCAGCGTTTGCGCTGCCACATACCAGAACCCTGATGCAGCTACAGCGGATCCCAGGAACTGGATAGGGGGGCTCTGCAGCAGACATGTATCCAGTACAGAAACAAGGCAAGACTAGAACAGGCACCAAACATGAAAACAAGACAGAACTAATAGAACCCAGAACCAGAGAAGGATAGGAAGCTAAACGCAGAACATGTGCACAATACATAAGGGAACATTAACTAAACAGGGGCAGGACAGGACTGTACATGGACTGGGTATACAAAATAAAACAAGACAGGCTATAATAAGCAAAACAAGAGGAGACATAACTAAGCACTATATATGAAAAGTATGGGGATTTAGTTACATTATATGATCATACATTGCATAAGCCTGCCACAACGCCAATGTACCCCATATTCGGCAGGTCCTACACTGTAACGTACCATACAAAACCACAATAGCACTTACCTGCAAGAAAGGGCAGAGACTTGAAACACTGCTGCAGGTCCAGACTGAAACAAACGGGTGTGGCAACATAAAACAAACATATAAATGAATCCAGGAGACTGGGAATTCCAGGGACTGAATAATGGAATGAACCCAGAAAACCCAGCATAACGAAAACCAGACATGGAATAGAAAACCAGAAAAACCAAGAAAAACTAAGCAAGGATTGTAAAAAGAGTACTGGATACCAGAAGCCATCACCAGACTGATCCGCAGAACAAGGCATGATGTGACACTCAGGGAATAATAATGAAAACCTACAACAAATAATGAAATGCTTTCGCAGATTTTCTCTTCATAATTCATCATTCTCATTCATAATTTTAATATACATTGTTAGCTTAGTTGTCATCAATATACAGTATTCTGTATTTAATTAAAATGTATGCGTCACTCTGTTGAAATTTAGCAAAGTTGTATTAGCACAGTAGCAGCATGTTGAAGTCAGGGCACAGCACACATAAAAAAATCTCAAAGACAAAATGGCTGCCTAGCAAGAGAGAAAGTGAGGAAAGACAGGATGTTAACACATATATGTATGTGTTTTGTATGTTGTGTGGTGTCTTATATTTAACAATAAAAACTTAATAAAAAAATTATTTTTACTACCAAGAAGTATGATGATATACTGGTGGTAATTTTTTGAGGTGTGGTTAAGCCCTAATTATCCACTCCGTCCATTTTTGCATCAGGGCCGGGCATATATTGCCCTCGCACCGGAAGCTATTTTTCTTTTGAAACATAGGGACAAGTAACCATAATATCAAAAATCATGGAAAGTAACAGTTCAACTTTAAGAACCACAGCTTTGAAGCAAAACTTGTGTAAAAGGAACTGTCCTTCAACCTCAGGGTGCATACTTTTAACAAGAATTTATGTGATGTAATTTAAATCAGATACTATGAAGGTTAAGCATTATAGGAGAACACATAAATCAATATGTGTAACTGGGTCCACTTCTTAGATAATGGAGTACATACAGTATTGTTGGAAAATAGAAGAAGGAGTCACTCTCTGGTACACATAGCACATCAATAAAACCAAGGAATTTACAAAATAGAGTTAAATAATCCTTGTCCAGTTTGATTGCAAGACAAAAACCCATAACCTGCTCCCCAGATCCAATTCCCTCGCATCTCATCCATACTCTGTCTTCTTCTCTTTCTCCACCTCTCGCTAAAATTCTCAATCTCTCTCTCTCCTCTGGTATATTTCCATCACCCTTCAAACATGCAACTGTAACCCCAATTCTAAAGAAGCCCAATCTTGACCCTAACTCCCCATCCAACTATCGTCCTATCTTGCTACTGCCTTTTGCATCCAAGATCCTTGAAAGAATTATGTATGCGAGATTGACAGACTTCCTCGAGTCCAACTCTCTGCTAGACCCGCTTCAGTCAGGTTTCCGCACTAAGCACTCTGTGGAAACGGCACTGACCAAAGTATCCAATGAACTACTCGCTGCAAAATCTCGTGGTCACTACTCTATCCTAATTCTCCTTGACCTGTCTGCGGCTTTTGACACTGTTGATCATCAACAGCTTCTTCTCATCCTCCGCAATATCGGTCTACAAGATATTGCTCTCTCCTGGTGCTCCTCCTACCTCTCCCAGTGCTCTTTCAGTGTTTCTTTCTCTGGCTCTGCTTCTTCTCCCCAACTCCTCTCTGTTGGTGTCCCCCAAGGTTCAGTCCTTGGTCCCCTACTGTTCTCCATCTATACCTGCCTCCCTTAGTAAACTCATTAGCTCCTTTGGCTTCCAATATCATTTCTATGCAGATGACATGCAAATCTACCTGTCCTCTCCTGATCTCTCCCCATCCCTCTTGACTAGTGTCTCTGACTGCCTCTCTGCTGTTTCTAACTGGATGGCTGCCCACTTCCTTAAACTAAACTTGACCAAAACTGAAATTCTGGTCTTTCCTCCCTCAAGTGTTGTTACTCCTGTGTCTGTCTCCCTCCAAGTCCACGGTGCTACCATCAGCTCCACCATGCAGGCTCACTGCCTAGGTGTTCTCTTTGACTCTGACCTCTCCTTCAAGCCTCATGTTTAATCTATCGCCAAATCCGGTCATTTCCATCTCAAAAACATTGCGCGCATCCGTCCCTACTTAACGCCAGATGCGACTAAGGTGTCCTTTCTCTCCTTGACTACTGTAATCTGCTTCTCAGTGGTCTTACATGCTCCCAACTTGCTCCGTTACAGTCCATAATGAATGCAGTGGTGAGGCTTCCTGTCCGCCCGCACCTCCCATGCCTCACCCTTCTGTCAGTCCTTACATTGGCTTCCTATAAAATATAGAGCTCAGTTTAAAATTCTGGTTCTTGCTTTTAAATCGCTACATAATGCTGCTCCCACCTGTCTATCCTCCCTTATACACAAGTATGCCCCATCTAGGCCCTTACGATCTGCTGAAGACTTACGTCTATCTTCTGTCCGTACTTCCACCTCTGATGCTCGCCTTCAAGATTTCTCAAGGGCTGCACCATTCCTGTGGAACTCGCTTCCCTCCTCCATTAGATGCTCACCCAGTCTCCACTCCTTTAAAAAATCGTTAAAAACCCACTTCTTCATAAAAGCGTATCAATTAAACTGTTAATAGCTCCTGACTGATTCCTCTTCTGCAACTGCCACTAGTCTAATAATATCCTTACCTTTTTGTGTCATTTTACCCCACTCCCTCTAGCATGCAAGCTCATTGAGCAGGGCCCTCAAACCCTCTGTTCCTGTGTGTCCAACTTGTCTGGTTACAACTACATGTCTGTTCGTCCACCCATTTTAAAGCGCTGCGGAAGTCGATGGCACTATATAAATAACAATAATAATAATAATAATAATAATAATAATAATAATAACAACACAGAAACTGCCTTAAAGGACACATGATAATGAAAAATTTTTTTCTGATATAATCCTTTCATCAAGTTTTAAAATGAAATAGATTGTTTTAAAATAAAGTACATGTAAAAAATTTGGAAAAAACTCATCCCTACCTTCAATACATGCCAGGATCATTCAGCCATACACATACACCTAAGGTCAAAGAGAGATTTAAAACCAACAGGTAGTCTCTATGGTCTTCCCTGCTTCACTTCCTGCACAGAAGCAGTTACGACAATAGAGACTAACTGTCTGACCCAAGGTGCATGTATATGGCTGAAGGATCCTGTTATATACGAAATATTTTCTCATTTGTTTTTACATTCACTTAATTTTTTTAAAATCTTTTATCTTTCAATACTTGATGAAAAGAGTATTACATTAAAATATAGTTTCAAAGTGACCATTCTCCTTTTAGCTTCTATACGTAAAAGAAAACTGATATTTCGTTTTAATATTCCTAGAAATAAAATAATAAATATATAATGGCACTGATGTATGGTATTTTGTAATGTATACATACAAATTAATAACGTTTCAGTATATCTTCTGGTTACAGGGGCTACCATTTTTACTCCATTTTGAACAGAAATACCTCTAATCTGGTAAGACCAAATAAGAAGGTCTAAAAACATCCAAGAGTGCATTTTTAAGACGCCCAGGACTTCAACAGGATGTCAGGATTTGTGAACACACATTAGCTAAGCATTACATACACAGATTTCGGTTGGATAAACTGTACTTCTAAGATGCCCGAAGCTTGGGCAGGATATTAGGATTTGTGAATACACACTAGTTAATCATTACATACACAATTTTGGATAGATAAGCTGTGACTCTGCTCTAAGAGGACTTAAAGATGGCTGCCCCGTAGAGAAAATGTATCTATGCACTACGAAATTATACTCAAAGCAATAATAGTACTTGTAATCTCTCATTTAAAATATTATTAAAAATGCTGGCAGTTTTCATACAGTTGTTGGAATTGTAGAAATAAACTTTGCAATGTAACCAGAGACCATTTCCCAAAAACTTGCACTCATCTAGTAACAGAAGTTCTTTCATCTATAACATTCAAAGGGATGAAATAAAATAGCTCAAGA
The DNA here is from genome assembly GCA_933207985.1 of Pelobates cultripes. Lineage (NCBI taxonomy): Eukaryota > Metazoa > Chordata > Amphibia > Anura > Pelobatidae > Pelobates > Pelobates cultripes. The sequence continues at coordinate 78,656,315 of OW240916.1, read as the reverse complement.
ACGAAAAAGAGATTATACATGTATTGTACTGAACATGTCTGAGTGTGCCTTAATTGTTTCTAAAATCTCTTATACAAAAAATTAAATAAAAAAACACCTCACAAGTTTATGGGCAGCAAACAGGATTTGTTTGTCTGTGTTAGGGTTAAATCATTTTTTAATAAAACTTCCACCTTTTAAAATTCAGCTCCACCTCATCTCCTGATTTATCCTCAGGTTTCAAATCCCACTGCCCCCCTTCTTCTTTTTCCATGCACAGAATCACATACAGTAGGTTTGTTTTCTGTTCTGATGAAGAGATCTGTGTTATGTTATTTCATAGTGGGATTTTTTTTCTACGTCTGCAGAACAAAAGCCTTCTTTAAAAAAAAAGGGGGGAGAGAAAAGGAGCAAGAAAGAAGTGAAGTTAATTAAAGAGGCAGGGAACTCAAAGTCTGCCTTTAATCGTGTGCCCAGCGAGGCGGTTTTAACGGTATTCGCTTTGCCTGCTCTCTGAGCCAAACTATGTGTGTTTGAAGTCCAAAAACAGATAGCAGGATCGAAGCAGCAACTTTGAAAGGAAGTTGGGAATTGGCTGTTTGTAAAGGTATAAATACAGAGCTGAACAAACCTGTAGAATGCTAATGGCTAAAGAAAAGAGGTGAACAGAGATTATATTTCAGGGTTAGGGTTAAATTAAATGCAATATTTTCACTCAGACCTGTTATAACTGCTCCTCTTACTGCGCAAGGTAAACATACTGAATCTCTGTCAATCTTTAATAGCTATTTTCAATAATAATATACAGAAAATTAGGTATAAATATTATACCAAACAAGTGAAGCGCTATAAGCAGTGAAGGGATTCACTCACCCCTTTAGTACAGTGACAATCTTGAATATTAAAGCTTGAATGTACATATAAAAGAAAACAGGAAAAAAAAAAACAAGAATATTGTGCAGATGGTTCCCAAAAATAGACAATTGATGGTAATAAATTACTGAAACCACTCACATGGACAGGAGCCTATGCAGTATTGGCTCCGTAAATAGATCCTTTATGCTCTTTGGGCAGCAAACACACCCCTTTATCCCAGGCAGTATCCCTCCAGGAATATACAACGAGAAAGAAAGCAAAAAAACAACTGTGTAGAATAGCACCTACTATATTAATATAAAAGGTGGAAATAATTGCGCTCACCTGAAATCCCAGCTCTGAGGTTGATAGACAGTGTGCTTTTTTAGGGGGGATAGCACTCTCCCCAATGGAGTTCCTGATGGCTAGAAAGGACTTTGGACTAGAGTGTAAAATAATAACATTAAATTTATTAACAGTACAATAAAAAATCCAACTGAAGTCCAATTAAAAGTCCAGGACACTGGGATACATGGGGGCACTTGGAGACATGTAGACACTGAAAAAACTAGGGGACACTGGCAGACATGGGGACACTGTGTCCCTAGTGTCTCAGTGTCCCCAAGTGTGCCTCAGTGTCCCCCATGTTTCACAGTATATCCATGTCTCCCAGTGTCCCCATGTCTCTCAGTGTTCCCATGTCTCTCAGCCAGTGTCCCTAGTGTCTCAGTGTCACGCATGTCTCCCAGAGTCCCCATTTCTCCCAGTGTCCACATGTCTCATTGTCTCCAAGTGTCCCAGTGTGCCCATGTCTCCCTGTGTCCCCAGGTGTCCCCTAATGTCCCCAGGTCTCGTTGCAGCAGTTCCCCCCATCCCTCACTTACCTGAGCTGTAGGCTGTCTATGCACTCTGAGAGCTGCTGTCTAGAGCTCTCTATGCTGTGTAGCTCCTCCCCTGCAGATCAGTGAGTAGAGAGAGGCAGGGAGGGAGATGCTGTAACTTCTTATCCTTGCATCTCTCCACACCTAGCGACACCTACTGGCCGGCGCTGCAGAGTATTCTGGGTTTATACCTAGAAAAATACCGGTATTTGTATTGTTGGTATTACCGCAATACCGGCACTGGCCAAGCAGCTTCAAACACCGTCTGTGCCGGTAAAATACCAGCCAGGTGGCAACACTAAGAGTAGTGTGTGAAAAAAAATAAAAATTTAAAAGAAAGAAAAAAGTTACTTTTTTTTTTTTTTTTTAAATCAATGGGCCTATTTCAAGGGCATAAACCTGGAGCTACAGCTCCATCAGCCCCTATGTTAATCCTGCCCTGATTCCATGGCAAACCATGAGAAAAAGGACCTGTATTTGTTCTGCACAAATGTATTAACATGCTTGCGTTGTACTTGCTTATAAATTGTCTCTGGTGTCTACATAAGTAGGATACCGGAGGATAAAAGGGCCAAGAAAGCGTATTGTGCATGTGTTTGGAGCCTACTTAGTATATATGATGTAGAGTTTGTGTACAGTAAGCCGATTGTGTTATTGTGTAAATAGGTCAGTTTCAGTCATTTTGTGTTTTTAGTGTAATATGTGTGGCATGGGGTTGTAGAGAGTGTATGTGTTTATAGGTGGAATAGTGTGTAATTTGGATTTAGCAAGTGTGTGCATGTGTGTACATTACTGCCCCCATGTATTGTATGTGCTGTAGTGTGTGTAGGGGATGTAGAGAGTGTGTGTGTAGGCAGTGTGTGTCTATAGGGGATCTAGTGTTTGTGGGGGGATCTAGTGTGTGTTTGGAAGACCCAGAGTATTTATAGGAGATCTAGTGTGTGTGTAAAGGATTCAGAGTGTGTATATGGGATCTAGTGTCTCTATGTGTGTTTAAATAATCCAAAGTTGTGTATGTGTGTCTGGAATGTAATGTGGGTGGGAGTGCAGTGTGTGAGGGGTGCACTGTGTGTGTGTGTGAGTTGTTGCAATGTGTGTGTCAGGGGTTACAAGTGTGTGTGAGGACTGTAGTGTATGTGTGTGAGAGGGGTGCAATGTGTGTGTAAGGATTTGCAATGTGTGTGTGATGGTGCAGTGTGTGTGAGAAGTGCATTTGGATAGCGCCGGCCCTGCTTTGGCTGGCAGGGGAAGTCCTTTAGCTGGCAGGGGAAATGCCTTGCTGGCATTTGCCCAGTTTGCCTAATGGCAAATCCTAGCCTGACCATAACCACTAAATTCTGTGAGTGAGTCTATCAGTGTGTGTCTGTCTGTGAGTGAGTGAGTGAGTGAGTGAGTGAGTGAATCTATCAGTGTGTGTCTGTGAGTGTGAGTGAGTGAGTGAGTGAGTGAATGTGTGTGTGTCTGAGTAATTGTGTGTGTCTGTCAGATTGTGTAAAATCAGTGAGTGTGTGTGTATGTCAGTGTGTGTCTATCAGTGAGTGTATTTCAGTGTATCTGAGAATATGTGCCTCTCAGTGAGTGGGTGTGTCAGTGTCTGTCTGTCATCCAAGAGGAAAAAACTCACAGGCACTCCAACTTCAAGCCGCAGGCAGATTTATTATGACAGAATGCAACGCAACGTTTCGACCGGAAAGGTCTTTTCAAGCTTGAAAAAGACCTTTCCGGTCGAAACGTTGCGTTGCATTCTGTCATAATAAATCTGGCTGCGGCTTGAAGTTGGAGTGCCTGTGAGTTTTTTCCTCTTGGATTATTGTACTGGGATTGCTGGTCCTGCTCTGGAGCACCCTTGGCCGTTGGGACTGGGTGCGGTTCTCATCACTTACTCTGCTCAAGTGTCTGTCTGTCAGTCAAAGTGTGTGTTAGTTTTTAACAGGAAGAGGTGTGGCCTTGAGAGGAAGAAGTGGGGCAAATTTAAATGAAGGAGTTCTGTAATGCCTAGGGCAACTCAAATCCAAAATACTGTACACCACTGGATGCAGTGTGTGTAATGGATGCAGAGTGTGTGTTTGTATAGTGAATGCAGATTGTGTAATGGATTCATTGTGCAGATGATGTAGTGTCTGTGTGTAATAGATGATGCGTGTGTAGTGGATGTAGTTTGTATAGTGAATACAGAGTGTGTGAGTAGTGAATGCAGTGTGTATAGTCAATGCAGAGTGTGTGTTTGTGTAGTTCAAGCAGTGAGTGTAGTGAATGCAGTGTGTGTAGTGAATTCTAAGTGTGTGTTTGTGTAGTGAATGCAATGTTTGTTTGTGTAGTGGATGTAGTATGTGTTTGCGTAGGAATGTAATGTCTGTAATTATGTTGTGTAAAATAGGGGTTGCATTCTATGTGAACAAAAAAAGTGTTTTGTATTTTTTATTTTATTTTATTTTATTCCCCCCCTGCCTGCTTTTACCTGTTCAGGAAGGGGAGAGGATCACATTCCCTGGTGGTCCAGTGCAATGCATAGTGCACACTATCCAGGTGCTCCTCACTCCAACCCTTGCAAGCCCAGCATGCATGCAGCGTGCAGCATTGGCACGGCAACACTCTGACCACCATGAGGATCACGTACATTGGATAGAGGAGCAGCTGGAAAGTAAAGATGGCATTTGTTGAGCCCTCTCTGCACTATACAGGTAGCCGGGGGTCCGCAGGTGCACATATACACTGAACAAAATTATAAACGTATCACACTGTTTTTGCCCCCATTTTTCATGAGCTGAACTCAAAGATGTGAGACTTTTTCTACGTACACAAAAGGCCTATTTCTCTCAAATATTGTTCACAAATCTGTCTAAATCTGTGTTAGTGAGCACTTCTCCTTTGCCGAGATAATCCATCCACCTCACAGGTGTGGCATCATAGGCGTGCGCAGCCTATTGTATAAGGGTGTGCACCCTAAAGCAGAAACACACACGCCGCGTATATACATATATAGATATACATACACACATACACATACATACACACACACACTGCTGCATGTGTGAGGGTGCTGTGTGTAAGTGCTGTGTGTGAAGGCGCTGTGTGTGTGTGTGTGTGTGAAGGTGCTGTGTGTGTAAGGGTGCTGTTAGTGTGTGCTGTGTGTGTGTATGTGTAAGGGTGCTGTTAGTGTGTGTGTGAGGGTGCTGTGTGTGTAAGGGTGCGCTTTGTGTGTGGGTGAGGGTGCTGTGTGAGTAAGGGTGCTGTTAGTGTGTGTATGTGTAAGGGTGCTGTGTGTGTAAGGGTGCTGTTAGTGTGTGCTGTGTGTGTGAGGGTGCTGTGTGTGTGAGGGTGCTGTTAGTGTGTGCATGTGTGAGGGTGCTGTGTGTAAGGGTGTTGTTAGTGTGAGGGTGCTGTTAGTGTGTGTGTGTAAGGGTGTTGTTAGTGTGTGTGTGTAAGGGTGCTGTGTGTAAGAGTGCTGTTAGTGTGTGCATGTGTGAGGGTGCTGTGTGTGTAAGGGTGTTGTTAGTGTGAGGGTGCTGTTAGTGTGTGCTGTGTGTGTGAGGGTGTTGTGTGTGTAAGGTCGTTGTTAGTGTGAGGGTGCTGTTAGTGTGTGTGTGTGTGTGTGTGTGTGCTAGGGTGATGTATGTGTGTGTGCTGTATGTTTGTGTGTAATGTGTGGGGGCCATTTAGTTAATATCCCCCCTCCCTTCTTACCTTATGTAGGGAGTAAGGGACTGTGCTCCTGCCTTCCCTGGTGGTCCAGTGGAGAATGAGTCCGGGTCCTCTCCTGCCTCCCTCCCTGCCTGTGGGTTGATGAGGGAGATCTTTGATCTCCCTCACCGGCCCATGGAGGGAGGCACATAGCGCGTGTCGCAGGGATTAGGGTGTGCCCAGGCACACCCGGCACACCCCGTACGCACGCCTATGTGTGGCATATCAAGATGCTGATTAGACAGGGAGCGAAAACCAGTCAGTATCTGATGTGACCACCATTTACCTGACGCAGTGCAACACATCCCCTTAGCGTAGAGTTGATCAGGTTGTTGATTGTGGTCTGTGGAATGTTGATCCACTCCTCTTCAATGGCTGTGCGAAGTTGCTGGATATTGGCAGGACCTGGAACACGCTGTTGTATACGCTGATCCAGAGAATCCCAAACACGCTCGATGGGTGACATGTCCGGTGAGTATGCTGGCCATGCAAGAACTGGGATGTATTCAGTTTCCAGGAATTGTTTACAGATCCTTGGGGTTATGCATTATCATGCTGCAACATGAGGTTATGGTCGTGGGTGAATGGCACAACAATGGGCCTCAGGATCTCATGGTATCTAATGCAGATGAGTTTCCCTGAGACGGTTTCTGCCAGTTTGTGCAGAAATTCTTAGGTTATGCAAACCGATTGTTGCAGCAGCTGTCCGGGTGGCTTGCCTCAGACCATCTTTGAGGTGAAGATGCTGGATGTGGAGGTACTGGGCTGGTGTGGTTACACTTGGTCTGCGGTTGTGAGGCAGGTTGGATGTACTGCCAAATTCTCTGAAATGCCTTTGGAGACGGCATATGGTAGAGAAATTAACATTCAAATCACGGCAACAGGTCTGGTGGACATTCCTGCAGTCAGCATGCCAATTGCACGCTCCCTCAAAACTTGTGACATCTGTGGCATTGTGCTGTGTGATAAAACTTCACATTTTATAGTGGCCTTTTATTGTGGCCAGCCTAAGGCACACCTTTGCAATAATCATGCTGTCTAATCGGCATCTTGATATGCCACACCTGAGAGGTGGATGGATTATTTCGGCAAAGGTGAAGTGCTCACTAACACAGATTTAGACAGATTTGTGAACAATATTTGCGAGAAATAGGTCTTTTGGGTACATAGAAAAAGTCTTAGATCTTTGAGTTCAGCTCATCAAATGGGGGCAAAAACAAAAGTGTATATTATGTGGTTATATATATACTAGACCCGGGCCCCACAGTTCCATTATCCACATATGTATATATGTGTGTGGATAATGGAACTGTGGGGCCCGGGTCTAGTACAGCTATATCTCCCCAGGCCCAAGTCTCCCAGAGTAGTACAGACCCCCAGGACCACCTGGCCCCTGACAACAAGCATGGTTATCATGCCCTCATGGCTGCCCCGCCTCCCAGTAGTGTATCAGTCTGGCTCACGATCTCCATTCCGGCTGCTCGCAATGCTGCAATTCTGTGTGCTCTGGCACGCAGTCCACATGCATGTGGGTTTGTGTTTCCCCTTTGCAGATTCTGAATGTGGAAGTATTGCCTAATGCGTTACATGGATCAATAAATCCACTTCAGAGGCTGATTGGTATCAAGCCGGTGGGACTTATATATCCTTATACATATCTTCCATTTACTTAAAGTAATAACAACACATTTGATATACAATGTTGAATTTAATACAAGTTACAGATAAGATTATTGATAAGATTAAATAAAACACTAAAAGACGATATGCTTAATAGAAATTACACTATTATGACACTAATGACTAGACAGCAATCAAATTAAAATTGAAATCAAAATAAACAATAAATTATACATTGAAAAACAAAAATCAAAAATACCTTTAATACAAAAATTATCTTTTATAAAAAAAAAAAATTATAATCATATATGATCTGTATATCCCTGTTACGTCTGATACATATTTGACGGGAGGAGTACAGGAGGCAGGAATCAGCTAAGATGAAGTACCAAAAGGAAAACCAAATTTGAAGTCGAGGAAAGCCAGGGGTCAGGTCAGGAGGCATGGGTTTAGAGACGATAGAATTAGGGTTAGATACATTAAACAAGGCAGGATAGGCACACTGAAGTTAACACCACAGTAAGCACAGCAGAACTGAGCAATAAGGTAAAGGTTGACTGAGATTATATAGGGGAGAGGGATCCACCTCTCACATTTTATTGGTTAAAATGTGATTAATCCTTTAAACAATTTCAGGTAAACGGTTCCTTTAAGAGGCTGGCGTTCAGGTGAAAGTCCTAGTGAGAGGAGACTACTGTAGCCGCAGGCGGATCTACAGGTAAGTGCGGTCGTGACAATCACATAGTACTAAAAATACTTTTAATAAAATCTTGTTAAAAAAAATTAGCTGAAAAAATAAATAAATAAATAAACAATATGATCTAACCAATATGAATGAGGGAAAATACATATATATATTGTTATTTGCATGGACACTCTAATAGATAAGCAATCCCCATAGAATCAATTTATAGGATATATGTCGCTCTAGTGTCTTATTATTCAAAAATTCCCAAATTTTTCACATGTATAAAAAACTCTCCCTCCTTTATATTTTTTCTCTCGGTTTTTACAGTTGGTGCTAACATGGCTTAAGATTTGGGGCCTTAGATAAATCACTCTAGGGGTATCCTCCATTATTGCTTCAAGGACCAGATCGCCCTTTAGAATGTTCCAATGCATACTTATAATATTTAGTACTTGATTTGGTACTAAATCTGGTTATGGAGGCAGGAATCTCCACTGGGTCCTTTTTGATGGTGGATTTGGTCTCCTGGGTTATATTACTTGGAAGCTCTATCTAGGGCCTTCTTAACAGTTCTTCCTAGCAAAGGCTTAGAGCAGGGGTCAGCAACCTATGGCACTTTAGGCTCCCAGAGACAAACAAGATCTTGCCTATCAGGAGTCCCTTTGGGACTTGATATATCTGCTAGTGTACATCGAGCAGGGATTGCAGGTTGCAAAGGATAATCCTCAAGTTATAAAATTCGGCACTTAGAGCAGGTGATCTCAGTTCACTTCCTCCCAGCCCTTGTGAACGGGAATCCACACTGGATTAGAGCAGCCCACAGTTGCTATTGCAGTAATTGCCCTTGATCTGTTTCTAGGCAGCACAATTTCCACTGGACCCCAGGGAAGCCACCCACACTCCTAGATATAAAATGAGCTGCAGAATAAGCCTCCTCCTCCTACAAATAATACAAATAGCACAAACATACACGCACACAACACCACAAACAGGCTCCTATATGAAATACTATAAGCACACATACACACCACCAAACACACAATGTGATATATCATTCACACACAATTCCACAAGCAGCCCCCATACACAGAAAACATTCAAAGGTATCATACGCAATACCACAAACTATTCATGAACTTATACAATATAACAGCACACATACCCACAAATACAACTATACAAAGCAACTGCAGCACCCATAAGTAACACAAGCAAAATATGGCAATACACACACACATCTCAAACTTTTTTAAAAATGGGACCAGCTAGATCTTGTTTTGGCAGAGCAATACTAAAAGGTTGCCTACTACTGGTTTACAGTAGCCTTTCGTTAAGAATTGCTCTTTTACTTCTTCTATTTGTAGTTCACAGATTTCTTGTCCTCCTTATTCTTTGAGATTGGCTAAAAGGGAATATTATTAAGCCAGGATTTCTTATGATGCCTATTAGCTGCAATGAAAGTGTTGCAATTGACTGAAGGTTTCAAATGTATTCTGCCATCTCTAATATAACTCCACATTTAAAAATTCTATCCGTTCTCTGGATTCATTAAAAGTGAATTTCAAGTTATAGGGATTGTAGTTAAAGGCACACTATAGTCACCAAAACAACTTTAGCTTAATGAAGCAGTTTTGGTGTATAGATCGTACCCCTTGAGTCTTACTGCTCAATTCTCTGCCAATTTATATTTGCACACAGTTATAACCCAATGCATTAAAAGGCTAGTGTAAAAATGATTTCAGGGCTGCTTTTTATTCCCAGTCCAGCTCTGACTATATGTAGGCATTTGCAAACAGAGGTCTTGCGCTGTCAGGGGCCTCACGGACGCCTAAATCGCATTAGGGCAGACTGACATGTTGGGTCTTGGCCATTATGCAGCCTCCAGTCTGCAGCTCTGCCAGGAGTGAGCTGCAGACTGAGGTGTCTCGCAATCACCAGTCTGTCAGAGTGTTGCAGCTGGTTACCACCGCAATGCTCTGACTGGCTAGAGATCAGGAGACTTACCACATGGTAAGGGAGCCCACCGGACCACCAGGGAATCAGTAAAAGAGAAAAAAAATTTAGCCCCCTACCCTGTCACAGACCCTCCACCCCACTTACCCCTGTCAAAGCCCTCCATCCCACTTACCTCTGTTACAGACCCTCCAACCCACTTACCCCTGTCACAGCCCCTCCTCCCCACTTACCCCGGTCACCGCCCCTCCTCCCCACTTATCCCGGTCACAGCCCCTCAACCCCACTCACTACCCTGTCACTGCCCTTCACCCCACTTATCCCTGTCACAGCCTCTCCACCCAGGGCCGGCGCTTCCTATAAGGCGAACTAGGCAACCGCCTAGGGCGCCATATAGGAGGGGGCGCCCTGCGCCCCCATCGCTGGCCCTTTAAATTCTGCAGCCGCCTGAGCGCTCTATAGAGAGCGCTCAGACGGCTGCCACAGTGCCTCACCTCCCCTGCCCTGCAGCGTGGCTGAGCTCCTTTCCGGTCCGCGACCCGGCCGGACTGACAGGAAGTGCACACTCACTTCCTGTCAGTCCCGCCGGGTCGCGGACCGGAAAGGAGCTCGGCCACGCTACAGGGCAGGGGAGGTGAGGTGAGGAGATGCTGATGGGAGGGGGAGGGGGAGGGGGGAGATCATTTGATGGGATGGGGGGGGGAGATCATTTGATTGCAGGGAGGGGGGAGATGCCTGATGGGGTGATGATTTGGATGGGTGGGGGGGGGGAGATGATTGAGGTGGGGGAGATCATTTGATTGCAGGGAGGGGCCCTCCTCCGAGGGGGGAGATGATGGGAGGGGGGAGATGGATTTGATGGGAGGGGGGAGATGATTGAGGGGGGGAGATCATTTGATTGCAGGGAGGGGGGATTTGATCATGGGGGGGAGATCACTTGATTGCAGGAGGGGGGAGACTTCATTTGATGGGAGGGAGTGGGGGAGATGATGGGAGGGAGGGGGGAGATGATGGAGGGAGGGGGGGAGATTAATTGGATGGAGGGAGGGGGGAGATAATGGGAGGGGGGAGATGATGGGAGGGAGGGGGGAGAGAAGATTGATGGGAGGGAGGGGGGAAGATTGATGGAGGGAGGTGGGGGGAGATGATGGAGGGAGGGGGGGAGATGATGGAGGGAGGGGGGGAGAAGATTGATGGGAGGGAGGGGGGAGATGATGGGAGGGAAGGAGGGGGGAGATGATTAGGGGGGAGAAGAAGAGAAGATTACGGGGGAGAAGAAGCGATTACAGGGAGGGAAGGGGGGGAGAAGATTACAGGGAGGGGGGAGAAGAAGAGAAGATTACAGGGGTGAGAAGAAGAGGAGAACACAGGGAGGCGGGGGAATAAGAGGAAAACACGGGGGGAGAAGAAGAGGAGAACACGAGGAGTGGAAGATGAGAACGTAGGGGAGGGAGAGACCACTAAAGGAGGGAGGGGGCGGTGGAGAGACCACTAGGGGAGGGGTGTGAGGAGAGACCGCTAAGGGAGGGGGGTGGAGGATAGACCACTAGGGGAGGGTGGGGGGAGAGGAGAGACTGCTAATGGAAAGTCGGGGAGAAAAGGAGACCACTAAGGGAGGTGGGGGGGAGAGGAGAGACCACTAAGGGACAGGGGAGATCTCTAAGGAATGGAAGGGAGAGCTCTATAGGACTGGGGGACAGACACACACACACACACAATGCATCCCTATACACACAGAAACACAACATGCTTCCCTTACACACAGAGAAACACACAATGCAACCCTTACACATAAAGACAATGCATCCTTTGCACATATACACAGAAACACACAATGCATCCCTTACACACACATGCAAACACACACTGCTTCTCTTACACACACACACAGAAACACAATGCATCTCTTACACAAACTCAACGCACCCCTTACAGACACACACTGCATCCCTTACATACACAGAAACACACTTTGCATCCCTTGTGCATACAAACACAGATTCACACAATGCATCCCTTACACACACAATAAGAAACACACAATACATCCCTTATACACACACACACACTGCTTCCACTACACACAAACACACTGCATCACCTACACAAACTGGTATCCCTATACACTACATTCCGTAAGCACACACATTAGATCCTCTACAGTAACACATAACAAATCCCCTACACACTCTACTCCCTGTGAGTTCATGGGTGGAACATGTAGGTGGACTTATGGGTGGGCTTTATGGGCATACTCACCGTCAGGCCCTGGGGCCCAGACCTTGAGCTATGTAAGAGGCCCCAAAAAATGGAGCTGCTTCCCGTTCTCCCAGAACATTGAATTTTGTGACCACAGTTACAAACAGCCTCCAGAGATCCTGTTCTACACCAGACCAGTGGAGCCAGACTGCAGCCAGAGCCCATCACCATCCTCATCTGATTGTAAGTAGGCAATCTAGTATATTATTAGTGACACTAATGTCTAATTTACCTCACATTAAATGGACACTATAGTCCCCAGAACCACTGCAGCTTAATAAAGTTGTTCTGGTGTCTATAGCCTGTCCCTGCAGGCTTTTCAATGTAAACACACACTGTGTGCAGCACTGGCATTAGTTCATATGGGTGGGGCATTGCGATGTTCCGGGGGGGGCGGCAAATCCTTCTTTTGCCTAGGGCGCAAAAATCCTTGCACCGGCCCTGTCTCCACCCCACTTACCCCTGTTACAACCCTCCACCCAGGGGCGTTTTAGCCGCGAGGCAAACAAGGCATTTGCCTTGGGCGGCATTTTTCAGGGGGCAGATGCCCAGGGCAAATGCCTTGTTAGTCTTGCGGCTAACAGACATGCCGAGCGGGCGGGCGGCGCTGGACGGGCGGCTGGCGAGGGAGCTCTTCCTCTGAGCTCTCCGCTCAGCTCCCTCGCGCGCCGCAGAGTGAGGCTGGGAGCCGGAAAATGACGTCATCTTCCGGCTCCCAGCCTCACTCTGCGGCGCGCGAGGGAGCTGAGCGGACAACTCAGAGGAAGAGCTCCCTCGCCAGCCGCCCACCCAGCGCCGCCCGCAGCCACTGGACCACCAGGGAGATAGAGAACCCCCCCAGCATTCCCAAAGGTAAGGGGGGGGGGGTAAATTTAAAAAAAATAAAACATTGTTAATGTGAGTGTGTGTGTGTGTGTGTCTGTTAATGTGTGTGTGTTTGTTAGTGTGTGTCTGTTAGTGTGTGTCTGACTGTGTGAGTGTGTCTGCTAGTGTGTGTCTACTAGTGAGTTAGTTTGTGTCTGTTAGTGTGTGTCTGACTGTGTGTGTCTGTTAGTGTGTATGTGTGTGTCTGTCAGTGTGTGTCTGTTAGTGTGTGTGTGTCTGACAGTTTGTGTCTGTTAGTGTGTATGTGTGTGTCTGACTGTGTGTATGTGTGTGTCTGACTGTGTGTGTGTGTCTGTTAGTGTGTGTGTCTGACTGTGTCTGTTAGTGTGTGTGTGTCTGCTAGTGTGTGTGTGTGTACTAGTGTGTGTGTGTGTGTGTGTGTGTCTGACAGTTTGTGTCTCTAGTGTGTGTCTGACTGTGTGTATGTGTGTCTGACTGTGTGTGCGTGTGTGTCTGTTAGTGTGTGTGTGTGTGTCTGTTAGTGTGTGTGTGTGTCAGTGTGTGTGTGTGTGTCAGTGTGTGTGTGTCTGTTAGTGTGTGTGTCTGCGTAGTGTGTGTAAAACTGTTAGAGTGTGTGTATGTTATAGTGAGTGTGTCTGTTACAGTGGAGTGTGTGTGTCTGTTAGTGAGTGTGTCTGTTAGAGCGTAAAATCGCAGTGAGTGTCTGTTAGTGAGAGCTGTGTGCGCCCGTTAGAGTGAGTGTGTGGGTGTGTGTCTGTTAGAGTGAGTGTGTGTGTCTGTTAGTGAAAGTGTGTCTGTTAGCTGGGTGTATGCGTATCTGTCAGTGAATGTGTGTATTTAGAAGGCGTGGGGGGGAAGGGTTGGTGGCTGGCTGGGGCTTTGTCCTGCCTAGGGCAGCACAAAACCAGGATACACCACTGCCTCCACCCCACTTACCCCATCACAGACTTTACACCCCACTTATCCCTGTCATAGACCCTCCACCCCACTACCCCTGTCACTGCCCTTCACCCCACTTACCTCTGGCACAGGCCCTCCACCCCACTTACCCCGTCACAGACCCTCCACCCCACTTACCCTTGTTATAGACCCTCCAACCCACTTATCCCCGTCACAGACCTTCCACCCCACTTACCCCTGTCACAGACCCTCCTCCTCTCTTACCCCTGTCTTATCCCCATCACAGACCTTCCACCCCACTTACCCCTGTCACAGACCCTCCTCCTCTCTTACCCCTGTCACAGACCTTCCACCCCACTTACCCCTGTCATAGACCCTCCAACCCACTTATCCCCGTCACAGACCTTTCACCCCACTTACCCCTGTCACAGACCCTCCTCCTCTCTTACCCCATCACAGACTTTACACCCCACTTATCCATCATAGACCCTCCACCCCACTTACCTCTGTCACAGCCTCTCAACCCCACTCACTACCCCTGTCACTGCCCTTCACCCCACTTACCTCTGGCACAGACCCTCCACCCCACTTACCCCGTCACAGACCCTCCACCCCACTTACCCCTGTCATAGACCCTCCAACCCACTTATCCCCGTCACAGACCTTCCACCCCACTTACCCCTGTCACAGACCCTCCTCCTCTCTTACCCCTGTCACAGACCTTCTGTCACGATTCGGGGAACCTAACACGCTGACACACACACACACAGAAAAGGTGCCGTACCGGACCTTAGAGTGGCCGGGCTAAGCACGCTAAGAATAGTCAGGAGACAAGCCAGGTAAAGGGAGCCAAGAAACAGGAGAACGAGAAACAAGCCGAGGTCAAAGGAGTGGAGAAGATAGGATAATCGGAATAACAAGCCAAGTAATCGGTAACCAGAGAGCAAGACGAGAACACTACGCTACAGGTATCACAAGACCACAACAGGGCACTGAGGGACAGGAAAGGTAAGTATAAATACCCTTGGTTTAATTCTGATTGGATAACTTCCAATCGGAATTAACAATCACACGTGGGGGGTATCTATACCCCCCACTGTGATTGTGGTACTGTTTCTTTAACGCCGGGTCACTCACGTGACCGCGGCGTTTACATAAATCATTGACCTCCCAGCGTGCAGCGTTATACATGCTGCCGCTGGGGGGCGTGGAGGACGCGGGCGGCGAGCGGCAGAGAGGAGACGCCGCTCGCCGAGAGGTAAGTAGAGGGGAGACCGCGGATCCCTGACATAACCCCCCCCTCTAGGCCCACCCAACGGGCGGGAAGCCAAAGGCTTCGAAGGGAACTGCGCATGAAAGGAGCGGATCAAAGAGGGCGCATTCAAGTCAGAGGCAGAAACCCAGGACCGCTCCTCAGGGCCGTAACCCTTCCAATCAACCAGGTATTGCAAGCGACCCCGAGAGAAACGAGAATCAAGCAGAGCAGCCACTTCGTACACGTCATTAGAGACAGCGCGGAGGGAATCTGGACGCCTGAGAGGACCAGAGAATCTATTACAGAGCAGGGGCTTCAAAAGGGAGGTGTGGAAAGTGTTAGGTATACGCATGGAAGGAGGCAAGGCCAGGGAGTAGGACACAGGATTGAACCTACGTAATACCTTATAGGGGCCAAGGAACCTGGGCGCGAATTTCATTGAGGGGACCCTGAGGCGGAGATTCCTAGAGGACAACCAAACCCTATCACCCGGGACATAAGAGGGAGCAGCACCCCTACGACGATCAGCACATTTTTTCTGAGTAGTAGCCGCACGAGAAAGAGTAGCATGGACCTGATCCCACATCTTCCGTAAGGAGGTGAGGTGCTCGTCCAAAGCGGGTATTCCCTTGTCGGAGAACACGCCGGGAAGGACAGAGGGTTGGAACCCATAAGCAACCATAAAAGGACTTAAGCCAGTGTACGAATGAGTCACAGTGTTCCTGGCAAATTCAGCCCAAGGAAGGAGGTGAGACCAGTTGTCCTGGTGTGCATTCGTGAAGCAACGTAAATATAACTCCACAGATTGATTCGCCCGTTCGGCCGCTCCATTAGATTGTGGATGATAGGAGGAAGTAAACGACAAGGAAATCCCCATCTCAGCACAAAAGCCCCTCCAAAACCGAGAGACAAATTGAGGGCCCCTGTCAGATACAATATCCTGTGGTATACCATGCAAGCGGAAAACCTCTTTGGCAAAAACCTGAGCCAACTGAACTGCAGAAGGTAGTTTCTTAAGTGAAATAAAGTGTGCCATTTTAGAGAATCTATCCGTCACGGTCAAAATTACCGTCATTCCATCGGATGAAGGAAGATCCACAATAAAGTCCATGGATAAGTGGGTCCATGGTTTCTTGGGTACGGATAAAGGCATTAGGAGTCCTGGGGGTTTGACATTAGGGGACTTACACTGTGCACAAACACGACAAGCCTGCACATAATCCACCACGTCTTGCTTAAGTGAAGGCCACCAAAACTGTTGAAGGAGACCCTTGTATGTTTTGGTGACCCCTGGGTGGCCAGCCATTTTGGCGGTGTGAAATAAAGCTAATAATTTCTTTCTATCTTTCTCTTTCACGTATAATCTACCAGCAGGTGTCTCAGAGGGTGCTTGGGTTTGGTATGCCTTGATACCATCAAGAAAAAGAGACGAAATAACTAAACGGGTAGCAGCTATTATCTTAGACGTGGGTACAATGGGTTCAGGAGTGGGGGTGATAGACTCCAAAGTTTCGTATTGTCGGGAGATGGCATCAGCCTTGACATTACGGTACCCAGGCCTATATGTTATAATGAACTGAAAGCGTGAAAGAAATAAGGACCATCTGGCTTGACGAGAGGACAACCTTTTAGCATCAGCTATATAGAGAGATTCTTATGATCAGTTATAACCAGGATTTTGTGTCTAGCTCCTTCTAATAAGTACCTCCACTCTTTAAATGCCATCACAATAGCTAATAGTTCCCTATTCCCGACGTCGTAATTCTTTTCCGAATCAGACAGTTTTTTAGAAAAGTAACAACAGGGATGGAGGGGATCGTTATAGGATAATCTTTGTGATAATACAGCTCCTATACCTGATTCTGAAGCGTCTACTTCCATTATAAAGGGAAGGGAAGGATCAGGATGGTGTAGCACAGGGGCAGTGGCAAATGCCTTTTTGAGGGTTTCGAAAGCTTTGATGGCTTCAGGAGTCCAAACCCTGGGGTGCAAACCCTTTTTAGTTAGTTTCGTGATAGGAGAAATGACCGATGAAAAGTTTTTAATAAATCTGTGATAATAATTGTCAAAGCCTATAAATCGCTGTATTGCCTTAAGGCCTTGAGGGAGAGGCCAAGACAATATGGCTTCTAATTTAGAAGGATCCATACTGAACCCCTGTTCAGAAATGACGTACCCTAGGAATTGTACTGATTTCTGGTCAAATAAACATTTCTCCAATTTACAATAAAGACCGTTCTGTAGCAATCTCTTAAGTACCTTTCTCACATGGGCATGATGTGACTCCAAATCAGGAGAGTATATGAGTATATCATCGAGATAAACCACAGCACAGACATGCAGTAGGTCTCTAAGGACATCATTTATGAGGTCCTGAAAGACAGCAGGAGCATTACACAGTCCAAAAGGCATGACTAGATACTCGTAATGCCCACTGCGTGTATTGAACGCTGTCTTCCATTCATCATTTTCTATTATCCGAACCAAGTTGTAAGCCCCCCTGAGGTCTAGTTTAGTAAAATATCTAGAACCTTTAACACGGTCAAACAACTCAGTAATGAGAGGGATAGGATAAGCGTTTTTAATTGTTATATTATTCAGGCCCCTATAGTCTATACATGGTCTCAAATCGCCCTCCTTCTTGGCAACAAAAAAGAAACCAGCACCAGCCGGAGAGGATGACCGTCTGATAAAACCTTTACGTAAGGATTCCTGTATGTACTCCTCCATGACCTGGTTTTCTTTCTCAGAAAGCGGGTAGACCTTACCCCTAGGAGGCATCGTTCCAGGTAACAAATTTATGGCACCATCATAATCCCGGTGTGGAGGTAGTTTATCAGCTTCCCTCTTTTCAAAGACCAATGCGAGGTCTGAATACACAGGAGGGACAGAAACAGAAAGGGGTTTAGCTGTAGGTACATTAAGTAAACAAACGGGATATAAACGGGCCATACAGTCTCGTTGACAAGATACCCCCCAGGAGAGTATATCTAGAGAATCCCAATCAAGTACCGGGTTATGCTTAACTAACCAATGAAAACCCAGAATGATGGAAGCTGTAGGGGAGTCAATTATTTGGAAGGCTATCCTTTCTTTGTGTAAGGCACCCACGACCATAACCATTTCTTGGGTTTCATGGGTCACCAGAGGTTTATCAAGTGGTCTACCATCTATGGCCTCAATGGCCAAGGGTGTGGCCTTTTGGATCAGATTCAAGGCTGCGGTTTTAGCAAAGTTCTCATCCATAAAGCTGTCTGCAGCGCCTGAATCGATCAAGGCTTTAGTTGTTATTGTGGTTTTATTGACCAAAAGAGAAACCGTTATAAATGGTCTGGAGATGGACATATGAGGGGAAAAAACCATAACACCCGAGGCCGACCCCTCTCTAGGCCTTAGGTGCTGGAGTTTCCCTGCAAACTAGGACAGTTTCTTCGGAGATGCCCCCTCTTACCACAATAAAGGCACAAACCCTCCCTTCTGCGGTACGTTCTTTCAGCTTCAGATAAGCCTACAGCACCTAATTGCATGGGTTCGGGAGGTGGTTGATTAGGAGGAGGTAATGCTAGCAATGCAGTACTGGGAAAAGCAGGTAACCCCTGTGTATTCATCCTTCTTTGACTACGCCTCTCTCTCATACGGTTGTCAATTAGAATGACATAATCTATAAGATCATCCAGAAGAACAGGCATTTCCCTGGATGCTATTTCATCTAATATGTAAGCAGCCAAACTCTCCTGAAAAGCTGTTACGAGAGCGTCGTTATTCCAGACCACTTCAGCTGCCAAAGTGCGGAATTCAATGGTATAATCCGCTACTGATCTATTACCCTGTCGAACCCTAAGCAGAGCCTTGCCAGCAGAAGCAACCCGGCCGGGTTGGTCAAACGTACGTTTAAACGCTGTTAAGAAGTCTGAAAAGGACATTGGGGACGTATTCTCCCACATGGGATTAGCCCATGCTAGTGCTTTCCCGGACAAATGGTTAATCAAAAAAGCTATTTTGGTTCTGTCAGTGGGGTAGGAACGAGGATTCATCACCAAATGAATATCAATTTGGTTGAGGAAACCACGGCACAATGCTGGATCACCGCTATAGCGCTGAGGTGGCGTCATGTGAACCACGTGAGCAGGAGCGGGTACTGGATCAGGAATGGGTTCTGGCACAGCAGCAACAGCTTCTTGGACAGCAGGTTGCAAGTGGGCAGTACGAGCCAGTATGGTTTGTAAAGCCTGGGCAAACTGATCCATACGGTGGTCTAAACCATCCATTCTAGCCTCCTGATTAACTAACAGCTGTGGAATGTCAGCAGGTTCCATGGTGGCCCTGTTGTAATGTCACGATTCGGGGAACCTAACACGCTGACACACACACACACACACAGAAAAGGTGCCGTACCGGACCTTAGAGTGGCCGGGCTAAGCACGCTAAGAATAGTCAGGAGACAAGCCAGGTAAAGGGAGCCAGAAAACAGGAGAACGAGAAACAAGCCGAGGTCAAAGGAGTGGAGAAGACAGAATAATCGGAATAACGAGCCAAGTAATCGGTAACCAGAGAGCAAGACGAGAACACTACGCTACAGGTATCACAAGACCACAACAGGGCACTGAGGGACAGGAAAGGTAAGTATAAATACCTTTGGTTTAATTCTGATTGGATAACTTCCAATCAGAATTAACAATCACACGTGGGGGATATCTATACCCCCCACTGTGATTGTGGTACTGTTTCTTTAACGCCGGGTCACTCACGTGACCCCGGCGTTTACATAAGTCATTGACCTCCCGGCGTGCAGCGTTATACATGCTGCCGCTGGGGGGCGTGGAGGACGCGGGCGGCGAGCGGCAGAGAGGAGACGCCGCTCGCCGAGAGGTAAGTAGAGGGGAGACCGCAGGCGGCGATGGAGTGAGGGTGAGTGCTGCAAGCGGCGTGCAGCCTCCCCTCCTAGCCGCCCGCGGATCCCTGACATTTAGGCTTGAAGAAAGGAGATTTCATCTAAGGCAAAGAAAAGGTTTTTTTACAGTAAGAACAATAAGGATATGGAATTCTCTGCCTGAAGAGGTGGTTTTGTCAGAGTCCATACAGATGTTTAAACTGAAATTGGATAAATACTTACAAAAACATAACAAACAGGGATATAATTTCTAATTAGTGGGGTAATAGCTGCTTGATCCAAGGAGACATCTGACTGCTATTTTGGGGTCAAGAAGGAATTTTTTCCTAGTTTGTGGCAAAATTGGAAGCACTTCAGACCAGGTTTTTTTGCCTTCTTTTGGATCAACAGCAACAACATTTGTGAGGAAGGCTAAACTTGATGGACGCAAGTCTCTTTTCAGCTATGTAACTATGTAACTATGTAATAACCCAGTGACAATATACACACCACATGACATCAACAGCATACTGTCACAAGTTCAACTAAAACACATACATACTGCAAGGCATCTCAGAATGCAATGTGCCTAGCTTATGCCACCTAATGTTACACTGAAATGGTGTATAGTGTTAAATTCATCTACATTACTTCCCCTGGATTTAAAAGAGGGGAGTGCAGATAGTGGGAATGGTACTTGTACTTCTGAACTTTTTGTAAATTCACTTTCACCAGATGAGTTAGCTGATGCCCAGGTACCCCATGATTGTGCAACACTAATGGCACAAGAGACAGCAGTTTTTTTGCATGTAATTGATTCTCCATTATCTAATGCAGATTTTGAGTTTTTTGTAGATGGTTCCAGATTTGGTGATGAGAAGGGTAATTTCCACACTGGATATGCTGTAGTCTCTGCACATGAGGTAATAAAAGCTGAAACACTCGCTCTTCACTGCTCTGCACAGGAGGCGGAGGCCTCTGGTAAGACTGCTAATATTTATACAGACTCTTGCTATGCCTTTGTATAGCCCATTAATTTGGCCCTACATGGCGGGCTCGTGATTTTCTCACCTCAGCAGATACTCCAATCAAGAACTCTGAAGCCGTGAGTGCACGGACGCTTATGGACGCTATCCTGCTACCCACTCAAGTAGGCATCATCAAGGTGGCAGCTCACTTGAAGATCACAGATGTAATTACAAGAGGAAACCACAAAGCAGACGAAGCTGACAAGCAGGCAGCAATCCATCATTCTTCAGGTTATATCTTCCTGCAAGTTGTTCTTACAGATGACGCCGTTGACTACAATATACTGCTGAGCTTACAAAGACAGGCAAGCAAGGAAGAACATGACCTCTGGAGGAAACAAGATGCAGAACCTGATGATGACAGAATGTGGAGGAAAGGTAAAAGACTGTGTTTGCCACGAGTGTTGTACCCCATGATGGCCTACACATCTATCCAAGATGCACATGAACCTCATAGTAAACACCCATTGGGTAGCACCCAGATTTACTGTTGTAGCAGCTAAACACACCCAAGCTTGCATGATTTGTGCTAGAAACAAACAATCTAGGACAGTCTGCCATTTCACCGGGGAAATAATGCAAGGAATTTAGAACGCCTTAGGGATCAGTCAGGCCTTCCATACTCCCTATCACCCCCAGAGTAGTGGGAAAGTAGAAAGGGCAAATGGCACCTTAAAGAACAAGATTGCAAAAGCCATGCAAGACACAGGGAAGCCCTGGACTGAATGCCTTTCCCTAGCACTCTTTTCTATGAGATTCACCCCCAATTCCAGACATGGCCTATCCCCTTTTGAGATCCTGTTTGGATGTGCCCCAAAGACAGGCCTCTATTTTCCCCAGACCCTCCAGATGCAGCATGGTAGTATGACTGCCTATGTACAGGCCCTACACCAAAGATTAAGCATGGTGCATAAACA
>OW240916.1:78565922-78634483 GCA_933207985.1 Pelobates cultripes | reverse complement strand
ACATTAAGTAAACAAACGGGATGTAAACGGGCCATACAGTCTCGTTGACAAGATACCCCCCAGGAGAGTATATCTAGAGAATCCCAATCGAGTACCGGGTTATGCTTAACTAACCAAGGAAA
Source organism: Pelobates cultripes (assembly GCA_933207985.1). Taxonomy (NCBI): domain Eukaryota; kingdom Metazoa; phylum Chordata; class Amphibia; order Anura; family Pelobatidae; genus Pelobates; species Pelobates cultripes. Next base: position 78,634,361 of record OW240916.1, on the reverse strand, counting down.
ACCCAGAATGATGGAAGCTGTAGGGGAGTCAATTATTTGAAAGGCTATCCTTTCTTTGTGTAAGGTACCCACGACCATAACCATTTCTTGGGTTTCATGGGTCACCAGAGGTTTATCAAGTGGTCTACCATCTATGGCCTCAATGGCCAAGGGTGTGGCCTTTTGGATCAGATTCAAGGCTGCGGTTTTAGCAAAGTTCTCATCCATAAAGCTGTCTGCAGCGCCTGAATCGATCAAGGCTTTAGTTGTTATTGTGGTTTTATTGACCAAAAGAGAAGCTGTTATAAATGGTCTGCAGATGGACATATGAGGGGAAAGAACCATAACACCCGAGGCCGACCCCTCTCTAGGCCTTAGGTGCTGGAGTTTCCCTGCAAACTAGGACAGTTTCTTCGGAGATGCCCCCTCTTACCACAATAAAGGCACAAACCCTCCCTTCTGCGGTACGTTCTTTCAGCTTCAGATAAACCTACAGCACCTAATTGCATGGGTTCGGGAGGTGGTTGATTAGGAGGAGGTAATGCTAGCAATGCAGTACTGGGTAAAGCAGGTAACCCCGTGTATTCATCCTTCTTTGACTACGCCTCTCTCTAATACGGTTGTCAATTAGAATGACATAATCTATAAGATCATCCAGAAGAACAGGCATTTCCCTGGATGCTATTTCATCTAATATGTAAGCAGCCAAACCCTCCTGAAAAGCTGTTACGAGAGCGTCGTTATTCCAGACCACTTCAGCTGCCAAAGTGCGGAATTCAATGGTATAATCCGCTACTGATCTATTACCCTGTCGAACCCTAAGCAGAGCTTTGCCAGCAGAAGCAACCCGGCCGGGTTGGTCAAACGTACGTTTAAAAGCTGTTAAGAAGTCTGAAAAGGACATTGGGGACGTATTCTCCCACATGGGATTAGCCCATGCTAGTGCTTTCCCGGACAAATGGTTAATCAAAAAAGCAATTTTGGTTCTGTCAGTGGGGTAGGAACGAGGATTCATCACCAAATGAATATCAATTTGGTTGAGGAAACCACGGCACAATGCTGGATCACCACTATAGCGCTGAGGTGGCGTCATGTGAACCACGTGAGCAGGAGCGGGTACTAGATCAGGAATGGGTTCTGGCACAGCAGCAACAGCTTCTTGGATGGCAGGTTGCAAGTGGGCAGTACGAGCCAGTATGGTTTGTAAAGCCTGGGCAAACTGATCCATACGGTGGTCTAAACCGTCCATTCTAGCCTCCTGATTAACTAACAGCTGTGGAATGTCAGCAGGTTCCATGCTGGCCCTGTTGTAATGTCACGATTCGGGGAACCTAACACGCTGACACACACACACACAGAAAAGGTGCCGTACCGGACCTTAGAGTGGCCGGGCTAAGCACGCTAAGAATAGTCAGGAGACAAGCCAGGTAAAGGGAGCCAGAAAACGGGAGAACGAGAAACAAGCCGAGGTCAAAGGAGTGGAGAAGACAGGATAATCGGAATAACGAGCCAAGTAATCGGTAACCAGAGAGCAAGACGAGAACACTACGCTACAGGTATCACAAGACCACAACAGGGCACTGAGGGACAGGAAAGGTAAGTATAAATACCCTTGGTTTAATTCTGATTGGATAACTTCCAATCAGAATTAACAATCACACGTGGGGGATATCTATACCCCCCACTGTGATTGTGGTACTGTTTCTTTAACGCCGGGTCACTCACGTGACCGCGGCGTTTACATAAATCATTGGAGGACGCGGGCGGCGAGCGGCAGAGAGGAGACGCCGCTCGCCGAGAGGTAAGGACCGCGGGCGCCGAGAGGGGAGACCGCGGGCGGCGATGGAGTGAGGGTGAGTGCTGCAAGCGCCATGCAGCCTCCCCTCCTAGCCGCCCGCGGATCCCTGACACCTTCCACCTCACTTACCCCTGTCATAGACCCTCCAACCCACTTATCCCCGTCACAGACCTTTCACCCCACTTACCCCTGTCACAGACCCTCCTCCTCTCTTACCCCTGTCACAGACCTTCCACCCCACTTACCCCTGTCACAGCCCTCCACCTCTCTTACCCCTAACACAGACCCTCCATCCCACGTACCTCTGTCAAAGCCCTCAATCCCACTTACGTCTGTCACAGACCCTCCAACCCACTTACCCCTGTCACAGCCCCTTCACCCCACTTACCCTTGTCACAGACCCTCCACCCCACTTACCCCTGTCACAGACCCTTCACCTCACTTAACCCATCACAGACCCTCCACCCTACTTACCCCTGTCACAGACCCTCCACCCCACTTACCTCTGTCACAAACCCTCCACCCCACTTACCTCTGTCACAGACCCTCCATCCCACTTAACCCTGTCACAGACCCTCCACCCCACTTAACCCTGTCACAGACCCTCCACCCCACTTACCTCTGTCACAGACCCTCCACACCACACACCCCTGTCACAAACCCCCCACCCCACTTATCTCTGTCACAGCCCCCACCCTCTTACAGGCCCCTCTCACAGCCCCCAGATCCTCTCAAGCCCCCCGCTACCCTCTCTTCCCCATACCCTGTCACAGCTCCCTCATCCTCTCACAGCCTTCTCACAGCGCCCTCATCCTCTCACAGCCCCCTACCCTGTCACAGCTCCCTCACCTTCACAGCCCTCCCCCCTTTCACAGTCCCCCTATACTGTCACAGTCCCCCATACCACGTTACAGCTCCCCTACCGTGTCACCCCCCACTATGTCACCCCCCTACCCTGTCACAGCCCTTCCACCTTATCACAGCCCCCACAACCTGTCATCCTACTGCTAGGGACAGTGTGTGTGTCTTCTGGGGACAGTGTGTGTCTGCTAGGGACAGTGTGTGTGTGTGTGTCTGCATGGGTCACACACACACAGTGTGTGTCAGCCAACACAAGTCATTTTATGTCTGCTTGAGTCAGTGTGTCACTGTCACTCTGCATGAGTCAGTAAATGCGTGTGTGTATTGGTCATTAATTGTGATGGTGTGGACCACTGAGCGTGAGCAAGTGAATGAGTGTGTGTGTATCAGTGATTACATTTGGACAGAAAGGACCGTTTTCTTTAAAAAAAAATCAATACTTTTAAAAGAATACTATAGTGTTAAGAATATAAACCTGTATTCCAAATACTATAGTGTATCTGTCCCTACTTAGATTCAAACAACCCCCCACCATAAAACGATTTAAAAATAAAATGAAAAGGGAGGGGGGGGGGGTTACTTTTATTTACGTTTTTAAAACACCAAGACTCCTTCTGCACTGCTTGCCTCCTTACCTCGCTTAATGTCACTGATGGTAAAATACTGGTCCAATCCAATGTTCCTCATACAGGAGCATTGGGCACCTGATGCACATAAGTGGCAAGCACTATGCACTTCCAACAGCGGAAGTGCCTCTAGTGGCTGTCAGTGGGACAGCTACTAGAGGCATGTTTAACCCTTAAAGGTAAGGACCACTGTGGAGTGAATTTTTGCACCGGCCCTGATTAAACGTGTCTGTATGAGAACAGAAAGTTTAATCCCGGAACCCCAGTTGGCGGAGGGCAAACTCAGATGTTGGTTAAAACGAGTATCATCCATTGAACCAGTAGCAAAGATCTGACATTCCACAATATATAGCCCAATGCTATAGCCCATGGAATAACTGAGGGATAAGTATAAGACACACATTTTTGGGAAGGTCATCTCACCTGCTGAGCTTGATGTTAGTGGACTTGTGTCTTTCTACTGAAAGAGGGTAGATTACTTGTCCTGAGGACCCTGCTTATTGAGTAGCCTTCATTGATCTTGACTCCTCCATTTTTTTCCATGACCATAAATAAAATATTGCTTAATGTTTACAACTAAGTCACACAGCAATTATTTTGAGGAAATAAAACCACAATTTTATTAAGTAGGATTTCCACATTTTTGTCCTTTTATTATTATCAGCATTGAATTGCCAGCCCTGTACTTTACCAGACATGACCAAGGAACTGCTGCTCTGCCTTCAAGCCTCCCTTGCAAATTAAAAAAAAATTTGCCCCCTTACACTTTCTGTAAATCTTTGAAAAGCAATGTTAAAGGTTAACTCCATGCACCATAACCACAAGTACCTGCAGTAGGTCCCCTCTACCTCCCACCCCCCATCCCCGGTTGCTGAAGGGGTAAAAACCCCTTCAGTCACTTACCTGAGACCCCCCGCCGATGTCCCTCAGCGGTGGTTTCTGCTCGCCGCCGCTCCTCCCCTTCATTACATAAGACGGTGGGCGAGACTGATCCCACCCGCCGACTGAGGAGACCTAATGCGCATGCGCGGCGACATCATGCAGCGTGAGGACGTCCAGCAACACTCTAGCACAAACCTGTGCTATAGACACAGAAGTGCCCTCTAGTGGCAGTCTAGTAGACAGCCACTAGAGGAGGAGTTAACCCTGCAAGGTAATTATTGCAGTTTATAAAAAACTGCAATAATTACACTTGCAGGGTTAAGGGTAGTGGGAGTTAGCACCCAGACCACTCCAATGGGTGCCTGGAGAATATAAGGAAAGCCATGGCACCCGCTCAGTGCAAGTAGTCAAATTGGAGAATGTGACCAGAGTCTATCAGACCCCAGATAAGTTCTCACAGTTGGAAAGGTACCAAAGCATTCCTGAAACCACAAGTACCACAGTGCGCTGTAGTGGTTAAGGGGATGCTAGTGTTCCTTTACATTTGAACTATTGAAGACTGGTTTCTTTAGTTACAAGTGGTAGAGTATTTTAAGAGCTAAAGAGAAACATTCTCCCCCTTCAGCCCCTCCATCTTTCTCACCCCTCCCCCCAGCCCCTCCATGTGTTACATTCTCCCTCCCAGCCCCTCCATGTGTTTCATTCTCTCCCACGTCTCTCCATTCACATTCTTTCCTAAATTCCTTCTATGTGTTTCATTCCCCCCAGCTCCTCCATATGTCAAACTCTCCCCAACAATCCCCTGTGTGGTTCATTCCTCCTCCATGTTTCTCATTCACCCCCAGCCCCCCCATGTGTCCAATCTCTCCAGCTCCTCCATATGTCTATTTTTCCCCCTGCCCCTCCATGTGTCACTCCCCATTCTCCTTCCCTCCTGTACCTGCTCAACTCCATGCAGCATGGTTAAAGGGACTCTCCAGTGCCAGGAAAGAAAACCGTTTTCCAGGCACTGCAGATCCCCTCTCCCTCCCACCCCAAGTTGCTGAAGGGATTAAAACCCCTTCAGTGACTTACCTGTATCCAGTGCCGATATCCCTCGGCGCTGGTTCAGGGTCCGCCCACGCTCCTCCCCCACCGACGTCATCCGGCAGGGGAGACCTATTGAGCATGCGTGGCCACCGGCGGGGGAGACCTAATGCGTGTGCGCGGCAATGCTAGGCGTGTCTATTGATTTCAAAGAGACTACATTCTTGTTGGTGAAGTGTAGAATGTTTGGTGCTTGTACAAACCACTAATTATTAAAAAGCAAATCTGACCCCAAAGCTGCCAGCACTCTTTTGTTGATCTGAAGATTGCTAAATCACGATCATTGTGTGAATGTTTTCCAATCACACAAAATTTCGAAAATGTTTACACTGTAAGAGGATGTATTTCAATGGAATTTTCTTTTTAAATAGGGGAACTTGAGGAGTGTGTCGAGATAAGATTTAAAATAGATTAGTATAGTATCACAGATTACGGCAATATATTCATTTAAGGAACAAAAATTAGAAAGCAAATAACACCGAAAGTGGGGTATGTGCTTTAAATCCGTGGTAGAATATGAACTGGAAAACTGAAGAACAGGTGCATGCTAACAATATCTCAAAAATATGTATTTGATTTTATTTAATTCAAAATGTAAAAAAGAATGTAGAAAATGCAAACCAACAAAAAGGTTACAAATACCTCCCAACAGTTTAAATGGACAAAGAGGGATACTTTAATTTAGGCATGTGAATGGAGTTGAGGCCACTGGCTGACTGTACTGAGATATTTTAGGTGAGTTCCCAATAACGATTTATGCAGCTAGAATATCATTAAGAGCAAGAACAAATAACATCATTTACACAGGCTGATTTTTAAACACATTTTTATATAGCTTAAGGGGAACCTATGGTTCCTTACAAATTTGTGATCAATATCTACTCCCCCTTTGCTCAGTAAAATTACATTAATTAACAATTATTCACCTCTTTTCCAGTAGTGCGACTCCACCACTGCAGCCCCTGGCTCCAAGGAATTTCAAGGAATTTTACAGACTATGTAGGATTTTTGGAAGAGGTTGATTACCAACTCTACCCATCTCTGTGCATATTGTACCTCTCACATTACCACATTCATACTTACTTGGGTCTTTACCAGCTCTCTACTTTCCTAGTCTCCAGTCATTTTCCGACAGAGAGTTGGATAGTCTACTTGGGACACTTCCTTTGCATGCAGGTCATTTTGGTGTTGAGAATTTTCTCTGATTTGTTTTTGTCCTATATTTCATTTATATGACTCAGTGCTTTAATAAGCTGATGAAAACAGCATTAGACAGATTGTATGATCTTTAGTCAGAGTGCTTCTCTATTAGCTACTATATTACAGTTCTGTATAGCCTTATTAATCTCGTGCTAATATTAGTCCAGCAATTAGATAATTCTTTTTTAAAAAGGAGATGTCTCTATCACCCAGATATATCTGTGATATGTATAGTGCATCAATCACACCAAATATGCAGATAAATGCTGGTATCATTTCTGTTTGCAATAAGATCAGTGAAAAATAAGAGGGACAGAAAAATACCTCACTAAAGATTCCTAGGCGGGGATTATACCACTTATTCCTTATCCATTGAGCAGTTTGTCTGCTCAATTAAATGTGAGTAAAATGTCTTATTTATTACTCCTTGAAAAACTCCTCTAGAAATCATGAGTAGGACTGCATAAGATCTATTGATTATTAGTACTGTATCATATATTTTCATGATATACTACACTATTGTGTTTTCATCTGTTTTTATGTATATTGATATGGATCCCAAGCATTTTCTGATCTGGCACCCTTTAAGAGAAGAGACTTTCCTGCAAGATTTGGCTATTCTCCTTGCAAGTTTGCACATTTATTTGGACATTTTATTGGTTATTTTTAGCCTTTTTTTTTACTCTTGATTTTTATTCTACTGTATCTATCTCCCATTAAGAATATATTTTATTACAATTTTATTGGCGCAACCTTCATCTCCTTTTACCATATTGTACTTTCTAAGGGTAAACACAAATGGACTCAGCCAAAATGTAAAGGTAAGACTACAGTTAAAGAATTGATAAATGAGGGTGTAACATTGGCAGGGCTTACAGGACCACTATAGGCACCCAGACCACTTTACCAGCTTAATGAAGTGGTCTGGATGCCAGGTCCAACTAGGATTAACCCTGCCTGCTGTAAACATAGCAGTAAACATAGCAGTTTCAGAGAAACTGCTATGTTTACTTTAGGGTTAATCCAGTCTCATTGACAGCCACTAGAGGCGCTTCCGCGCTTCTCACTGTGATTTTCACAGTGAGAAGACGCTAGCGTCCATAGGAAAGCATTGATAGCCGCGCATGCGCATTCAGCCGATGACATCAGAAGAGGGAGGAGAGTCCCCAGCGCCGCGCTGGAGAAAGGTAAGTGTTTAACCCCCTTTCTCTTCCTTCAGCCCGGCGGGAGTGGGACCCTCAGGGTGGGGGTACCCTCACGGCACTATAGTGCCAGGAAAACGAGTTTGTTTTCCTGGCACTATAGTGGTCCTTTAACTAACCCATAACTTTATGACACAGGCTGGCTAAAAAAAAAGCCCACTTAACCAGGAGAATGATAGAAGGCTTAACCTGCTTGTTAGAAATACAAATACAGAGTTTCAGCGTGTAACCCAAAATGCAGTTCAGGGTAAAAGATGGTAATATACAGGAAAACGGAGTAACTGTGGAGATAAAATAATATACAAGCACCTAGTGCAATACTGTACAATATAATATTTGTAAACATAAAATGTATAATCCAGTACTCACAAAGGAGGAGCCAATAGATAATGGCTCAGTCAGAGTGCCTGTGGGATAGTTAGAAGGGATCCCACTCCCTTTCAGGATACAGGTGATCTTCCAATAGTAATAAAAGAAATGTCCACACCAATGGGATATTGGGGACTAATTTCTTTTAATGGTAAATAATAAAATACAAATATGTAAAAATATAAAATGAAAGAAGATAAGAACTTTACACTGAACTATAATAAGGTAGGTAAGTTCTTTGTAAGGTCCAAAAAAGTTGCAAAACGCGTTTCGCCCAAATCATGGGCTTCCTCAGTTGCTAGTAATGTCCATCGGGTAATGTATATTTATACCTGTCCAGGAGAGTGATTCTTTCCGGGTTCGCGCGGTTTTTCCATTTCCGGTCGCATATAAGTGACGTATTTCCGGTCCGCGGGTTGCTGACTAGGTCGCCGTTGGAACGCATATGCACATTCACCAAACTGTATATGTATATGATTTTATGTTATTTGTTGTGTGGATAGAGAGGTTACCACACGGGTGTTTTTTGAGTGATTTGGTATCTATTTGGGTTACACGCTGAAACTCTGTATTTGTATTTCTAATTGCTATTGTATCCTCTCACTGAGTGAAGCGTTTTTTGATTATCAATGGCATTCTTAGAGAACAGGAATTACCGCATTGATAACATAGATATGTGTTTCATAGGAGGAAAAGACAGTACCCTAACACAAGAATACAACAATGTAGATAAAAGTAAATATAGTTTAGAAAAAACATTAATTAAGGAGATGAAAACTAAATGGGAGATAGCAACATTAAATAAATACGTCAATGAAAGAATCACCCCGCGAGGGCTAAGATTTACAAAAGAACCAACCTCAGATAGGGATGATCCACATTTCATGACAGGTTGGAATCAAATGCTGGATGGCTTTTCTTTCAGCCTTATGGGCTACATTGTAGCTAGGAGGGAAGAAAGCCTGCCCAAACTTAATGAAGAAATTATTAAGTGGAAAGAGAATCTCATTGAAAATACCAGTCCTGAAATTTTTAACAATATAGTTAAAGATATTAGAGCCAAAGTAGATAACAGTAATCTGTAATCTGTTAGTCTGCCGCCTTAAAAAAAGTTAAAATAAAATGTAAAACAAAATATATGGGTTTAATAAGACCACCATAATACTATAAGGTTTTTTTTAAGCCACCCTATGTCCCCATGTGCCATGTGATAAGTGGGAGCATATCTACTAAAAATGTAAAACTAGTGACTGGGCAGCAAGTCTTGAGAGAAGCGAGACTTGCCTGCCAGAGCACTCTGATCACTCCAATCAGAGAGTTCTAATGAATATTCAATGCATGGGAAAGCCTCTATAAAGCCCTCATCAGATAAAGATATATTTATATCTATTGTGCTGTGGTATTGATTTTGTTTTCCACAGCACATCAGTTTTTTTGTAATTTTTATTTTCAATAGTTGTATCTGGATTTTAATTTGCCTTTTTTTTTAATGCTGAAGAAAAAGAAGATTTAGAAGAAAGAAGACTTTGTATGGTAAGTATCATTATTTCAGTTTACAGGTATTAGTTTAATGGCCCCCCTCACTATAACTTGGGTGAGGGGGAAAGGTAGAGTTCATTTATTTTAAAAGGGTGCTTTGGGGACTCCTAGCCACCTGAGGGGATTGATAACACCACTAATTTGGGTGGTGGACAATGTCATGTTTAATTATTTAGAGATCCAACCCGCTTCCATTGGGTGGAGACTGGCAGGAGAGGGAAACAAAGTTCTCCCCTTTCATATATTATAATAAGAGCCCCCATCCACCACCCATTGTATAGGAGAGCACTATGCCCTCCTGTTTAGAAAGTAGCCCACACTTGCTGACCATGGGTGGAGCAGAGGGACATATTTAAAACAAATACAATTTCAAAAATTTGATGTGGGAGCAGGGGAGAGGGGGGCAGTGATCTGTCAGCTCCCAGTTTTAATACAAATGTCCCCTAATCGGTGTCACCCCTTTTCCCATTATTTTAATGGCTCCATCCACATGGTTTGTGCTTTTCTAGAAACTAAGCAGCAACAACTGCCATGGGGTGTGCTTTAAAAAATGTGTTGATATGCCACCACCTGCCACATACAGTAATATTGAATAGAACAGCTGATATGTGACAATAAATAACACATGAGTTGTTACAATTGATACAATGTGTGATCTTGAATGTCCTACACCTGCTGGCACCACATCTAAAAGTATCCAGATACCTAAACCAAGTTGGAGTTATTGAGGTTGAGAATGAACTAAATTAGCTCTTCTTGCCACTGTACAGCTACCAGACATAGCTACATGCTCTATTTGTGAATCATTATATAGTACCAGTAACTATTTCTCAACTATATGACAAATTTGACTAAACTAAATTGAAATCTGTAAAAAGAGGAACAGAAGAATCAGCAAATTATTTCTCTCAGGGAAAGACATGTCCAGAAGGGAATATCATTCTATAGAAAGCACCCTACAAAATACTTTTTTGATGATATTTATATAATATCCACTTTGCAAAATTCTATCTTTTAGAGCACGAGACTGATATAGAAAAAACTGAAAATCTGAACAGATATGCCGTATGTCTAAAAAGAAAAGTTCCAATCAGTACTGATTTGATGTCTAGGATGACAAGATGATGCTAACAAAAGATTATTACCAGAACTTTCTAAAGCTAATTTATAATGTATGTAATGGGGGTACAGCAGTGAATGATGGGTGCCTCCACTGAAATTCCTGGGGGGGGGATAACCGATGTCACCTTCGTCCTAAACTGTTACCTCCATACCAGGAACACTTGTATAAGAACTCAGGATAGGAAGCAGGAAATTAATTAGTTTTAAATATTGAAAAAGAAAATACAAAAAAAGTGCAATGGTCCAACGCCTTTCATCCCAGTGCTGGAATTCTTCAGGTATCAATAATGTGTAAAATGCAGGAAAGCATTAAAACAATAAAAAGAATTCCCACAAAATGCTGCCTGTATTCCACCCCTCGGGAATTCTTTTTAGTGTTGTTATTGTTTTATGGTATATTACTTTTTACAAATTATTTGTCCTTTAAGAAGTTCAGTACTGGGATTGCACTTAATTTATATTTTATTTTTCATTATTATATTTCATCTCATACTCCTCTGGTACGTCTACTGGTTCTTTGTTTGTTTGTTTTTTTGTAATATTCTGTTTATTAGAAGTAGTTTTTTTTCGTTAGTAAAGCAAATGTAGCAAGGTGTGAAACATTGCGGTACACACAGGTACCCATGGAAATGGATAAATGCATATAAAAGATGAGAAACACCGATCCCTAGAGATAAAAAGTAAAACACGCAGGTCTTCATTGCAATGTCAATGCAAAAAGCCATATGGAGCAATAGGAGTGGGTTCCCTTTTGTGGTCCTGTCACATCTACCCTAAGTTCAATGGAATGGCAGTCAGGTTATGATGCTTCATAAATTGCATCAAATTCTGTGGGGAAAAAAACATGTCCGTTTGCCAGTGGGGAGTACATGGAGGGGGAGAGGGATAGGGGGCAAGGAAAAGAAAGGGGTAAAAAAATAATATTTACATGCCTTTATATGTATGAATATACCTATGTGCACAGGGGAAGTGGGGGTGGGGGAGCAGTGATTTTAAGATTCTTTATATTAGGACGCCAGATTGTATCTGGATAGTTGAACTCTTTTGCCTGAATCAAATCCCTGGAACAAGCATTACTAAAAGTAATTTCCTTGGTTCTTTTTTTGCCTCGACAGCAAGGACAAGTACTATAGAGTCAAACATAAGAAAATGTTTTCATAGCATCAGAATCTACTGCACATTTTTTTAGGAAAGAAACAGATTAACAGGATCTATAGCATAATAATGCAGGTGAAGAGTATTACCCCAGGAGGCCCCCGTTAGCAAGATTAAATGAAAAGAGATAGCAGGACAGAGTGCTTTTAAGTTTACTTAAGGCATATTGCACATTGCAGTCCCCTCACATTTGTTTACTTAAAATGGGAAGATAGAGTCCCAAAGTCCCAGTTCGCCCTATACCCTCCATGGGCAGCACATAGCTCAGCAGCCCTTGGGAGCACTGCATGTTCACAAGCTGATAAGTATGCTGGTGTGTCAGTGAGACTTTCAGGCGCAAGGTTCCTCTTGTGCATCTTGGGATTCTGCTCCAGGCTTCATAAGAGCTCGGCTCCATGGAGCCTGGTATTTGTGCTCTCCTGGCCTTCTGACTCGTCACCATTTTGAGGCTTCCCATGGGGGTGGGTTGAGGGCTCTTCCGAATGGCTTGGAGCTTGCTGCTGAGGTGAGTGAGCACTTGCGGAATGTGGGGTGTGCTGGTGCAGTTTGCTTTCAAGCTGCGGCCAAAATTTGTTAAAGAGGTCATCAAGCCTAGACTCAAAGTTACGAACCACATGGATTGGGTTACGGAATCATGAGGCCTCCGCCATGTTGCAAGAGTTCTGGTTAATGCGGCCATCGAGAGTGGCTGTGCTCCACATGTCTGCCAGGTCTGAGAAGCATCCCTGGGGTGGACCGGGATCACCCTAACCGGTCCGGGGCGGGGGATAACAGGGCGCCTCTTTGGCAATTTCTGCTTCTGGGCACCTTCTGAGTGGGGGATGTAAGTTCCCGACACTGCGCCAGTTGTCACTTGATGTTTCGGGGAGCACAAGCGTCACAAGAGTAGTCTATGGTCGAGCTCCAGGAGGTTGCAAAGAGCTATTTATGTTGCTGTATTAGAGGAGCCCAGTCAGAATACATCTTCCCTCCATGACAGCTAGGCCACGCCCCCCAATTTTGGGTCTTTTAAACTTAAAGGATCACTATAGGGTCAGGAACACAAACATGTATTCCGTACCCCATAGTGAAAACCCACCATTTAGGTGGCTTCCGCCCCCCCTTAGCCCCCTCAGAATTGGTTAAAACTCACCTTATTTTCAGCTCACCAAGGGTCTGCCAGCACTGGCCCGCCCCCTTGGTGACATCATCAAAATTTGCCAATCCAATGCTTTCCCATGATGGAAGGATTGGATTGGTTAAAATTGGCACGGGACGGGGACAGATGCAGTTTTGGCCAATCAGCACCTCCTCATGGCGATGCATTAAATCAACGCATCTCTATGTGGAAAATTTTGCATCCCCATGCAGAGCGTGGGGACGCTGAATGGCAGAGCTGCTTACTGTGCAGCCCTGAGCCAGGAAGCCTCTCCAGTGGCCATCTGAGGATTGGCCACTTGGAGGTGTCCCTAGGGGCAATGTAAACACTGCCTTTTCCTTGAAAAGACAGTGTTTACATAAAAATACCTGAAGGAAGCTATTATACTCAACAGAACAACTACATTAAGCTGTAGTTGTCATGTTGACTATAGTATCCCTTTAAGTTTAAGCACAGACATTAAAGAGGAATGAGAGGTGCTACTCAATTCAAGGTCAGTGGAATCTACATCTATTCCCAAACAATTTATGTATTTGTGGGTTTGTTTTGATTTTTTTTTTGCAGTATTTATTTCTTAATATTTTATGGTTTTAACCATGGGATCTATTTATTTGTTTCTTCATTGTTTTCAGTGTTTAGCATATTTATTCCCCTTATCTTATTGACTGGACAGAATTGACGTAATGAGGGTTAAAGGGACACTCCAGGCACCCAGACCACTTCTGCCCATTAGTTTTTTATAAACTGCAATAATTACATTGCAGGGTTAACTCGATCTCTAGTAGCTATCTACTAGACAGCCACTAGAGGGCACTTCCTGGTTTCTAACACAGGAAACCTGTGCTAGAGCGTCGCTGGACGTCCTCACGCTGTGTGAGGACCTCCAGCGTCGCTCATTTCCCCATAGGAAAGCATTGGAAAGCATTTTCAATGCTTTCCTATGGGGAGCTCTAATACCCACCGGCCGACGCAATCACAAGAGGAGTGGCTGAGGAGGAGGAAGAAGCAGCGATGTGGGACACTAACACACACACTGCATTCATTACACTAACACACACTCTGCATACACTACACTAACACACACTGCAATCATTACACTAACACACTCTGCAATCATTACACTAACACACACTGCATTTACTACACTAACACACACACTGCAATCATTACACTAACACACACTCTGCATACACTACACTAACACACACACTGCAATCATTACACTAACACACACTCTGCATTCACTACACTAACACACACACTGCAATCATTACACTAACACACACTCTGCATACACTACACTAACACACACACTGCAATCATTACACTAACACACACTCTGCATTCACTACACTAACACGCACTGCATTCACTACACTAACACACACACTGCAATCATTACACTAACACACACTCTGCATTCACTACACTAACACACACTCTGCATACACTACACTAACACACACACTGCAATCATTACACTAACACACACACTGCATTCATTACACTAAGACACACTCTGCATTCAATACACTAACACACACACTGCAATCATTACACTAACACACACTCTGCATTCACTACACTGACACACACTGCATTCATTACACTAACACACACTCTGCATTCACTACACTAACACACACTCTACATACACTACACTAACACACACACTGCAATCATTACACTAACACACACTCTGCATTCACTACACTGACACACACTGCATTCATTACACTAACACACACTCTGCATTCACTACACTAACACACACTCTACATACACTACACTAACACACACACTGCAATCATTACACTAACACACACTCTGCATTCACTACACTGACACACACTGCATTCATTACACTAACACACACTCTGCATTCACTACACTAACACACACTCTACATACACTACACTAACACACACACTGCAATCATTACACTAACACACACTCTGCATTCACTACACTAACACACACACACACTCTGCATACACTACACTGACACACACTCTGCATTCACTACACTAACACACACACACTCTGCATACACTACACTAACACACACACACTCTGCATTCATTACACTGACACACACTCTGCATCCACTACACTGTCACACACTCTGCATTAACTATACACACAGCGTCCACTACACAAACATTCTGTATTCACAGTACACACACTACATCCACCACACATTCAAACACTCTGCATTCACTATACAGAGTCACTGCATCTAATACACACACTACATCCACTACAGACACTACAAGCCCTTTAGGCTTTCGAAACACTTAAAGAAGCATTTACTTCAGCTCCTGTTTTGCACCACCCTGACCCTTCGCTGCCCTTTATTGTCGAAGTTGATGTGTCTGAGTCAGGTGTTGTGCAATACTTTCTCAGAGAAAAACCCACAACTATCCTCTTCACCCATGTTGTTTTTTTCTCCAAGAAACTGTCTGATGCAGAGAAAAACTATGATGTGGGAAATAGGGAATTGCTGGCCATAGTTTTGGCATTTAAAGAGTGGAGACACCTACTGGAAGGTTCCAAACCCTATACTGGTTATCACAGACCACAAGAACCTCTCCTACATAGCCTAGGCCAGACGTCTATCTTCTCGCCAGGCTAGGTGGTCCTTATTTCTGTCTCGCTTCCAGTATACCATAACATACAGACCTGGATACCGCAACTTTGAGGCAGATGCTATATCCAGGCAACACAAACCACTGGAGGTCGACCCCTTCCCTCCAGAACCCATAGTCCCTTCCGCCAACATTATTGCAGCTACATACTTAGTTACCTCTTCCCTATTTTTAGATAAGATGAAGAGATATCAAAACCAAACACCACCTGAAACACCAAAAGGTTTATTGTTTGTACAGGGAAGGGACAGGAAAAAAGTCATGACATTGTTTCATAGGTCCAAAACAGCAGGACACCCAGGCATCACAAAAACTTGTGATAACATAACAAGACAGTTCTGGTGGCTTGTCAAATTTGTACTTAGGCCAAGTCTCCCACAAGCAAGCCACCTGGTCTGCTTATGCCACTCTTGGTACCCAAAATGCCTTGGATGCACCTGTCCATAGATTTTATAGTGGACGTTCCCCCCTCCGAGGGTCACATGGTCATTCTGTTGGTGACCGATAAGTTCTCTAAGATGGCTCACTTTGTTCCTCTGAAGAAGCTTCCTTCTGCTGCGCAATTAGCGAGCTCTTCTCAAAAGAGGTATTCCGGCTTCATGACATACCCTTAGATATTGTCTCTGACAGGGGCCCTCAGTTCATCTCACGATCTGGAGGGGTTTCTGTACTGAAATGGGTATATCCATGTCCTTTTCCTCATCCTATCACCCACAGTCAAACAGGGCTGCTGAAAGAGCGAACCAATCACTGTAACTCTATTTACGCTGTTTCGTGAATTGGTCCCGTCTCCTCCCGTGGGCTAAATTTGCCAGGAACACGGCCTCCCATGCGTCCACTGGCTTGAGTCCTTTCCAGGTGGCTTACGGTGTACAACCTAGCGTCTTTCCCGGTGTATTCTCCGACAAGGGAATACCCACTTTGGACGAACACCTAGCCCACTTCGGGAGATGTGGGACCGGGTCCACCTTGCTCCAACAGTTGCTGTGGATTTCCAGAAACAGTTCACTGATCGCCATAGGGCTGTGGCTCACACTTATGCAGAGTATGACTGTCCATGAAAAACATACACCTCCGTGCCCCTCCAAGAATTTGGTACCGAAATATATCGGGCCTTATAAAGTCTTGCACAGGGTTAATCCTGTCTCTTACACTCTGGAATTGCCTCAGTCCCTGCGCATCCCCAATACGTTTCACACGTCCCTTCTGAAGCCCCTCCTGTGTAACCGGTATTCAAGGCCGTTTCCGTGCCGACTCTAGCAACTGGTAGGGTTATGGCCCGGAGGAGCGTTCCCGGGTATCTACCTCTGATTTGAACGCCCCTCGTCTTGGTAGGACCTTCCATGCTCGTTTTCCCTTGAAGCCTTTGGCTTCCCGCCCTCCTGGCGGTCATCGGTGGGGAAGTTATGTCAGGTCCCCTGCCCTTGCGCCACCCGCGGCGACCTTGCTTACCTCATCACAGTGAGCGGCGTCATCTGGTCCCTGTCTCCAGACTGGCAGTGTGTCTGACGCTGCACACTCCAGAGCAGCTTCCTTATATGTGTGCTGCACCCGGTCATGTGACCCAGCACATAGTGATGACCGCAGAGACCACAAGGGAGGGAAGAAACTCCTCCCACATGTTGTGGTTAACACTAATTGGAGGCTAGCCAATCAGACACACCCTGTGTGTATATAAGCTAACCTCTCCCTTTTCTCAGTGCCCTGTTCTGGTCTTTGGTTTACCATTGAGCATTGCACTTGTTATTTGGATTTCCTGTTTACTGATATTTGGCTTTGTCTTTCGTTATTCCGTCTCTCTGTTTCCCTTGACCTAGGCTTGTGTTTTGACTATCTTTTTGCATAACCCGACCATTCTAAGGATCGGTATTGCAATTCTCTCTACTCTGTCCTGTCTGCGTGTTAGAGTTCCCTAATGAACGTTACATGCCAGGCAACACAGCCACTTCAAAGTTTGGAAAAGGATTGGGAGAGCGAAGGTCGGGCGGTAAGTGAGCTACCATCGGACACTCAATCTCTACAAGCACCATACATCTCTACCATTAGCCAACCTGGGCCAAGGGCCTACAGGGGCAAGAACCCCATGCATCGCCCACACGGACAGGGGGCCAGCCGCTACCAATGGTACAGAACCACCAGGACTCTCTGTCTCACCCCCTTGGGGAAGGACTCGAACTCTGAGAGCCATCAAGTCCGTGGTCCACAGATGCCGGCCTATATCCTGGCTTGGGGCTGGAGGGATGCTGTCCAACGCACCCATCACATCACTACCCTACAATCCCAATCCCGCTTGCCTCAGATATGCTTCCCGATACAGGGAAATGGCTGACCTATAGTATCAAGGGCACCATTTGGATCACGGAGACAAGATATATGTTTTTATTTCATATGTTCTCTTTTAGTCTTGGTCTCTGGGGACGCTACTACTACCTTTATTAATAGGCAGTATAATAGGCTTCCTACATATTTCCTGCATACCTACTGACGAAGTCCCTAGCTCGATTTTTCTAGCATGAGAGGCCCTACCCAAATGCAAGGCACATAGTTAAATATATAATGTATGTTAATCTCATGTCTTTTTGCTTTTAAAACTTACTTTACTAGTTTTAGTTCATTGTTTTAAGACATGCATGATTACATGTCTATTCTTAATTTTTTTTAAATTGTGTTGATATTGCTAATGCCATACCTATGTTAAACTCTGTCTGACATGATGATGCTTGTTTTAGATGTAATGGCATGGCAAGTGTTTGTGTAATTTTCTTTTCTGCACAGCAAAAAAAACCCTGCAGACAGTTTGTTTTTTTCTGTATTTCTTGATGTTTGTTATTAGAGGTCTCCAAACAGTCACAGCCAATTTTATGGTCCTGTCCTGCTTTCCCAATTTTGATCCCTGGTGCTCTGGGTAAGCACAGCATGAGCATACATTGGGCACGGGTGATAGGACCATGCAGAGCAGAACATGCTTCAGGAGAGCCATCTGCAAAGTCCTGAAGGCTTGAGGCTGGGAAGACAAGACCATTAAATCATTCAGCGGGAAAACACCCCCCTATTTCCAGGTGAGTCACATCACTGATGATGCCCCCTCTCAGGCCTGCACACCTGTTCCGATTTTCATACTCTAACTGTTTGGAGGTATAGTAATAGGGCCCAAATTATTTAATTTATATTTGTGAACTCTATTCATTTTCTAAAAGGTATGTTAATACAATTGTATTTTACATGTCATTACATCTTATGATTTTTTTTCCCATTCATCATTTCTTTCAGTTCTTAGAGTACATATTACTGTTAAAACTATCAAGCTGCAATTTTCAATCCAGCAGCTTTTAATTATATGTAAAAATTACAGAATGCAGAATTTATTTATATTCATTGAGGTTAATTAATCTTCTTTGTTTGTTGAGGTCGATGAGATTTGGCAAGAATGAATCCATCTACATTGCACTCATTAACCTTCTAAAATACCTAAAGTGAATTATAAGTAAAGCCTCAATTTTTAGGCTGGAAAAAGCAGAACTGGAAGCATTGCTGACTTGGAGAATTTTTACATTATGCCTATTATTTCCTTTAATTTTAAATTCACTTTGAATAATTTTCACTCTAGTGAATAACCCTGTAAATCCTTATTTTAGGGAAACAATATTGTATTTGCTAGACGTGCTTTCATTGCATTAATTTATTAACAAATCATTTAGTTTCAAACAGAATCAATTCATAGATGTTTTTTTTTTTTTAAATACAAAAGAAAAAACTTTTGATATGTCTTTAAACAAATCGATTCGTTCAGAGAAACATTTTTGTCAGCAGGCAAATTGTTGTGATTTCTAACTCGCATCATCCATGCAAATTTTTTTTTAGACAAATTGATTAGTTTTTTTAAAAAAACTATTAATTTAAAGGGCCACTATAGGCATCAAAACAATGTTAGCTGAATGAAGCAGTTTTGGTGTATAGATCATGCACTTGCAGTTTCACTGCTCAATTCTCTGTCATTTAGGAGTTAAATCACGTTGTTTATGCAGCCCTAGTCACACCTCCCTGCATGTGGCTTGCACAGTCTTCCTAAACAGAGATCTAATGGTTATACTTCCTTTATTGCACATTCTGTTTAATTTAGAATTTCTTATCCCATGCTCTTTTAATAGCCTTCTAGACTCTGCAGGAGCGTCCTCTGTGTGATTACAGTTCAATTTACAGAGTAAGAGTACAAATTGCTAAATCAAGTTAACATCTGATTGAAAATGAAACAATTTTTTCAAGCACGCTTTGTGATGTGTGAGTCGCAGCCAGGAGAGGTGTGCATAAACAGAAAAGTGATTTAACTCCTAAATGACAGAGAAGTGTGCAGCAAGACTGCAGGGGCATGAGCTATACACCCAAACTGATTCATTAAGCTGAGTTGTTTTGGGCCAAATGCATGTGACTAGTATTTACTACTATGATTCCTACCAGCTAAATTATTGTACTGTGACTAAAATTAGTTTTTTGGTGGAGGCATTGCATTGCATGGCCCTGTTGCACATCTTGAGAGCTCCAGATATAAACGCTAGAAAATATTAATATTTCTCAACTCCAGTCCTGACTTACCCTACCAGATATCTTGGGATACGTGCCTTATTCACTGCAGTTGACTGACCTGTTTATGACTGAGGCTTTCACATGAGGAGGATCTGTGGCCTTCAAAAGGCCTACTCACAGTTAATGCGAGGGAGGCGGATGATCCCTCAGCTTGTTTCCACACACTAATCCGGGATCTTCCCTTCAATCCCCCCCCACTCCCCTGACTGTGGGATATCCCAGCACCTCTAACCTGTACTACACTGGCGATTTACCAGCAATCTCTCACAAGTAGCAGTCAGCCCCCCTTGAACAATATGGCGGATGCCACATGCATGTCAGCACTCAAGACCTGCAACCCATTCCCATGGAGAAACTAGATAGTCTTTGCTGACTTCTGGTCGAAAGTTACCTGTTGCCCAGGGCCAGCGCATTCTATAGGCAACTTAGGCAGTCGCCTTGGGCACACCGGCCCAGGGGGGCACCAGATTTGAGTGACCTGGTAGCCCAGCCGAGTACCGGAAGCTCCTTTACCGCGGTCCGCGCTGCCCAGCCATGCTACAAAGAGGTAGGAGGCACAGAAGGGAAGGGAGAGGAGACGGCACTAAGGGACTTTTGGGGGGACACACAAAACTAAGGGACACAGGGACACTGGGGGGGAGACAGCACTAAGGGACACTGGGAGGGACTCGGAGACAGCACTAAGGGACACGGGTGGGGGACAGCACTATGGGACATGAGGGGAGGACTCAGGGAGACAGCACTAAAGGACACTGTGGGAGACTTGGGGAGACAGCACTAAGGGACACTGGGGGGGAGACAGCACTAACGAACCCTGGGAGGGACTCAGGGAGACATCACTTAGGGACATGGGGGGGGGGAGAGACAGACAGAGCCAGAGCATCCTATAGGCAACTGGGGCAGTCACCTAGGGCACACCGGCCCGTGGACGCCAGATTTGAGTGACCCAGTAGGAGGGAAGTGCTCTCCTGTACCGCGGTCTGTGTCACCCGGCCACACTACAAAGAGGTAGGAGGCACAAAAGGGAAGGGAGGGGAGACAGCACTAAGAGACACTGAGGGGGGACTCAAGGAGACAGCACTAAGGGAAACTGGGGGGGCACTCGGGGAGACAATACTAAGGGATACTGTGAGGGGCTCGGGGAGACAGCACTAAGGGACATTGGGGGTAGAGAGCACTAAGGGACATTGGGGGGACTTGGGGAGACAGCACTAAAGGACGCTGGGGGGACTCGGGGAGTCAGCACTAAGGGACACTGGAGGGACTCAGGGAGAAAGCACTAAGGGAAACTGGGGGGCACTCGGGGAGATAATACTAAGGGATACTGGGAGGGGCCGGGGAGACAGCACTAAGGGACATTGGGGGTAGAGAGCACTAAGGGACACTGGGGGGACAGCACTAAGTGACACTGGGAGACCTAAGGACACTGGGGGAGGAGAGACCACTAAGGGAAGGATGGGGAGGGGGAGAGACCACTAAGGGAAAGATGAGGGGGAGACCAATAAGGGAAAGATGGGGGAGACTCTAAGGGACAGGGGAGGGCACTATGGGAACTGGGGCAGGGTGCAGGGGAGAGTACTAAGGATCAGGGGGAGCATTAAGGGATAGGGGGCAGATGAGAGCAATAAGGGACAGGAGGGGAGAGGAGATCACTAAGGGACAAGAGGGCAATGGAGAACACTAAGGGACAGGGGGCAGGGGAGATCACAAAGGGACAGGTGGGGAGGGGAGATCACCAAGTGATGGGAGAGCTCTAAGGGATGGGAGAGCACTAAGGGACAGGAAGGGAAGGGAGAGCACTAAGGGACAGGAGGGAGAGCACTAAGGGACAGGAGGAAAGGGGACAACACTAAGGGACAGGAGGGAAGGGGAGAAAGCTAAGGGACAGGAGGGGAGGGGAGACATCTAATGGACAGGAGGGGAGACCACTAGGGGACGGGGAGAAGTGGAGCTGATCCCACTAAGGGACGGGGGAAGTGGTAGAGATCATTAAGGGATGGGGGAGTATAAGACATACAGAGAGGCTGAGGAAAGGGTGAAAGAGAAGCACAGAAGGGCTGGTAGGGGAGACAGAGACACACAGAGAGGCTCAGGAGAGAAACACACACAGTTGCTTGTGAGGGAGACACACAGAGGGGCCTTGGGGGGGAAGAGAGACACCAAGGAGCTGGAAAGAGAAAGACACGCAAAGGGGTTTGGAGGATGTAGGAGACATACAAAGAGGGGGGATAAGAGACACACAGGGGCCTGCAAGAGATACACTAAAAGGAAGTGTAAGACACAAAACTTAAAGAAAAAATATACAACGAAAAAATATTATAACAAAATAAATCTAATAAGAATAAAGAGCTGCTCCCCTCTCAGCCCCTATCCTACCCCAAAAACCCTCTCTTTCCCACTACACACATACACAGTGCATCCTTACACATACACAGAAACACACAATGCATGCCTACACACACATGCACAGAAACATACAATGCATCCCTACTCATATACAGACACACAGAAACACACAATGCATCCCTCACAAACACACACACATACACTGAAGGACACAATACACCCATTACAGACACACACTGTATTACATACACAGAAACACACATTGCATCCCTTACACATGCAAACACAGATTCACACAATGCATCCCTTACACACATACACTACATGCCTTACACAAACTGGTATCCCTATATACTACATTCCATAAGAACACACACATAACATCCTCTACAATAACACATAACACGTCCCCTACACACATACACTCCACTCCCTTTGAGCGAACTTATGGGTGAGCCTTGTTCACGAGGTTGGGAAGGCTTGCACTGTGTACTGCAGACCCCTCTAACTATAGTGAGCGCCTATTATTTATATGTTGTAAGCATAATGCTTATGGGCGGGCCTGTAGGCATACTTTGTAAGAGGCCCCAAAAAAGTGAGCTGCTTCCTGTTCATTGATTTTTGGGAGCACTGCCTTCAGGGACCCTGTTTTAACACCAGACCAGTGGCGCCAGAAGGCAGCCTGAGCCCATCATCATCCTCTTGTCCTCATCTGGTGGTAAGTAGGCAATCCAGTATATTATTAGTTGCACTAATCTCTAATTTACCTCACATTAAAGGGACACTATAGTCACCAGAAACACTACAGCTTAATGTAGTGGTTCTGGTGTCTACAGTCTGTCCCTGAAAACTGCACTGTGTGCAGAACTGGCGTTGGCTGATATGGCAGATCTTATGGGTGGGGTATTGTGATTTCACATGGTGCGCAGAGCATATGGGAGGCGGCAAATTTTTGTTTGGCTAGGGCGTCAAAAATCCTTGCACTGGCCATGCTGTCGCCTGAGCTCTCTAGATGGGGTCCTACCTTGTATTGGGCCACTAAACATCCCAGGGTTCCTAGGCGAAGCTCTGATGCTGCACCAACAGTGATAAAGTAAAGACAGGCGCCTCGGAACGAGCTTCGGCATCAGAGGCTCAGTCTTTCAATGGACCACTATCTTACTGTGCATCAGTCCAAACTGTGTGGCATCCCTTAATACTAATTGTTCCCTTGGAAGGTCATTACAATTGTGTGAGGAAGCAGCATGATAGATGGCCTCGAGACCAAGCCCTGATCGTAACCCGTGCTGGCATTTTTGAGCTTGGTGCTCTAGACTGTGTTGGGACCTAGGGCTGGTGGGGTTCAGATTTGTAGGACTTGAGTCTTTCCTATTACCGGGCAGTTTCCATCATATGATGGATATAGGTTGAGTCTCCTAACCATTTTCACTGCCTATTGAACCACAGCTCTCTACCATTCTGAGGGTACTGGTCTCTTATGTTCCTTTTTCATTCTTTTTACTGCGGATTGCTCTTACATGTATAGCAGGAACGCCATGCTAGTGTAATTTTATTTACTGTTTTACTTACTTTTAATGCTGTACTGTTTAATAAATGACATTGCGACAGCTCGACCACTAGAGCCCAAATTAGTCGCGCCTATATTACAATGGTTCTCCCATGATATGTTGATTTGCCTATAGTAGTACATCTCATGCTACCCTGCCAAGTGTATGCTGCACTGGTGCTTAGGTTCAAACTAAGCCAGTGAGCACACCTGTATAAGCATTATTTTCTTAGCATGTTCTCCCTACTTAGTACTCAACATTTCTTGAATCTCTCCTACGGCTGAATGCTTGCCTAGCCTGATTTTCTTGTTCTACTATTATAAAAATGGGACTGATTTACTTAGGAGATTAATCCATTGTGTGTACATATGTCATAATTTATTTTTCTTTTTTTTCTGTATCGTAAGACTCGATTGCCTCAATAAAAAAAGATTGAAAAAAAAAAGTGTCTTTTGGTGAATATACTGAGAGTTTTCTGGATGTCAGGCCAAGAATATAGAATACCTAGTAAGAGGTATTTTGTCAGTCTCTCATAGCATTGGATTATGAAGACTGTGCTATTTTCCCTCAGGATAACTGCATGACCCCTCTACCATTTCTTTCTGAAATGTGCACCCAACCAGCTTAAGTAATGACACCAGTGGCTGCACTTGGACCCGCATTGTCATTGTGAGTACTGTTGAACAGGGGCCTGGTCGAATGTCATGGCCTTTTAAGACCACAAACGGGCCCCTTTATTATTGGCGGTGCAGGGAGGAAGTGACAGCCCGCAATCATAGGGAGCCTCACAGGAGGCAAATAGGAGAGATGGGAAATGGGAGAAGCAAAGAAAGAGCCAGGTCCTGACCCATACTCCCATCAAAAGGTATGTAAACAGGAGGGTGGCTACAAATATAAAAAGTATGTATGTGGCGGTGTATGTGTGTAAGCACATACATCTCAGCAATCAAACACCAGCTACACATGCAAACACACCTCTGCATTAAGACTCCCAAATTATATACAAACACATCTATTCATTCAATCACCAATACTGCACACAACTGTACACCCAAATTTCAAGGCCAGCACTACATACATGCACACCCCAATCAAACGCAAACATCAAATAAAAACACACTTCTATATTAAAAACACTCATATATATACAGCAACTCTTCATTCAAATGCCAACACTACACACAAAAGCACACATACATGTAAAAGCCAACACTACATACAAGCACACCCACTGGCGTACTAAGGGTGAGTAGTGAGGATGGTCCGCCCCAGGTGCCACACACTAGGGGGTTCCCATGACCAGGCGGCCTTAGGTTGTGTGAGTTGTGCTGACGCACAGGGCGCCCTGACAGCTTGGATGCCAGGAGGCCGCACAGCTCACACATGCAGGGGCCGCAGAACTTGAAAACTGGCTGCATCTTAGGAATAATGGGGGGGAGCTAACCAGCGGCGGGGCCAATCCAGCAGCGGGGGCGGAGCTAAACATGGCCTCCAACCTCTGCTGTTAGGAGGGAAGGAGTCCCTGCTTCCCCAACTTACAGACTCCAGGAGCTTCAATAGATCCACTCCTACTCCAGCCCATACTGTCTGTAAGTAAGAGAGAGAGAGTGTGTGTGTTTGTTTGTGTGTGTGACTGTCTGCCTGTGAGTTTCTGTTTATGACTGTCTGTGTGTGTGTGTGTGTGTTTGTGACTGCCTGTGACTCTGTGTGTGTGTGTGCCTGTGTGCCTGCCTGTGACTCTGTGTGTGACTGCCTGTGTGTGTGTGATTGCCTGTGATTCTGTGTGTGACTGTCTGTATGTGTGTCTGTGTATGTGTGACTGTCTTCCTGTGACTGTGTGTATGTGTAACTGTATGATTAATGCTCTGCTGAGCCGGAACATCACACTTTCTGTGGGGGGTTCACCTGTTAATAAAAATAACATCCTTTCTACTGGAGTGTTGCCTGTGTTTACTCTTTTGCGTGTGTGTGTGTGTGTGTGTGTGTGTGTGTGTGTGTGTCTGTGACTTTCTGCCTGTGACTGTCTGTGTGTTACAGTGTGACTGTATGTGTGTTACAGTGTGACTTTGAGTGTGTGTGTGTCTGCCTGTGACTGTGATTGTCTACCTGTGACTCTGTGTGTGGGTCTTCCTGTGACAGTCTGTGTGTGCCTGTGAGTGTGTGTGTGTGTGTGACTCTCTGCCTGTGATTGGGGGATGCGGCCTGTAAGCATGTGTTTGTGTGGGAAAGGGGGTTGCATGGGTTTTATGGAAGGGGGTGCAGGGGTTTGTAGAAGAGGATAGGTATTTTGTTTAAGGGGGGCTGAGCAGGGGATTTGTGGATGGGGGTTGCAGGATTTTGTAGAATGGGGGCAGTACATGCGTGGTGGGCAGGACAAGGGTTTTGTAGGAGTTTTTTTCAAAATGTACACATTTGTGCAATTTTTAAAAATGAAACATTGAACATTAAAAATACTGCAAGTGTTTTTTACATTTTAAAGTGGGGAGGTACGTGGGGTGGGAAGGGGTGCCAAACACAGAATCCTCTAGGCACTGGATGACAGGTGCACATGTTTGTTTTGAAGAAATGCGATACTGTTCATTTATACATTTAACGGACTCTGAATATAATGCTGATGTCCTGAGAATACTTGTGGGAATGTAGCTCAGTGTTCTGTTCTCGAGCTATCCAGGGTTGGCCAGATTTGTACTTGATATTGTTGAAATATAAATAGTGGGTATAAATATTGTGAATATTTCTGCATTATCCATGCAGCAACAGAAGGGGAAGTCTCTGGATGTTTGTGGGAACCCATGATTTTGAAAAAAAATGAAACTACCTGTAGGATGCCCCCCATAGACTCATAACCACTGCAATAAGCTGCAATAGTTTTAGGGGACCACTTTAATGTTAGAAAGAAAATCATATTAATGCTCCACCACATGTGAGTTATTATAACTCCCAGATACAGCACTATATTTTGTCAATCTACAGTATCACTCTATTTTCTTTTTCTTTTTCTGTTTATTTTATTGTTGTGATTGAGATTACATAATCCATATATCTAGAAGAGATGTGTATATTTTATTTTATTTTCGTATTGAGCAAACAGTTTTAGTTTGGGTTATCCGCAATGTATTATTTTTTATTTGATTGGTGGGGCATATATAGGAAGAAACCACACGTGTGATTGCATCTGATTTATTTAAAAGTATATATTTTATTATAAGTGCCATTTCACGATTACTATTCACTGTTTCACAGAGAGATGTAGGGTACACTAAATAACTGAAACATCTTATGAAGTACCTAACTTCTGCCTGTACCTCTATCTTAAACTCCATTTGACTCAACCATTGATTTTTTTTTATTGATTTTTTTTATTCTGTGACCACTCACAGCAACATAATCCTCTCCAACTCTGTTTGTTGTACTATAGTACGTCGCAATAACACCTGAGGAAATGAGATGAGAAGGTATGTATCGGGAACAAATATTCTGGATACAAAACATAGTGGAGGGAAAAAAACACTGTCAAGGGAGAAGATGGGGGGAAGAAGGATTGTCTGACAGGAGAGATGAGGTGAATGCAAGAATAATAGAAGGTATTATATTAATAATTATTACTAGAATGGAGTACGTTACAGTGGTAACAGCTAGTTTGATAGTAAAAAGCATTTTTTGTTTGCCTTGTACATTTCTAGACCTACACAGCTTAAGAGCTTGTATTGTGGGTTTAATACAAGGCCAATAAAATTAAATTATCCATTCATTTCCACATCAGGAATGTCTTCTCGGTGTAGAGTTAATAATGTTTATATTTGCCAGTATTTCTCCCATTTTCTTGAACTGTATGATATTTCAAGGAGACATGGTACGACAGACGTTCAAAGCTGGAATAAAACAAGACTGTGTTTTCCTGATCGTTGAGTATTTTTGCAGCTGGGATAACTTCGTTCACAGACACAGAGAGTGCAACTTTGTGGTTTTTCCGTGGTATAAAAACATCACAGGTTTAAGCTCCAGCCTCTTTCTCCGCCACTCTCTCCCCCTCAACATTTCCCGGGCTCCAAATAAAAGAGAAGGCCTGTTCCAGGCTTCAGTATATCTGGATTTCTGTGGCTTTTTGCAAAGGCTCAAATTAAAGTCTGGAATGTTAAAAATGAGCCTTTTGCTGCCAGATATAAACAGGGAATAATTTCAGCTCACCCTAAACTGTTCTGAAGTTTGGGTTTCAAGTCTCTTATTTGGAAAACCCATTTACTCTTAATTACAGTACTCATTTCAGAGAGAATGGATAGGGTCTGCTTTAACCTCTCAAATGTATCACATTTATAAATGTTTTAATTCATCTCCCAGGATCACAGAACTATAGAACTATATTTTTTCTTTATGTTCACTTAAAATTTTAGTCAACTCTTGCACGAGAGGTCTTTCCAAGTTCTGCTATTATGAATTATATGATTCCAATAATTTTTTTTCCTTGTTGAACTTTGGCTGTTTCAAACATGCTTTGATGGTTGGCATCGCTGAGATAGGTGTGTTAGGCCAAACACACTGAGTGCCTTTGAAACAGAGGGTCGCAAAGCAAAAGCAGAATAAATCCATATCATGTTTAGGGGAAACCAAAGGTAAATGACATGTCACAAACATATTTTCAGTAGCAGAATTGCTTCCTTTAGAATATAGATATATTTTATTTAGCTAATAGAAGAAATATAGGCAGTGTGGCAGTTAATCCAAAGACAACATTTTAAAGAACACTCTGTAATGATTGCAAACACTGTCTGCTGCCTTGTCTCAGATGTTTCTGCCTATACAACATATATGGGTTAAACTGAACAAACACTCCAATGTTAAAAATAAATATTCTGTTTTAACATTTGGATCGTTCGTTTAACCCTATCAGTGCCAGGCACAAAATGGAAGATAACTTACCCTTTTTCTCCAAAGGTGAGTCCCAGAGCCGGATTAATATAGGGGCTGATGGAGCTGCAGCTCCATGCCCATGCCCATGGAATAAGCCCATTGTTAGGGGGAAAAAAAAGTTTTTTGTTTACTACTCTGCACATGTTTTTGCTTAAAGGGAAACTATAGTGGCACTATTGCATCCCCCTCTGTCAAGGCCTCCCCTGTCGTGCAGAAGGGATTAAAGGACCACTCTAGGCACCCAGACCACTTCAGCTTAATGGGTGCCAGGTCCTTCTAGGGTTAACCCATTTTTTTTATAAACATAGCAGTTTCAGAGAAACTGCTATGTTTATCAATGGGTTAAGCCTTCCTCCAAATCCTCTAGTGGCTGTCTCATTGACAGCCGCTATAGGCGCTTGCGTGCTTCTCACTGTGAAAATCACAGTGAGAGCACGCAAGCGTCCATAGGAAAGCATTATGAATGCTTTCCTATGCGACTGGCTGAATGCGCGCGCAGCTCTTGCCGCGTGTGCGCATTCAGCCGACGGGGCGGATCGGAGGAGGAGAGGAGGCAGAGAGCTCCCCGCCCAGCACTGGAAAAAGGTAAGTTTTTACCCCTTTCCCCCTTCCAGAGCCGGGCGGGAGGGGGACCCTGAGGGTGGAGGCACCCTCAGGGCACTATAGTGCCAGGAAAACGAGTATGTTTTCCTGGCACTATAGTGGTCCTTTAATAATCCCTTTTGTCACTTACCTTGGGCCAGTGCTGATGTCCCTCGGGACTGGCTCAGCTCCGCCCACACTCCTCCCCTGCCAACGTCCGCCAGCGGGGTAGATCTAATGCGCATACGCGTTAATGGCCGCGCTTGCATTAGGATTTCCCCATAGGAAAGCATTATTCAATGCTTTCCTATGGGGGTTCTGGTGATGCTGGAAGTCCTCATGCATAGTGTGAGGACGTCCAGCGTAGTTTAGGCGACCAAAAGTCACCTACCCACCCAGAAGTCTCTCTAGTGGCTGTCTGGAAGACAGCCACTAGAGGAGGAGTTAACCCTAGCAGGTAATTATTGCAGTTTATAAAAACTGCAATAATTACATGCTCAGGGTTAAGGGTGATGGGAGTTTGCACCCAGACCACTTCAATGAGCTGAAGTGGTCTGGGTGCCTACAGTGTCCCTTTAAGTATGGAAACTTAAGAGGGATGTAGGTGAACAAAACTTGTGTGGACTGGCTGACAATGAAATTAGTTAAGGTAAAGCTGACTTTGCGCACTATGCAAATGCTCTTGCTGCTTCAGTCTCTCTAACACTGTGGCATGTTCCCTTTCTTCTACACTTACTACATACACATTTCCTCTGTCCCAGACTGTATAACAGAAGCTTCTGCCTGCTAGTAAGAAGGTAGGGGGAGGGGTGGAAAAAGGGAGTGGTAGGGGACAGTCCTTAGAAAGCGTGGAGCGAGTGCATTATTAGACGCGTTTATGCCAGGCTCAGGGTGCTGTCTGCATTGTATGCCCTGGTTTGTTGGTCAGTCTGCATGATTAGCAGGCAGCCTGTCATGCATTTACACCAGGCTGACCTTCTAATTCTTCACGGAGACACCCCCCCTTTTTGGGCATCTTTGCCCCTTTGGGCAGTTCTGGTTACGTGATTTGCGTCAGTGTGGCCCACCCTTTTACCCCACCCACCGACATTCTGCTTCACCTCACCTGTTAGGTGGTATTTATTTACTTCATAGATGAAAGTGAGAGATTAGCATAGGGTATATGTTTTCTGTTTGCTATATCCTGTGAGTTTCCCTCCAGCACCACCTCCACCAGATACATGACGCTTGGGAGGTATAACTGTTTTAGTGTTTTCTGTCGATAATTGACAGTACTTGGCCCAATGGGCTCTTAATCTGTCCCTGGTGAGTCCACTCTCATCTGTGCTCCCCTCCACCCTAGCGAGAGTGGCAGTAACAACAGCCTTGCACAAAAGTGGCGCATGCACAGCAATTACCAAGAATGTGCCATTCAAATGCAGCAATCAACCAGTAGAATGCTTCTTATAGGGAAGCATTAGGATAATGTATCCTCGCGACCAGCTTAACTGCCAGGGTCGTGTTCCTAATTAAATTATAAAATTGCTGATTTGTCTTGAAATTGTCACTTTTATGAATTGGGACAAGGAGGGCATGTAAGTAACCCCTAAAGGAGGGATCTGGGGTATCTCATTAAAAATTTTTAACTTTAACTTTTCTGTTTACTTATCTCCTATATTAAACAAATATTTGTTTGTAAGCTGTGAAGAATAAACGTAAATGTAGAATTACACATCTCTTTATGCTCTAATTGGGCGCCACCATCTTAGCTCCCTTACAATCATTGTTATCTGTCACCCTGCGGCAATCAGCATAGAAAAAGCACAGAGGAGAAATTAAAAGATGTGGTGCCATTTGATAATTGTTAAATTTAAAAGAAAACTGAGCACATGCAAGAAATGTGAACACTGTAAAATGTATAGACGATTTTGAATATTTTATTCATTGGTATAATTTGCACAAATGTTATGTCTCCCCTTTAATTATGTGTACTTTGTGTACAAATGTTAGTAATGTATTTTACAAGACAAAGACCAATAAACTAATTAGAGGGATTCCTTGTGTCACACTCCATTTCACATATTGATGTGTTATTGACTTTCTGCGCTGGCAAGTTGAATTATTTGTTTAGAAGTCCAAAGATAGATGGAAACTACTAGCTCATGGCTTACTGTACACAAAACTATGTATCAGGAATTTTTGTTGTAAACAGAAGTTTTTTGAAGAATTTTTAAGAGCTTTTCATCAAGATGTTTTCACGGATATCAATGGAGGAAGAAAAAGTATTTGAAAGCTAATTACGACAAAACATTAATAAAATGCACAAGATATATATTATCTATAATATAATGTAAGAATAGATCAATGCACTAAACAGAGTTTAGAGTTGTGATGGACTGGCAACTGCCTTGCAAAATACAAGCCAAATAATATCCAAATAATATCAGATAAACATTACAAACACAAAAAGGGGTTGCTTAACTAACTGGAGTTTTGTGGTGTTTTTTTTTCCTTTCAATGCTGCCTTTTTACATGAAAATTAGATTTATTAGTTGATTTATGAAAGCTGACAGAAAAAAACCTCACCTCTAAATGGGAAAAATATTGCTTAGGAAACTATAGAAAATGGAATATCATAACCCATTCAACAGATGACACTGATGTTTCTGAAATGAAAAATTCTATAGCTAGTGGGACCAGGTGCCTCAATAACTGTGCATCATATAGCCTGGGCATGTGAGCTAGCATAAACGAACTCTTTCAAAATGCAATAAGTATGGGAGTATGTGAAACCTCAGCATTAAAATGACCCCAAAGATACTCAGCTTGCAAAAGTGCTTTATGTGAGTGTCTTATTTTTTTCATTTTACAAAAAGTGCAGATTTCATTTCAAAATGTCACATGTATATATTAACTTGGTTACACCCCCTTGCTGCCACAACAGGTCCAGTTACTTCCTGATTTGTTTAGCTTAGTGGAGCTAAACAGAAGAGGCAGGCAATTGCTCAAAGCACCTGCCTTGCGAAGACTTCTCCTTGAGCTGCATTGGGAAGTCTGCGATTGGACAGTCACAGAAAGTCTGGGCTGGGGAAGAAGGGAAAGGCTAGCAAAGGCAGCAGATAAGTGATCTGCGGCTTTTAAAAACTGGTTTTAGATATACCCCAATTAATGTTTTCATGGGGGGTATGTCTACTGAAAAGTGATTTGTTTTATTTATTTATTTATTTTTGTTTGGAAGGTAGAGTGTTCATTGAACATTGAAAAATTCTGAGCACCAATTTCACATCCACGTCTTGAACAGCCAGTAGGGGATTAAATAATTGTTGTAAGGTACTCTCAATACACCCTTATGGGTGTGCAATCTCTGTGATCACACTGGGATAGAAGGCACCACTAGAGAGCATTACTAGATTGTGTATCACAGTGTAAAAGAAAATGCACTTGTACCCCCACAAATGCACATTTAGTGAAATAAACGATCAAGCTCAGTGTGAATGGGGTTCAGATTAGTTCAGTATGGGGGAAGGCAGATGATCACACTGATAGGGAGGAACAGAAACAGCCACGTAAAGGGAGGATGAAAAGAGGTGGAAGAAGCAACACAAAGGTAAAAGATGGAAGAAGCCTCAGAAGGTGGATACAAAGACCCACATAAGTTGATGAAAAAGAAGCACACAAAGAGGAGATGAATTCCATCCCACAAATGAGGGTGGACAGATTTACACAACAAGTGGTGGAGGGTAAAAAGAGTCATACCAACGGAACTGGGGTTTAAAGGGGCACACAAAGAGAGGTGGGAGCATACTAAAAGGGAACGGATTGACAGAAGTACACAAGGGGAATAGGTTGACAGAGACACAAAAGGGGAAGATAAGTACAAAAACACAAAAAAGTATATGATAGAGAGAGACACAATAACACACAGTGGGATTGGGCAGAGAAGGAACAAGATCCCACCAGGCCTTAGACAGGTTACTGGTTTTGCCCCCCTCCTACCCTTCACCCCCCTCTCTTCACATGTTGAACAGGGCCAAAAATAATCATTGTTATGTGGCATCTGCACAACCCCTGGTCTTTAGATATCCACCTAAAGACCCCTTATGATTAATCCTGCCCTGCGATTGGAGAAAGACACATCTAAGTTTTAAAAATTACAAGAAATTTACTATTTATTTTTTATAATAAGGATAATGAGAATTACTGTATATACTCGAGTATAAGTCGAGATCCCTAATTTTACCCCCAAAAACTGGGAAAACGTATTGACTCGAGTATAAGACTAGGGTGGGAAATGCAGCAGCTACTGGTAAATTTCTAAATAAAATTATATCCTAAAAAAATTATATTAATTGAATATTTATTTACAGTGTGTGTATATAATGAATGCAGTGTGTGTGTGTGTGTGTATGAATGCAGTGTGTGTGTGTGTGTATGAGTGCAGTGTGTGTGTGTGTGAATGCAGTGTGTGTGTATGAGTGCAGTATATGTGTGAGTGCAGTGTGTATGAATGCAGTGTGTGTGTGTGTATGAATGCAGTGTGTGTATGAGTGCAGTGTGTGTATGAGTGCAGTGTGTGTGTGTGATGCAGAGTGTGTTTGTGTATGTGATGCAGAGCCTTGGTGGGGGTGGGCATTTTTATTATTTTTTTTAATTATTATTGTTATTTTAATACTTTTTTTTGTTATATTATTAATATTTTATTTTTATTTCATTATTTTTTTTAATATTATTAATATTTTATTATTATTTAAATTTGTATTTATTTTTATTCGTCCACCCTCTCTGCTTGTT
Organism: Pelobates cultripes; assembly: GCA_933207985.1. Taxonomy (NCBI): domain Eukaryota; kingdom Metazoa; phylum Chordata; class Amphibia; order Anura; family Pelobatidae; genus Pelobates; species Pelobates cultripes. Next base: position 78,600,022 of record OW240916.1, on the reverse strand, counting down.
AGCTGGCCAGGGAGGGGGGCTCTCATTCCCTGGTGGTCCAGTGGATGGGCTGTGCAGGAGGTGGGCTGGCAGAGAGCTGTAACTTACCTTTCCTGCAGCTCCTGTCAGCTCCCTTCTCTCTCCTCCGGTCCGGTAAGCTCCCCTCTCAGCTCCCTCTGCAAGTCTCGCGGTCTGAGTGCCGCGCGGAGCCGCTCTGACCCCGCGGCTCTCGCGAGACTTGCAGTGGAGCTGACAGGGGAGCTGACCGGACCGGAGGAGAGAGAAGGGAGCTGACAGGAGCTGCAGGAAAGGTAAGTTACAGCTCTCTGCCAGCCCCCAACTGGACTTGTAATGAGCCTGGCAGTCCTTGTCTGTATTATGGCAATGTAAGTTGCCATAATACAGACATTGACTCTAGTATAAGTCGAGTGGGGGTTTTTCAGCACAAAAAATGTGCTGAAAAACTCGACTTATACTCGAGTATATACGGTAATTACAGATTTTAACCATCAGTCCTACATTTCACACAGGAAACTGCTGTCCAAGGGAAGTTCAGGATTTGTTTTTAATGAAATCGGTGTAATTTTAAATATCTACTACAATAAGTAACCATGGGCATCTCAGTTAATTTGGAAAATATACAAATAATAGCTTCTCGTGTTTTTTTCAGGAGACTGCTAAATAAGATTACTTCTTGCCTTATCCCTCTGTTATTGCAATAAATAAAAAATAAATAATACTAAGCATTGGGCATCCTTGGACCCCCATATTAACTCAAATACCACACATATAACCCTTTCATCCCCTACTTCACATGGAGGGAACACAAACAAACTGGGAACCATTATGAACCAATTGGGAATCAGATCCCAGCCTACACTCTGTAGTTGTATTGAGTGTTCCCCAGACCCCCAAAGCTATTAATTAGTTATATATTCAATGATTATTTTTTTATTTACTAAGATACATCCATTTTTCATTGAACAACTATAGATACAGAAGGACAATTATAAATATAGTTAGAAGATGACAGCAATTTTATTTGTTGTTTTATTTGTTGTGTTCTAACAATCTATTTTTCTATGCTTAGATTGTATTATATAACTTAATTTTAAATTGGTAAAGTTGCCATTGCAGGCCCCAAGAAAATATAAAATTACAGTCTTATTAAAACATCTGTCAGCCAGTAACAGATTCTGACAGGCTAGTAATGACTGAGCCACGTGATTTTCAGAATGACCTGTTCAAGATTAACATCATTTGGGTATCCTGTATACATTCAGGTTTAAGTAATTGAGCATAATGCGCTAATTAAATCAATATCCATGACTACACATATATACAAACATATACGCATGCTATGATGATATCTCTGCATCGTAGGAACTTCATGCAGTGATTAGACACTGTTTTCCATCAGCTCAGCCACCCCTTCACCTTATCCCTAGTTCAGTGTAACTCACAGCTCTGTCAGTGAAATGAGCACCCAGTACATGCTATGCCTGGACAGGCTAAACCAAGAAAAAGGTGTGAAAGGAAAAATATCATCACGCAGCCCACTCACTCATAAAACAGACCTTGCAGTGTCTCCTCAATGCTGGCATCTCCTCCACTTTGAAAATCATGGGAGCTAAAAAAAGAAACTTCACACAAAGGAGCTATTTTCTGAATCTCCCACTCCCCTCAAGTAGCCCAGAACATGTGTACTGTTTTATAGGGTAGTGGAAAAGCTACTTTTACTTCCGATTTAAATATGATTCAATTTAGCTTTAAAGTATTAGCTTGGTGACAAAGCTTTTCGATAGATAGATAGATAGATAGATAATGGAAGAAAGATGCATAGAACCTCGTCATTCCTAGTACACGACAGATTAATTCGGTAAAAATCCCCACACTTTCTCTGGAATTCCAAATTAGATATCATACTAATGGCATGTAAGCTCATTGAGCAGGACCCTCCACCTCTCTGTTCCTGTACGTCCAGTTGTCTGGTTATAATTACATGTCTGTTAGTCCACCCATTGTACAGCGCTACGGAATCTGATGGCGCTATATAAATAATAAAATAATAATAATAATGGCAACTCTAGTGGCAAATCTAAATAATAAAACCAAGTGTGCACATGCATCATAGAATTAATAATTCAGTGGGAGCTAACAAAATGTTGTCTGAATCAAAACAAAATGTCTGAATCACACTCAAACCATTCACATAGTTATCAACACCAAAAAAAAAAAAAAAATTGGATCTGACATGAAACATTAGAAATCAAAAAAATCCGAGCACCGGGCAAGCAGCCAGCTGGCAAATACCTAAAATATAAATAATTTGACACACATAGAAGACACTCTTCTCTCCAGGAGGAACCCTTTTGTATGGTTCTCCATCAGTGAAAGGGTTTATAACGGAGTCAGTAGGCAGGCTCTCTGTTATTAAACCTCACATTGTCATTTGTATCAATTATTTTAACTACTTACTGTCAGCTTGCTTTCATGGCTAGTAGCCAAGTATTAACACAGGCAAACATCTCAAGAATTGTTCCTGAGTATTTTTTTTTAAGTTGTTTCTGGTGGTCTGATTTATATGAACTCCAATTTGAACTCATCTGGATCAATTCAGTCAGTTTGATAAAATCACAGGGGTAGAAACATAACATTGTTCTCAAGTTTCACAGATGAAGCAAGGCAATGGAAGAGTTCAGTTTACACTTTACAACATGTCCAAGAGGAGTGATCCCATTGGCCAGCATCTCCCAATGCTCACATGCTGAACTTATCAACTGTTAACATGTTTGCTTAAGCAGTGTGTGAGTTACTCACAATGATGTGTTGCCTCTCTTGAATTCTGGTAAACCATATATTATGAAAGAGTAAAAGGAATTTATGTGCATGGCAGCTTTGGAGTAGCATGTAGCTGAGCTAATCTGTACAGAGTTTGAAGACTATCTTTGTAGGCCGAGTTTTGGGTGTATAATAGCCTCAGCAGCAAGTAAAGAGCTGGGTTTTGTGTTTCAGAAGAGCCTCGGTATTTGTCAAACTACTCAATAATGGTTTGATGTAACTACAACAGCAAACTGTAGAGCTTAAGGTATTTAGTGGGCCCGCTTTAAAAGAAACAATCCATTTCCAAAAAGGTTTTCATTGAATTACAAATCACAATTTAGTAGATATATAGACTCAAAGAAAACATGCATATATTTATTTATTCATGCAGTTTTCATTGGGATAAATATTTCATAAGCTGCAGATCTCTTGTCTGCAACCTTAACCATCCCTCCACTTTTTCCCCACAACAGACATTTAGTCTGTGCTAGGAAATACTCCAGTCAGGCACTTCTCATTCAGAAATCGTTGTTTTGTTGCCGTGTGCATGCACACAATAGCGTCTTTCAAGTGCTTCTCAATGAGCTGTAATAAAGCTTATGGAGAAGGGGGGAGGCAGACGCACGCTGCCACAACACACCTGTTGTTTCCGTTAGCTCAGTGGTGCTAACAGTTAAAATTACAAATAATTGTAAAGTCACAACCTATCCCAGGTAGAACAAGACAAACAATTCTAACAAAACATTTTTGACATACAGTAACAGTAGTTACAATATAAAAGAACTACCTGATTGACAGTGAGGAAGGTGTTTGTGCCTCCAATTATAAAAATGCTGGTTTCTATTGAAAGCAGCACTTTTATGAAACAATTAAAAGTATAACAGACGCCAGACACATAAAGTATGCATTTAAAAAACCAACAGGTGTTCACATACCTCAGAAATGTCTCATAGTTATCTAGAATCATGATGATGAAAACTTCCAAAATTACTCTCCTCAAATCAAATGTGATGATAACCTACCAAGCCTCTAACTGTACCATATACCTGAAAAAGTACATTATAACATGTACATTCCAGCACTAAAATAATAAAAATACATGTGGAAGAATTTTAAGTGTCTAAACAGACAGATCTCACAATTTTAGTGTACTGCTCTCATAAAAATATTGCAAATAGATCTTTGCAATAAAGTTATCCAGATACTTTTTTTTCTCATTCTTTCTTCTTGCATTCCCTCTATTCCTGTCGTTAATCCTTTATTATACTTGATGGACTACCTTCAGATACTTCCTAAAGTCATTGGCTAGTTCTTTATTTGGATAACTCAACTATGTTGCTGTCTCAGTGTTTTGGAGTCGTTTCTTTTATTTTGGTTATTGCTGCAAAGATTCTGTGTTTTTAGTTCTGTCTGCCTTTACTGTACTTGTCATTGTAATCCGAATAAATCTTTCAAATAAAGATTGTAAAAAAAAAGTTAAATATTTATTTATTTATTTATAAAATATTTTACGAGGAAAGATACATTGAGATTTCTCTGGTTTTAAAGTATGTCCTGGGTCCACAAAACATTGCATTGTTACATTAGGGTACAATGAAATACAAAAACAATATTAATACACAATATATACAAAATTTACCATAGAACAGGTGGGAAATAGATAAATCACCCATGACATGTGCATTCTGTTTTGAGGTATGTAGAGAGGGATCTCTTAAAGGACTCTAGGCTTGGGGAAGATTTGAAAGTGTGCAGGAGGTCGTTCCACAATTGCAGCGCTCTGTAGGAGAAGGAGAATCGAGCCACTTTCTTTTTGTATTGTGGTAGACTAAATAAAGTGCTGGTACTGGATCAGAGGTTATAGGAGGTGGGAAAAGCTGGGGAGAGCATTTTGCTCAGGTAGGGTGGGAGTTTCCCAGAAAAGCTCTTAAACACAAGGCTGGAAAGATGAAGGGTGCGTCTGGATTCAAGCGACAGCCAGTTTAGTTCTTTTAGTATGTCGCAATGTAATTACATTGTAGCACAAATCGGCAGAACAAATTATACAATGTACTGAGTTTATTAAGGTGGGTTTGCGGTGCAGATGCATATACTACATCCCCATAATCAATGATTGGCATCAGCATTTGCTGTACAATCTTCTCCTTTACTGTAGGGCTTAGGCAGGCTTTGTTTCTGTACAAGGCACCTAGTTTTGGATAAAGTTTTTCTATGTGGAGGCCAAAAGAGTTATTTGATCTTTGGATTTCAAAAGTATGAAAAACAAAAATGGTACTTTATTGTGAAAACTGCTTTGTGAGTGATATTTTAGAAATAGAGATGAATATGTATTAGGCTAGTACAACATATTTTCTCCTGTTTCGTGATGCTTGTATGTTCAGTAAATGGTACATCTAAACAAAGTACTTATAAAACTTTAATATTCAAAAGAATTAAAGGAACACTATATCCAGCTAGATCACTTCATCTTAATGTGCATACCGCCACCTTAATGTGCATCCCCTCCATTTTAACCAGTATAGTAAAACACCACTATTTCCATTAGATGGTCTCATAAGGAAAGCATTGGATGGGAAATCATTGGATTGGCTGAGATCATCGAGCTTGATGATCTCAACCAAAGAGGCAGAGCTTCACACCTGAGACCTGCTCTGCGAGGGAGACAACATAAGTAAAACTACTTATTTAACTCCAGCAGTTACAAGGTTGTATTCCTGACGTTATTGTGTTCCATTAAGAAGATATGAACCACAGTGTTCATGAATAACCACTTGCTTTAATACAAGTCTCTTATAATCCCTGTTCATGACTCAGTCCTATATCACCACACTATACAAGATTCTCATCACATTCTACTTTTTGACAACTTCCCATTTAGCACTTCCTTTTCTTGCTCTCCCATTTCCAAAAAGTACTACCTCAGTATCCCCTCTGTAGCCCCAACTAGTCTGAGCTTCTACATCACCCCCCTTCCTACTTTCCATGTTACTTCCCCTCTCCCTCAGTATATATTTTCTCTTTTATAATGGCTTCCTTCCTTCCATCAATATTGGCTGACCCCCTTTTTACCCTTATCCACCTTATGCAATGATCATGAATTTTCAAATTGGGTATTGCTTTACCTGTATGCTTTCTACTTTAGCTTGCCTAAAATATCAAGTACACAGATGTCTCCTTGTAGCTGCTACAGGTTACTTGATGATGATGTTTTGAAGCATCAAGTTTCTTGGCACGCAACATTTGCTCAGGCCTCAAACACCACGTTATCTGATGGACAGAGAAATGGGGCTACTACTATTGCACTACTATCCTACAGGCTTTACATGGAAAGAGTTTGGGGACGCTACGTGGAATATATGGGTCGTTGCTACTGGGTCCCCATGTCATGCACCTGCTCAAATACTGCAATTTTCAAAATGACATTAGGCACCGTAGAGCAATATAACAAGCTGTAAGGAATGGAATTATATGGATCTATAAGAATCACTGCTTTCAATGATCACAGTATACATTCAGTTTATTTTTTGTTACTGGCCAAAATTTCACGTTTAGAACAATGCACACCAGTCATTAAAAAAAAACAAAATAAAAAACTGAGTATCTACTTTTCCGACTTTTCATAACAGCAAAATCCTAAAATGTCAGAGTGTAAGCAGCCAATTTTACATTCATTACCAGACCTCAGCTTAATATTACCTCCCTCCCTTGCCCCCCCTGTTCTCTGTAGATAAACTTGGTCCAGTACTGTGGACCTCGTCCAGATGTTTGAACAGATTGCTCAGTGTTTTTTTAACGTTTCCTCTTCGTATGGCCGTCAAGCATGTAAATTTGCACTTTTCTGCTGTGTATTTTCTTTTATTCATTTAATGTCTCGGTTCCAGCCAAGATTTCGCTTGTTCACAGGAATTGGGGCCAATGAGCCTTTCCTGAATGTCTGAGAGAGGAAATCTTACAAGTAGTATGCAAGCCGAGGTTAAAAATAACTCCCCTATATAAGAGCGTTGGTTTTCCCTCGTACGGCCTCATTCTCTCTCTTGCTGGTGTCCCGTACACTTCTCTGACTGTGCTCTACAATCTAGTTTATAATCTAAACGATACTCTTTCTCTTCTCGGATGGGTCAGCTGCAACACACTGCTCCGTAAAGCAGTTCAGGCTACCTTTATACAGAGCCGTATAAAAAGAACAAAATCACTTTATTTCATTTCGATTCCCATCTACTTGTTGCTATTTAAATTGCATAATTTCAGCAAAAACATATTGTGCAAAGCAGCTTTAAAAATGTGTTTCGGATTGCCTCATAAACCAGTTGAGCACATTAGTTGTATTCTATATTATAGAGTAAATGCATATGGATATATGGATGGATATTTAGAATTATTAGTAGTATACTCCATAAAATATTGAAATGGGATAACAGTACATTGACTTTTTGTGATCGTGATCATATTCTGTATTAAGAAATAATTTATAAAGTATGGAAATGTAGTTGTACCTCAGTTAAAGAAGTCCCTGTGTTTCATTACTATATATCTTCCTGCATAAAATGTCAGTTGTTTTATGCAGCTAACACTGACTGTAGTGAATTATAAGGGGGCTGTGACTTCACGTGATTTTGAATATTATATTTGCGAATCCTTACATTTAATAAATTTGCATTTGGAAGGAGTTAAAAATAAAATTAATTTCAAAACTCTGCACCTCCATCTTAGCTCTCTGTCAATCATTGTTATAAGTTCTGTCGTTTATCCCTGGCTGTCACTAGAGAAAATTACATTCAGCGTAGAGAAAGCATACAGCGAAGAGGAAAAACGAAACAATATTTTGATTTCGGCTCAACATTTGTAATGTGTGCCTTGGATGTGCCTTGATTGAATTGCAATGTGATGTCATGTACTAAAGCTTTAGATTTAAAATAAAATGGAGGATAACATGAAATGTACACAAATTATAGGTTATGTTGAGTGTTGTATTCTGTGGTACTAAGAGTCACTGATTTTCAGTGATCAAAGTATATATACAGTTTATTTTTGTTAACTTCTAGAGAAGTGATGTTCACCGTAAAAAAACAAATTGCTAAATTTAAGCAAAAAGTGCTGATTTGGAAAAACTTTTCAACTCAGCTATATTCACAGCTAGCCTGCCTATTTTTTTTCTCTTCAATGCAATTCAGTTATCGTGAGCCAGTCCACTAATTGCCCCCCTGGCTACCTAAAGCAATCACTATGGCACCAAGCCACAGTGTTTACAGTGCAAACTACCATAGAGAATCTACACTGAAAACATAGGAGCACTAGTATGTACTGATTATGGCATGTCCCGGGCCATTGGTGAAAGTCTCAAGAGACATCCAGCCATAGCTTTCCAGCATTGGAATGTTGTGACAGACTGTCATAGTTTACCAATGACTGTCAGCTTAGGGCAGTGCAGGGCTGAAGGCAGTATATGATATAATGTATTATTGGTTTGCAGCGTTTGCTATAGTGTATAAATATTGGTATAGTATTTTTTGTGTGTATGTTTAGGCAACAATTTACTGCAACATCCATCATTCTCACGGTAATTATACTATATGATTTATTTGAAGTTGGCGACAAGTGTTACAGTAAACTGCAATGTTAAATTTGTCAGTATTAATCACTGACTGTGGGGTTTACTGCTTCCTATAATTAAATTTAGGGATAGATTCTCTTAACAGATTAAAAGTTTACTCTGCTTGCTAAATAACAATTCTTCCATTAAATTCAATGTGTAAGTTGCTATTCAGTACACAAAGTAAACCTTTTTCTTTGCTTAGAGAATTCAAACCTTAAAGGAACACTCCAAGTACCATAACCACTACAGTATGCTGTAGTAGTTATTGTGCAAGAAGTGGCTTGGCTGTCTCACCCACACCCTCATGTATGTATGTATGTATGTAGTAAAATCGTTTAGTAGACACTTACCTAGTGTCTCCCCGTCCCCCCGCCTCCTCCGGCCTCAAGGACACAACTCATTGTTGACAGACAATCAGTGAAGGCCTGCATTGCCGAGTTTAGCTCAGAGTTGGGAGCTTCTGGCTGAGAAGAGGCAGCAAGTGGCGACCCATGATAAAAGTCAAACTGTTTGAGTATTTACATTTACAGTGAGGGTGCCATGCTACAGTGGTAATGGTACTTGTAGTCTTCTTTTAAAGCATATAAAGAGCCAAGTGACAAGATTAAGGCCAGCATAGCTGATCTTAACCCCTTAAGGACACAACGTCTGCAATAAAAGGGAATCATGCCGGAATATTTCCGTCATGTGTACTTAAGGGGTTAAAAAATAAAACTCAATTTCAGCGGCAGTCACAGGTTGGCTATCGTAGCCCAAATTTTGTTATTTAGTTTTCAATTTGCTAAAAATTGATGTTTAACTAGGTTTATGTGTTGGGCAGGTTGACCTCCTTTCAGTATTAATTGTTGAGTCTGAATAAAAAAGTGGGTTTGCTTTGTTATATCCACTCACTAAGAGCCCATAATAATGTACACGCACTATATTTAATGTGACAGTATAAAGTACAATGGCAAAAAAAAGAAAATCTCAACCTCCTTCATGCTGCATAATATATATATATTTTAATCTATCTGTTGATCTTTGTTAGACATTAGCTGCCATTTTCCCTGACTCACTCAGCTCAAGTAGATTTTGCAAAAATTAGATCATAGTACATTTGGTGAATATTCTCTAACGTCATTACGTGTTAGGGTCTGTTTACAGATACAAATTCAGGGTTAAAAAAACAGAATATTGTTTTCGTCCAGAATAGCCATGCAAGAAATTAAGCATTTGTGTATGGGTCAGTCTGTGTCTGCATGAGTCAGTGTCTCTGTATGGGTCAGTGTGTGTGTCTTTATGAGTCAGTGTTTGTGTGTGTGTGTGTGTGTGTGTGCATGTATGGGTCTGTCTGTGTGTATGTATGGGTCTGTGTGTGTGTGTGTGTGTGTATGTATGTATAGGTGTATGTATGGGTCTCTGTGTGTCTGCATGGGTCAGTGTGTGTGTGTGTGTGTCAATGTGTGTCTGTATTGGTCAGTGTCTCTGTATGGGTCAGTGTGTGTGTCTTTATGAGTCAGTGTGTGTGTATGTGTATCAGTCTGTGTATGGGTCAGCATGTGTCTGCATGGGTCAGTGTGTGTGTATGTATGGGTCTGTTTGTTTATATGGGTCTCTGTGTGTGTGTATGTGTTTCTGTATGTATAGGTCAGCGTGTATCTGCATGGGTCAGTGTGTGTCTGCATGGGTCATTGTGAGCATATGTGTGTAGGTCAGTGTGTCTGTATGGGTCAGCATATGTGTGCATGGGTCAGTGTATGTAAGTCTGCATGAGTGGGCGGCCAAAACTTTTTCGCCTAGGGCGGCAAAAATCCTTGCAGCGGCCATGATTTCCAGTTTAGTAAATGACCTTGTTTGTTAAAAAGCATCAAAACTAAAATAATGTTCAACACACTGTACACTGTTATGTTATCTGACTGCCAGAACAAATAGAATACAGTCTGTCTGCACTGTTTAATTAAGAATGTCTTATTCCTGCTCTGTTATTAGCATTCTAGACCTTGCAGGAGCCTCCTATGTATGATTAAAGTTCAATTAATAGACCAGGAAATACAAACTTCTAAGGCAAGTTAATGTCTGATTGAAAATTAAACTTTTTTGTTTCATGCAGGCTGTCAGTCAGAGCCAGGGAGGTGTGGTTAGGGCTGCATAAACAGAAACAAAAATTATTTAACTCAAAAATGGCAAAAAATTGTCCAGTGAGACCGTAGAGGTATGATCTATATACCCAAACTGCTTAATTAAGCTAAAGTTATTTAGTGCTTATAGTGTCCTTTTACCTTCACCTGTGTAAAACAAAATCTAATCTTCGGGCTGCACAGGTTCAAAAGAACAGGGTTACCCAGAGACTGCTTGACCATATAAAAACCTGCCTACAATATCTAGCACACAGGGGGCCACATTGGCACCTTCTCCATTACTGCTCAACCGCACAGAGGCAACACACAAGTTTAATGTTTATACTAAGGGAAAAAATAGACGAAAGGAAGGGGTAGATCGTCAGCTCCACAGAAGCGGGTGAGATCTACTCACATCCACCAATACCTCCTAATGTCAACGTAACATAAAAAATGGTAAGAACCTTTATTAATAAACATAAGAAATAAAAAAGGAGGATAATGCTAGATATTCAAAATCCAATATGCCAAAAACAAACGTGTCACAAACGTGAAATAGTGAAGGATATACCTAATAAAATACCCAGGTACACTTATACCAAGAGGTCCGGTATGGATAATGAGGGGTTCTGGATGACTAAAAGTATATGGGCCAGACTAGGTCCACAGGTAGCAACACACGAACCCCAGAAAGCCTGATATCCAAATTCTAAATGACACCTCTAGGTATAGTGAGGTCCTAACCAAGTGGATATCTAGCTCCCAATTAAAGTCTATACTTGATTTAAGTATAAGGTAAAAATAGAGCAACTAGAAAGGATCCCAGTATGTAAAAGGACTGCTTATATAAGGCTATCAGAAAAAAAGGTGACTAGTGAACCTCCCTTAATACGGGGATATAGTTGAGGAGTAGACAGTTGGTATCATTAGGGAGCCTCTAGTGGCTGGGTGCGTACCTGAGTATATCCGAAGAGAAGAGCTTCCCCGTAATCTCCTTTTCAAACACAGTCAATGTGACTATATGACCCCCTCTCAGTATAGAAAGAGACTTAAAGCTAAACTCAAAATAATAGTAAAGTTCTGTAACTTAAACAGAAATATAAAGGACCGATATTGCCTGGTCCGTGAGTAAGAGGGAGATGGGGGTCTATATAAAAGAAGAAAAGTGAGGAGTAGGGGAAACCAAAGATAGTCACATACAGGAGCAGCACCCTAGTACGCCCTAGAATAGCTCACTAACTTGAAGGTGAAAACTGGCATATCTACCTGCTGCTTCAAGGCAGCCTCAAAATAACCTTAAATAGTAGAGCGAAGGAGCATAGTCAAAGTCATTATTAATAGGATAAATTAAAGTAAAGGCATCAAAGTGACCCAGGTAAAGTTAAAATAAAAAAAAGGAAATTCTAGCAAAGTGTATGCATTGGCAAAAGAGATCTCGACGCGCGTTTCGGCGTCTCCATACGCCTTTATCAAGAGCTGACCGGCAAGTGGAAGAGAGACTCGTTATAAAGGGACAAAAGGACACACCTCCTCTTGTTAACACGCAATACAAGCAGGCAAATGGGTCGGGAGCAGAGTACCTCCCTCTCACTCCCTATAGGCCAATCAGATTCTAACCCTAGAGGCTCATAGCCCATCAGGAGCGTAGAAGTCCATGTACTGGCATTGGCTGAGGGGGTGTATAGTAATCACCCCTGGGTTCTGTCTATGCCCATCGGACAGTAAGTCTAAAATAGAATAAAGTAAAATAGCCAGGAGAACTGTCGACACCGTGACAACAATCCACAAAAAAACTATATAAAAATACGGATGTGGCTACCATCATAGTTGCAAAGTGGCCCAAATATAGAGAATGAAGATTAAATTAAATTATTGTTGTAGCTAAAACCCTCTCTTTACAAGTACATGGAGACTATACGTAGGTGCAGTTACGATCTCAAAATGCCAGTCTAAACAGGCATTAACCAAGTCCCCCTAGGTTAGTAATGTCAGAGGAAAGAAAAAGGGGAGGGACTGAAGTGCTCATCGGATCAGCTATCCGTTAAACAGATGAGTAGTTAGATACGTTAACTGGTAAAATATCGGAACATATGGCCCTAATGGACTTATCATCAACTGTACACACAAACCGCAATAGTGAAAAACCCTATTCTCATAGGCCAGTGTGGTAGTCTCAAGTACCGTAACATACCCTTCGTCCAATCGAGAGATGGTGGGCGTGATACGAGCAAAATTAGCAAAATAGGCTCTAGCCCCATCTACCAGTAAAATAGTTTCAAATAAACATCTCGTGAGATGGTGGGCATGATTGGCGCAAAATCAGCCAATGAGAACTTTGCTCTTAAACTGCTTATGTTTATCCTATCGCACAATTACTTTTTGTTCCATAATAAATACTACCACCTGGTGAGAGGTACGGCGTTGGGCACAGCTTGTGCACCATCTTATGCCAACCTCCACCTGGGGTGGTGGAAGGAACACATCAGGGCATCCGATGAACTGTCAAGTTTTATATCCAAGATAACATCTTGGTTTAGGTACATTGATGATGTCCTGATAGTGTGGCAAGGAGATAGTAACGAGTTTAACCAGTTTATTTGCGTGGTTAACCTAAAATTTACCGCAGAATTTGGAGGCTCCTCTCTGAACTTTTTAGATCTTACCATCTCGATTTGTGAGGATGGCTCCTTGAAAACCACACTGTTCAAGAAACCGTCTGCGACTAACTCCCTCCTCAAATGGGAAAGCTGCCATCCTAGACCTTTGAAACAAGGCATGCCAATTGGAAAGTACCTCTGACTACGACGTAGTTGTACGGATCTACATGACTTCCAGCTTAAAGCCAAAACCTTGAGACAACAATTTAGGGATAAGGGATACCCTAATAAATGTCTCAAGAGAGCATATAATAGGGCATTAATGACCAATAGGGAGGAGATCCTGTCTGAGTCCTGACCTGATAAGACCCTTAAAACAATCATCAGGATGATCGGCACCTTTGATACGGGGTTGAATGAGGTCAAACACTCCCTTCAAAGGTTCTGGCCGATCCTCCTTAAGGATAATCACTTTAAGGAGGTTTTGGGCCCCCAAGTGTCCATGACGGCACGGAGGGGGAGGAAACTCCGTGATATCTTGGTTCCTAGCCACTTCACAACCAAACCTAGTCAAAATCCTACGTAGCTTGGACGCAAGATCCCGGTGGGTACCTACACCTGTGGCAGATGTGTGGCCTGCCGATTTATTCTGAGAAACTCCAAAACTGTAAGTTATAGTGAAGAGAAACAACAGTTTAGGATTACCCACTTCTTTAATTGCAACTCAGCGGGATTAGTTTACCTGCTTACCTGCAGCTGCGGTATGTGGGTAAAACATTCCGGCCATTCAAGGAACGTATTAAGGAGCATGTTATGTCCCCAAAAAACCGTCAGGACACTCCTTTTTCGAGACATCTCAAAGAGTGCCATGGAGGCTCCTCAAAAGATATACTCTTCTGTGGACTGGAATTAGTGATGAGGGACCAAAGACGAGGAGATTTCGATAGGATCTTACGACAAAAAGAATGCAGGTGGATCTATAAACTGAAGACACTTAGCCCTGGTGGTTTAAACGAGGACTTCTCCTTCTCCCCCTTCATATAATGATAATGAGTTTGGTGTCCTTATTAATTTTTTGTATATAGTGTAAATAGGTTTTCTTCTTGTTTTTCCCTTTGTTCTGCATGTATTGGGTTATTACTATCTATAACAGGTCTGTCCAACCTGTGGCCCCCCAGATGTGGCTGAACTACAACTCCCATGATTTGTTCAATTAAACAGATATCCAGGGAATCATGGGAGTTGTAGTTCAGCCACATCTGGGGGGCCGCAGGTTGGACAGCCCTGATCTATAACAAATTAATTTTGTGATCTAAGTTTGTACATATTTTTGGTAATTAGGAACCTTTTGAACATTGACTCCTGGACTTCGCTTTCAGCGTTTTTTCACTACCTCACTCGGGACAGCCCACCTAGTCTAATATGACCATTATTAACGTTATTGATCCGTGCTAGTCCAGACAGTTTATGTGCCATACTTAGGACTAGGCATTGTACGCAGGGTGCCCCACATTTTCAGGTATATCTATATCTGATGGCATACCTTTGGCCCTTCGATTATCCCCTCAGGTAATATTTCCGCTATGGAGAGTTAATATGCTCAGGAAGAATGTCATTGCACAAGAGCCTTTATGTCTCCTTACTGCATCTCTCTCAGATGTTTTTCCACTCAACCCAGGAACCCTCTGATCCGGTGTGTATTGACGATCTCTGCACTCCAGTTTGGGCAGTAGATAGTGTAGCAAGCTGATCAGCTACTGTGTATCATCTCTGTGTTCAATATTTATGAATGCAGTTAGTGGACATATCCTCATTGGCTAATTGTCTGCCAATCACGCCCACCATCTCCTGATTGGATGAAGGGACCGGTGGATGTGTTCACAAGATGTTTATTTGAAACTATTTTACTGGTAGATGGGGCTAGAGCCTATTTCGCTAATTTCGCTAGTATCACGCCCACCAGCTCTCGATTGGACAAAGGGTATGTTACGATACTTGAGACTACCACACTGGCCTATGAGGATAGGGCTTTTCACTACTGCGGTTTGTGTGTACAGTTGATGATAAGTCCGTTAGTGTGTATGTTCCGATATTTTACCAGTTAACGTATCTAACTACTCGTCTGTTTAACGGATAGCTGATCCGATGAGCACTTGAGTGTCCCCCCCCTTTTTCTTTCCTCTGACATTACTAACCTAGGGTGACCTGGGTAATGCCTGTTTAGACTGGCATTTTGAGATCATAACTGCACCTACATATAGTCTCCATGGACTTGTAAAGAGAGTTTTTTATCTACAACAATAATTTAATTTAATCTTCATTCTCTATATTTGGGCCACTTTGCAACTATGACGTTAGCCACATCCATATTTTTATATAGTTTTTTGCGGATGGTTGCTCCTGTGTTGACAGTTCTCCTGGCTATCTGGCTATTTTACTTTATTCTATTTTAGACTTACTGTCCGATGGGCATAGACAGAACCCAGGGGTGATTACTATACACCCCCTCAGCCAATGCCAGTACACGGACTTCTACGCTCCTGATTGGCTATGAGCCTCTAGGGTTAGAATCTGATTGGCCTATAGGGAGTGAGAGGGAGGTACTCTGCTCCCGACCCATTTTCCTGCTTGTATTGGGTGTTAACAAGAGGAGGTGTCCTTTCGTCCCTTTATAACGAGTCTCTCTTCCACTTGCCGGTCAGCTTTTGATAAAGGCGTATGGAAACTCCGAAACGCGTGTCGAGCTCTATTTTGTCGAGCTCTATTTTATCACCAAACCTTAAGTAAATAGCATATCACCAAACCTTAGGAAGAATGAATACAGGACAAGGGTGGGCAAAGCTAGATGATATGTCCAAGTTTCCCTATTTAGGTCCAAATCCCTAAAGCCCTCTTTTCAATCCTAATGTCCCTCTTTTCTAGGAGCTCCATATTGTTGTTGTGACTCCAGAACAATAATATCCCAGTAATATGTTCTTTAACCCCTTCAGGACCTGTTTGGCCATGTTGTACGTTAAGGACCAGAGCTGTTTTAACACTTTTGTGGTGTTGGTGTTTAGCTGTAATTTTCTACTCTTTCATTTAATGTTCCCATACAAATTATATATTGTTTTTTTCAGGACAAGAAGGGCTTTCTTTACATACCATTAGTTGTATCATGTCATATAATTTACTTTAAAAAAAAAAAAATATATGGTGAAAAATATTGGTGAAAAAAAGTGAGTTTTACTTGAACAATCTTGTACTTACCTACAAACGCTAATGAAAAAAAACTGCTAAATAGATTCAACATTTTGTCCTGAGTTTAAAAACACCCAGTGTTTACAACTTTTTTGGTTTTTTTGCAAGTTATTGGGGATATAAGTACAAGTAGGACATTGCTGTTTCAAAATATATATTTTTAAAATTTATCAATAGTGACATTGTAACACTGTTATCTGTCATAAATCTCTGAATCGCACCTCACATATTTTTTTAAAGCAGACATCCCAGGGTATTCAATATGGGGTATGTCCAGTCTTATTTAGTAGCCACTTAGTCACAAACACTGGCCAAAGTTAGTTTGTGTGTTAAAAATGCAATGAACGCTAACTTTGGCCAGTGTTGGTGACTAAGTGGTTACTAAAAACACTGAACATACCCCATTTGCAATACCTTGGGTTGTCTTCAGTTCAGGCAGTCCCCCTGCTGGCAAATTCACGGACGCCTATTGCGGCCATGTGACCGCTCTGTTAGAGTGATCACATGGCCGCGGGGGCCTAATCCGCCGAGGGGGGACTGCCTGGGCTGTCAGGCAGTCCCCCCAGACCGGGAGCAACGCCGATCGCTGACGGGGCAACAGCAGCGAACGGATAAGTAAATATTACCATTATGACGGTTCAGGACCATCATCGGTCCTCAAGGGGATTTTTCCGATGACGGTCCTGAACCATCAGTGGTCCTTAGGGGTTAGACTACAATATTTGTGTTTAGAAATTAGACTGTGTTAATAAGATACATTGTTCTTGTTCTAAATTAAATTTTATAGTTCTAAATTACATTTCTTCTAAATTACAGTAGCAAATATAGTCATTAGTAAGTTACCTAAAATGGCTCAGAAAAGAACTGTCCTTGGGCACACCCCCACTTACACCTCTAAAATTGAAATTTCCCTCTTTGTGCATTTCAAATATTTGGAGGTATGTCACTGGTGATGCCCAAAATAAGTTTGGCCAAACATCCCCAATTTTAACATAGGCACATAATTCACCCCAACTTTAACAGTACTACACCCACTGACAATAATGACCCATAACATAAGCTAACAATAATCCATATGACAAAATATGAATAATAACAGAAGACACAGCCACAACAGGCATCATAGTCCAAGTGATTTAGCATTGTAGGGGTATACAGAGATACCCCTACACACCCAGGTTTTAAAGCCACCTACGGGCTCCAACCTACCATGTGAATATTGTTACCAAACTTCCATACATCACAGACAGGACCAGATTAAGAGCCCAGTGGGCCTGGTGCTGACAATTATGATGGGCCTAATTACGGAATCCTATCGACCAAAAACACTAAGACAGTTATACCTCCCAAGCGTCATTTATCTGATGGAGACAGTGCTGGAGGGAAACTCAAAGGATGCAGCTATAAGAAAACTCATACCCTATGCTGATCTTTCTCTAATTTATGCTTTCATCTTTCAAGTAAATCCATACCCCTAACAGCAGTGTCCAGTGAAGCAGGAAGTCAATAGCCAGGGTAAAAGGGTGGGCCACTGGTGCGGTATACAGTCTGAGACAGAGAAAAGGTTTATGTAGTGAGTGTAGAAGAAAGGGGACATGCCACAGTGTTAGAGAGACCAACGTCTGCATTACCTAAACTAATTTTATTGTCAGCCAGTCCACACAACTTTTGTTCCCATACATCCCTCTTAAGCTTTCAAGCTTAAAGAGACACTATAGTCACCAGAACAACTACAGCTTATTGTATTTGTTCTGGTAAGTAGAATAATTCCAGTCAGGCTTTTTGCAGTAAACACTGTCTTTTCAGAGAAAATAACTTCTGGCTACTCCCTAGATGGCTGCTAGAGGTGCTTCCTGGGGCAGTACTGTCTAGTGTGAAGCACTGCCATTCAGTGTCCCTCTGCATGCAGACACTGAACCTTCCTCATAGAGATGCATTGATTCAATGTATCTTTATGAGGAGATGCTGATTGGCCAGGGCTATGTTTGACTTGTGCTGGCTCTGCCCCTGATCTGCCTAGTTGACAGTCTCAGACAATCCTATGAGGAAGTATTGTAATTTGCTCAGACCACCACTTCTGATGATGTCAGCAGACAGTCAGTTCAGAGGCAGAGCCAGCAGCTGCAGACTTGAATACAAGTAATATTTTACTATATTTAGAGATGCAAGAGGGAGCCAAAGGGGCTAGATGGTGGTTTTTAACATAATAGGGTCAGAAATACATGATTGTGTTCCTAACGCTATAGTGCTCCTTTAAGCAAGAGTATGTGAAGAGTAGTTAGGGTTGCCACCTTTCTTGGAAAAAAAAATCCAGCCTTAATCATTTGTATAATTAATTAGTTATTTGTGATATCACATGATGTAAAAATGAAAATCCAGCGCACTCGCTTATCTACTAAACAGTCATTTTAATGCTGAACAATTTTCAGTTTTGTTAAAAACACCTAATCTAGGCAAAAAAAAATATATATAATGGGGGTTTAGTTACAGTATATGATCATACATTGCATAAGCCTGCCACAACGCCAATGTACCCCATCTTTGGCAGGTCCTACTCTGTCTGCTAAATGAGCTTCTCACTTGGGGAAATTCTTCCATCTCGAGGTCTCTGCAGTACAATGCTTAAATAGGATCCTGAGATGAGGCACCTGTAACAGGGAGGGGTGCAAAACCCATGGAGCTGGCTAGACTCCTAAATATATACATATATAAGAAAATAAGGGTTTGGCTGCACTCACCTACACATGCTAAATTAGGGTGTTGCTGGGGGCCAATAAGTACAGTAAAAATGAAAATTCAGCGCACTCGCTTATCTACCAAACAGTCATTTTAATGCTGAACAATTATATCACATGATGTAAATCACAAGGAGTGACAAAAGAGAAAATTCTGTAAAATCACCAACAAACTACTCACAGTTTGATTCTGCTGTATGATGGCTTGCTCCCAGTGTCTCCTTGTCTCCCAGTGTCTCAGTCTTGCAAGTCACCCAGTGTCTGTGTCCCTATGTATCAGAGTGTCAGTGTCCCCATGTCGCCCAGTCTCCTAGTCTCCCAGTGTCTCAGTGTCCCCATTTCTCCCAGTGTCCCCATGTCTCAATGTGTTATGTCACTGGGATACTAGGGGACACAGTGTGACATGGGGACACTGAGAGACCCGGGGACACTTGTGGATACAGACATAAGGACACTGGGAGGCATGGGGATACTGAGACATTTGGGGTAACTGGGAGAAATGGGGACACTGATACACTAGGGACACAGAAAAATGGGGACACAGACACTGGGAGACATGGGGACACTGAAACATTTGGGGACACTAAGACACTAGGGACATATGAGAGACATGGGAACACAGACACTGGGAGACATGGGGACACTGGGAGACATGGGGACATTGAGAGACATGGGGACACTGGCTGGGAAACAGACACTTGGGGACACTGGGAGACATGGGGACAGTTGTGGACATAGACATGGGGACACTGGGGCATTTAGGGACACTGGGAGACATGAGGACACTAGGCACACTAAGAGACATGGGGACACAGTCACTGGGAGACTTGGGGACACTGAGACACTAGGGACACTGGCTGGGGGACATTCGTGTATCTGTGTCCCAATGTCTCAGTGTCTCCCAATGTCGCTATGTCTCACAGCGTCCCCATGAGTCTCAGTGTCCCCAGGTCTCCCAGTGTCCCCTAGTGTCTGTGTCCTCATGAGTCCCCTAGTGTCACAGTGACCTCATGTGTACCCTAGTGTCTCAGTGTCCCCATGTCTCCCTGCTGTCTTTCCCCCCATCCCTCACTTACCTGAGCTGTAGAGCTGCTGTCTGGACTCTCTGTGCTGTGTTGCTGCTCCCCCACGGATCAGTGAGTAGTAGAGAGAGGCAGGCATATGCTGTAACTTCCAATCCCTGCCTCTCTCCACACACAGTGACGCCTACTAGCCGGTGCTGGTATTGAAGAGTAATCTCCGTTTATTCTGAGAAAAATACCTGCATTTGTAATGCCGGTATTACTGCAATACCGGCACGGCCAGGCAGCCTCAAATACCGGCTGTGCCTGTAAAATACCAGTTAGGTGGCAAACCTAAGAGTAGTGTGTAAAAAAAAATATATATATATATATATATATATATATATTTTTTTTTTTTTTAAATGGGCCTATTCCATGGGCCTGGGCCTGGAGCTGCAGCTCCATCAGCCCCTATGTTAATCCGGCCCTGATCACAGCTACCAATCCTACCTACCCTCCAATGTCTTATCCAGCCCCCGCCACAGCTCAGAGCTTGAATTCTCAAGCTGAGCTCCCCTACCCCGCATAACCAATGCCCGCTGCAAACCTTCCTGAAATCCCAAATTAAGAAAGTCATTACATACGTCGGAGAGATGCATCCCATCATGCTGAAAATAACCAGAAAGCCTGGCTTCCAACTCATCATGTCTCACAACTATACCTCCAGTGCGTTTAACGAAAGTGGACAACATCTTGTTAACTTTCCCCCTATCTATCTAACTATCTCTGACCAAATTAAAACTACACCTGGCACCAGAGCCCTCAACTTATTCATGTCCCGCTTCATACACTGTATTATTTACCTTTGGGGCACCCGACCCAAATCGTTACCCCCTGCATGTAGCAACAGAAAATCTGATGACTGCCCTGAACCTAAACGCCTAAAAATCTCCAAACAAACTTCCCTCCATCCAAAACCCTGATAGCCAAACCAATATAATTGGACCAAGCGCTGTGGAAAGCCCATCTGTCCTCCATGATGTCTGTAGCGGAGATGCAATGTTCCCCAGGTTATCTCCGCTTATAATCCAAGTGAGGCTCAGGAACAAGTAAATAGTAAATCCACAGGCAAGGTTTCCAGCAGGTAAAATACAGCAATATCCCAACAGCAATCCCAATAACTGGACGACACACAGTTTCAGGAGCAGAACTGAAAGCTTTTAATCCACAGTCTCCTTATAAAGCATGCTCCCATGCAAGGGAGGGATTACAATCATTAATACAGTAGCCAATCCTGTCCTGGTAACCTCCCACACATCTCCTCCCCTCAGCCAGCATCATAATCCCCTTATCCAGTACAGTAATTCCCCCCGTTTCTGGATGTACCCCTAAACGTAGGGGTACCTCTTTAAATCCTACATCCCCGGATAGCCCTGATCTGGGTGAACAACATATCCAAAAATCACCCAGATCAGACCAGGGGTTCGGGAAATGTATGGAGGGAATAAAATGACCGACCGCACTAACTGAGACAGCCGAATGAGGTTCCATGCGAATGGGCCCTGCAGTCGGTCCTGGCATAAGGGAACAAAATACACGAAAGCCTCTAGCTATAGAGACTAGGGAGGGTTCGCCTGAATCCCCTCGTTCGGTTCTTTCTATCTACCGAACGAGGGGCCGTTCGGTAGTTTAGAACCGAACGGACCGGGCTTGTGGAGGTCTCAGCGGTGTTCGCCTACTCAAGTGTCCGATTTTAGTTCCAGACACTCGACGGCAAAACACCGCTGTTCGGGAGTTTTAAAATGGCCGCCGCCACGTGTTCGTTTGTCGAATGGCGGCCACCCCCGAGAACAAAGGACGGCTACTTACTAGTCAATTACCCGTTCGCAACAATGTTGCAACGGGTAATTGAGGACACACTTCACACAGGGGAGGTCTGGTTGTTCGGTATTTTCATTCGAATAAACTAAGGGAATGAAACTACCGAACAATCAGAGGAATACAATTCTTTTAAAACACATATAACACAGCAGATCACACGAATGCAGTTATGTACAATATATTTGCAGGACAGCCCGGTGCCATCCGCTACAAGTCTAACTGCGGCTATCTTGTGCGCCCAAGAACGAATGAGTGGCCCACCAACCAGGCGACCCAACTTACGAAAGAAAGGAAACATATTACCACAATGAAAAACCAAAATATTTATACATTTTTTTTATATCAAAGAGTCTAATCTCACGTATGACCAAAACCTGACCGACTCCCAACGTCCAATCCTTTGTACTAATTCGTCCCCTAGGCCCAATCGTGCTGCTTCTGTTGCAGCCCCAATCCTAAAAGAATGTGTGCCAAACTTTTAAAGATCCAACCCCAAACGGCCTAGACACAATCAAAAAAACACGGAAAAACTGGTATTTCAATAACGATGACCCATCATCATGCATCAAAAAGAAACCCCGAATCGTGTGGCGAACTTTTAAATAGGCAGAAGCACAGAAAACTGGACACACTGTTGATCCCTGTAGCTAATAAATAGTAACCATGCATCCTTTACCAAAAACATCTGTTTTTGATCGCCGCAGACAGATAACAACGCGATCATGCTTTAACTCAACATCCTGCAATTGAATGTCCCCCCCACCAGCTCGACTACCACTCACCAACTTACTTACCCGAAAAAGCCCCAAAGAACGCCAAAACAAATGCAGGCGTAAATAAAAGCACTTCATGATGGGAGAAACAGAGCCCAGGCAGCACTTCAAGCAGATTTTACAGAATCTCAAAAGACACTGGTCTCTTGGTATCCGGTGTTCTCTGACCCTTCCGAAAACCCTTTAAAGCCTGACGAACTAAAAAATTATTTGTGATATCTTCACAATCATTCAGCTTGAACAAAAATGCTAAGGCTGACATATGCCTATCTACCACTGAACAAGAAGCCCCGTTAGAAAACAATCTGCACAAATACCACAACAGCATATTCAACCGTACCTCCGCGGAGAGGCGTCCACCAGCACACACCTCACACACCTCATCCCAAGCCCTCCAATCCTTAACCATACTCCGTCCAAGTACTTCCAAGATGTCCAAGCAGGAGGTCACTAGCCGCCACATGTCGTCCGGACAGACCAGACCCGGAGCCACTGCACAAAAAGTCTACTACTGTAAATGAGACAGTGCATCAGCAATGATATTCAAGATCCCAGGCACATGACGCGCCCGAAAACCCAATGTTAAATTGCATGCAAAATAACACAAAATGTCACAACAAGTGAATTACTGGAATAGAAGAGGCAGATAACAGCTTAACCGCTGACACCACTTACATGTTATCCGTGAAGAAGATAACTTTCTTATCCCTCAATATGGGTCCCCACAAAGCCAAAGCAACTACTAAGGGAAAAAGTTCCAAGAATGCAAGATTGCGAATGATGGAACCTTCGGGCCACGGTTCCGCACACCATTGTCCTGCGAAATATGCCCCGAAACCCACACACCCTGAAGCATCCGTAAAACGTTCCAATTCCGGAAAGTGGACCGTTGCATCCCGAAAAAAGACCCGCCCATTAAATTCCGAAGGAAAATCCCCAAAACTTCCAAATCCTCCTTCTTTTGGACCATAACTCAGATAAAATGATGAGGAGAACTGATCCCTCCCGTTGCCTTTGCCAAAAACCTATTAAAAATCCTCCCCACCGGTACAATTCAATATGCAAAATTAAGATGACTGAGCAAGGATTGCAGTGTTCTCAGCATCAATTTACGCGCCTCCTGAATGGCCTGACGTAGCGCCACCAACTTCTACTCCGGTACACGACATTCCCCTGCTACCAAATCAATTTCAAGACCCAAAAAACTGAGACAAGTGGTCGTTCCCACCATTTTGTCAGCCGCCAAAGGGACTCCAAAAACATGGGCAACCCATTACAGCATTCGAAACCCTACACGACAGGCAACTGAACCGGAGGGACCAAAACACAAGAAATCATCCAGATAATGAACCATGAACTTCTTACCAGATTTTGCCTTGACCACCCATTCCAGGAAAGTTCTACATTTTTTAAAATAAGCACATGAGATGGAGCATCCTATGTGCAAACAAATGTCCACAAAGTACTTACCCTCAAAGTACTTACCCTCAAACAGCCAAGAGGATGGTGACAATCGGGATGAATTGGTTACAGACGAAAAGCTGATTCCACGCCAGCTTTAGCCATCAATGCCCCATGTGCCTAACCAACTCAACAGCATTGTCTAATGATGTGTAGGACACCGTGCATAAGGCCACGGGTACGAAAGATGATGTATAAGACGGTACTTCCCTGGCTCCTTTTTTGGCACAAAGATCAGGTATGGGGGGGGGGGGGGTTTGAAGGGCCAAGCCATCCTGCCCAATTGGACCTCTTTACCTAGTTTAACCCTTAATACATCCGGAAATTCCTCAACCGATCTTAAATTATGGAAACGGCGCTCCAGAACCCTATCCCGAAACGGAATGATGTGCGTAAAACTTTCCCTCAGTAGCGCCGCATCTGTCTGGTTAAGTTAGTGGTTTAGCCAAGGCAGCATCGCACTTACCCTCACCGGCGTTGATCCCAGTTGAAGTAGATGGTGACGCGATATTACCCCCACCACCTGTCGGTGACTTCCCACGTTTGAAACAATTGTTGAGGGCGTGTGCCCCTCAGCAGCCGGAACACTCATGCTTAAATCTACAAGTTGACCCCCGCTTACATCGCCTCTCACTGAATAACCAACAGAAAACTTTTCTTGTGCATGGCCGACGAGGTGGAGGCAGAGCCCGCGCCGGCCCCAGGCAGAAAGGGTGAAACTGATTTTTGCGCCATCATGAGCTTGATCCATAGAGGCAGGTCCATTTGGTCCTACGGCATACCTGGGTTAGCTGAGAGACGCTGACGAAATTGTTCACCAAGCTAAACCCCTACACCTCCTATATGTCTCCCATATACCATCCAAATAACAAAAAAAGTGGAGAGCACCGCTCCGGATATTTTTCACACAATACACTGGCTAAAATGCTGTCACGTATTCATCCGCTTATAAAAATGTGATTAATGGAATTTACTGTTTTGACAGGAAAAGTTGTGCCGAAACAACATTACTGTCCTGACAGGAAAAATTGTGCCGAGCAGCAATCAAATCCACAGGCGGGTTTGTGCTGAGAAGCAATTATGCAAATGGGAACCTGATAACTGCCTTTGGGGTCAAAGGCCGATTACAGCCTATCAGATCCAGAAGAGGGGTATTTAGGCCCAGTTCTCATCCTGCTCAATGCCCTGTCGTGGTTTCCCTTGTGGTTGTCCGAGAGCACATTATTGATTCTGGTAATTCTGGTTATTTGACTTTGGCATTGTTTTTGACTTCCCTGTTTTCTGGCATCCCTGACTTCTGGCTTTTCCTTATCGTTGTGTCTCTTTCTGTCTTTCTGACCTCGGCTATTCCTGAGTATTTTTTTGTACGTTAGTCCGGCCATTCTAAGGTCCGGTATACGTTACCTATCAGTCCTATGTGTTACACAATTCTACGTGCTGGATCATACTATAATCCTCACAAATGCAGAATGCCCGCAACCAATTACCAAACGACTTTGGTATCTTACGATATTTCCGTCTTTTTCTTCTTCCTCCTTCTTTGCGTCCTTTATATCTTCTTCCTTTAAATCAATGTATTCCTCCAATCGGAGAAGCGCATAGGTCTTCAGAAACTCACCTTTACAGATTTTCTCTTTTAATTCATGTTTTAAGTGACAACCAATACATGTACATTTTGCCGCGCTGCGTGCGGGATGCTACCCCCCAGTTCGACTCGTTCATCACTGATGTCTGTACCCACTGATGTCGACGCCACAGCCGTGACATCCGACTCACCCACTACTAACTGCGGCAACCGCGGAGCCCCTGCACCTGAAACCCCCCCCCCCCCGAACTTGGCTCCCAAACTTGCCCAAAATTCCCTGGCTGATCCTGCCCAGCACTCCAATTATTTAGAAAAGTCTTGATATCCTGTAATAGATCATCAGAACAATGAACAGAAGAGGACTCACCAGCCGAACACCAGGCCGGTAACGTTTGTGGGGTTGCAGCTAACTCTGCAGTCCAGGGACCCAGGAGTCAACGCCACCATTTCTTGACCCGTTTCCTGGACTCGTGCCTGGTCCGTGAAAGGACGCACCAGCGACCCGCAAGGAGATGAAGACATGGGTAGGGTGTCTATCCAGTGAGGACCCCTTAATATACCCGAGCCTCGTCTGTCGTTCTGGCCCTTTTGCTGTCATAAACTGCTAACTTGCCCGTGTGCCTCCAGTCATGGGAGCTCCCGCTTTCTGACCTGGAATCACTCCCCCTATCTAGTGGCAAATTAGCTGACGAGGACGGCTGCACTCTCCCTGACCGCTCCCCTAAGGAACATCTGTCACTGCTGCGCATTCTGCCTGTTGACCTGTGTCAAGAACGCCGGCCGCTACAAGAACTGCGCTCCACATGCCTGCCAGCCTCCTCTTGGGAAAGCACGCTAGAGGATCTGGCGTCACAGTGCTGGGAGCAGGACGATCTGCCCACCTGTACATGGTCAGCCATAATAGGCCTCTCTGTAGTGCACCGTGGAATCCTAACTCCCCCTGAGCTGCTTCCAAGCCATGAGTGGCCACCTACCCCAGTCCCCCCTTTTCCCATAAGTGATGGCAATATACAACTGGGGCCCGACTCACCCGGTGCAGGACCCCCAGCAGTCAGCAACAAATCTGCCCTAGCAGCACTCCGTGAGCCTTTGGAGCCTGCTGTGAAAGGAGCCTGTTCCGCCCTGCCATCCACTGTGAGTTGCGGCGTAATCTTTTTTGCCAACCTGCCGTAGCAGACAGCAGGTTAGGCGCGGCACCATCTGAGCCGTCGTCCTGAGGTTCACAGTCCATCCCTCCCAACTCCGGTGTCCTGAGAATCTGGGGAGTTAAAGGGGGCGGGGCCAGTGATGCGATCGTGTCACTATCTCAGTCCAGAAAGGTGGTGGGCTTTCCTGAGCTAATTGCACGTCAGCCTGGTGTGAATACTGAATACACTGATGGTTGACCCTGCAGGAAGTACTGTATCAGTGCTCTCTGCGGGGTCCTAGTGCTCTAATAAAAGTGCAAGCTCATATTATGACACGTCTTACAAGGCACTCATACTATGAATGCTGGGAATGGTTCCCTGGTGTCCACAAAGGCAGGACACCATGGGACGAAGACAGGACACCATGGGACAAAAGCGGGACAGCATGGGACAAAGGCGGGACAGCATAACAGGGCCCACACTGTGACTTCTTTTCACTGTTCATTGGAGTGTTTTACATCAATAACAGTATTTTGTCAAAATGTAAAAAAAAAAAAAAAATACTATTTAGCTCGAAAAGTCTGTCATACATTGCCAGTGCTTACTCAACTTGTACAGAGCAGGAGGGAGAGAGAGAAAGAGAGAGAGTTGATCTACACATAAATGCAAAATGTGGTGCCTATTCATCTTTACATATTGTAGGATAAGACCCACTTCTTGTGCCACTATTATGAAAACTGTAATGAATTAAGTGTTTTCAAGAGGGAAATATTTACTGCATTTTGTTTAAAGCCAGATTGTTTCAGTTTCATGTACTCTGCAGAGAATGTGTTCAAAGCTGTGAGCATTGAACATGTTTTTCTGCACGCTCTGTTCTACAGATTTCCCTAAGGGTGGGGCTTGTGTTGGCTACAGGAATAGTATATACAAAGGAACATACTAGTGCTCTCTATTAAAAATGCCAAATGTTGAACAGCTAATCAAGCGCATCTGAATGTACAAGGAGTTCTAGAGATGTTACATAGTTCGATGGAAGGAGTTATGGGGAGGGTCAGACAGACAAATTTTAACCCTGAGGGTAAATTGACAGAATAACCTGGGAACATAAAGCTCTCAATTTACATCTGACACTTGAATTAACCCGATATAATCTTACTAGGACAATAAACACAAGCCTCTGACATATACTCTATCTAACCTACAGAAATAAGAGTATTGTATTTAAAATTTGCCTACTGGCCAAATGGGAAAATTGTGATTTTAAGAAAATTAACCCAAATTTGACAAACCTGAGCAGAAGGATTGAGGGTATTTGGCA
Source organism: Pelobates cultripes (assembly GCA_933207985.1). NCBI lineage: Eukaryota > Metazoa > Chordata > Amphibia > Anura > Pelobatidae > Pelobates > Pelobates cultripes. Next base: position 78,571,813 of record OW240916.1, on the reverse strand, counting down.
CCCTGTCAACTAACCAGTTAGAGGTTGTCACAGATTAGCTTTGGAGGAAAAAACTCTAGACACATGGACCAATAGGGTTAAAGTGGAATAATCCGAAATATTTAGGGCTTAAAGAGACACTGTAAGGCACCCAGACAACTTCAGCTCATTGAAGTGGTCTGGGTACAGTGTCCCTATTATCCTTAGTCCAGAGAAACTGCTATTATTCACTTTGTTAATTTTAGTAAAACCTAATAGCTAAATACAAATTCAATTTTGTTTTCTTCCTTTATATATTTATTTACATACTTTGCTGGCTAAGGCCAAGCAAGGTGTGTCAAATAGTTAAAGGGACACTATAGTCATTAAAACTACTTTAGCTTAATGAAGCAGTTTAGTGTGTAGATCATGCCTCACTGCTCTATTCACTGCCATTAAGGAGTTAAATCACTTTTTTTTCTGTCATGAAGCCCTAGCCACACCTCCCCTGGCTGTGACTGACACAGCCTGCATGAAAACAAAATGGTTTCATTTCCATTTAGATGTAACTTACTTTAAAAGTCTTGCTCATGCTCTGTAAATTAAACTTTAATTACATACAGAAGGCTCCTGCAGGGTCTAGCAATGTATTAACAGAACAGAAGATAAGAAATTCTGAATTAAAAAGAATTTGCAATAAAGGAAGTGTAAACATTAGATGACTCTTTAACCCCTTAAGGACACAGCTTCATAAGATTGTCTTACGCTTAATGACACAAGCAATTTTTGCATACTCTTGCTGAATGTGTTCAACTGCAATTTGCATCTCTCTCGTTTATTGCACCGACACATATTATATACTGTTTTTTTGTTTTTTAAAGGACAGAAAGGGCTTTAATTTGATGTAGTATGTATGTATGTATGTATGTATGTATGTATGTATGTATGTATGTATATATATATATATATATATATATATATATATAAATAAATGCTTATTTATTATTAAAAAAAAATACAGAAAAATGCACACAAAAAAAACATTTGTGTTTTTTGTACAGTTTTTGCAATAATAATGTGTGCCTAATTAGTGCAGGTTAAAGAAAGTAATTAAAAATACATTTATTTAGTTGTTCTGATTTACATATATATAATATATATATATAATAATATATAATGTGTCTGGGATTTTAAGTTTTTTTGGTAGTTACAGGTCACAAAGGAGTAAAATAAACTATGTTTGTCTTGTAAACTTAATAGCCATAAAAGAAAACAAAATTACCACACAAAAGTATATATTTATATAAAGTAGACATCACAGGCTATTGTCCTAAGGTCGTTTTGACCCTTTTTACGTAGCCATTTCACCGCCAACCTCTGCTAACTATTGGAGTAAAATTTTGTTTTTTGGGGTTTTTGGCACACAAACTTATAACAAAGAACTTCTCATGTGTATTTTGTAAAGTTGGTGTGTGCTATTCCTGTACAAAGTTTTATTTTGTGTTCAGTTACCTCTGCTGAGTACAACGATACCCCCATTGTATGTCTTTGGCACTATTTCGTGAAGCTACAGTGCCATATAGGAGACCTGTCCGTTTCAACATTTACAGTAGAATTTTGAGAGGCGGATTTAATGGGCCTATGCTTCAATTTGGGGTATTATAGCAGTTTGACTGTTCCAAAAAAAAAAAAAACACAAAGGCCTACCATTTATAAAAGTAGACACTCCATGGTATCTCATATGGTGCATATTGTGCCTTAACATGCCCCCATTTTTTCACCAATATATGCCAAAGTATGTGGTAAAAAATAATTTGGGGCATTTTTTTACATATGGATTACATTTTTGCTGGGCATTTTGTATATTTCATAAGTGCCACTAAGTTCAAACCCCCCAAATTATGCTCAGCTAAGTCTTCTGAGTAAAACAATATGCCCAATGTATGACCTAGACACTATTTTGAGAAGTTACACTGCTGTAAAAGAGACGTGACAAGTTAAGGTTTTTAAGTGTGAATTTTTATGGAGGGTTTTGATTCATCCTTGTCCCACTTTGGAGCACTTGAGCAGGCTACATATTACAACTACACCATAAAGGCATACCATTTCTTAAAGAACACATCCCAGGGTATTTCAAAAGGCATATTTTGAACGTTAGCGTGGGATAATTTTTCCGCTGGAGGGTACCAAGTGTAGTGGTAATAAGCGTTTTTTTTGCCTTTTTGACACACAAAGTGAGTTTGCACAGTATATTTTGCAAATCGTATGTGTGCTACGACTGTATAATACTTCATATGTTGCTCAGCTATGTCGGCTGAGTACAGCAATACCCCCATATGTACCTTTGCCTGGTATTTGTGGACATCGGAGGGGCACATTTGGGACACAGCCATTCCAGTTCTTTTCAAGCTTTACATGTTTACACTGTGCCCATGTCCCATTTTAGAGTATTTTACCAGGCTATATAATCCAAATAGCCCATAAAGCCATACCATTTCTTAAAGAAGACATCCCAGGGTATTTCAAAATGCCTATTTTGAACGTTAGTGTGGGATAATTTTTCTGCTAGCTTGTACCAAGTGTAGTGGTAATAAGCATTTTTTCTGCTTTTTTGACACACAAAGCGAGTTTGCGCATACCCCCGTATGTACCTTTGCCAGGTATATGTGGACATTGAAGGGGCACATTTGAGACACAGCCATTACAGTCTTTTTCAAACTTTGAATTTTTACTCTGTGTCCATGTCCCATTTTAGAGTATTTTTTTTTTTTACTTAAACGTTACTAAAACATTTTTTAAAAACTTTTTTTTACCTTTTTAAAGCTTATTTTAAAACTTTTTTTAACGTTAACCCCACTTTAGCCTAACACCAAATTCCCCAATTCCCCACTAACTTCCACCCATCCCAGCTAGCTAAATATATAATTTTTAAATATTTAAATTATTAATAAAATTAATTTAACCCCTGAGGGTTATTTTTTTTTTTAACCCTCAGGGGTTAAATTAATTTTATTAATTAATTTAAATATTTAAAAATTATATATTTAGCTAGCTGGGATGGGTGGAAGTTAGTGGGGAATTGGGGAATTTGGTGTTAGGCTAAAGTGGGGTTAACGTTAAAAAAAGTTTTAAAATAAGCTTTAAAAAGGTAAAAAAAAGTTTTTAAAAAATGTTTTAGTAATAAAGTTTAAAAATGTTTAAAAATGTTAAAAAAAAAAAAATCAGATGACATTAAAATGTATACCCTGCCAATTGATCACTGTAGTCAGTGATCAATTGACAGGGAAGGGGTTAATTTTATTAAAGCAGGGGAAAGGGGGGGGGGTGGGATTTAACTTTTTATTTTTTTATTTTATTTTTTTACAGGGGAGAAGATCAGCACCACTGATCAATCTCCCTGCACTTCACACAGAACCCGGAAGTGCAGGGAGGCGGAAGGTGAGTATACTGAGCACATGTGCTCTCTCTGACAGCCTGTCAGAGCGAGCACCGGTGCTGGGGCAGCCCGATCGGGTGCTCCCGGTCTGCCTCTAATACAGAGGCAGACCGGAGCACCGTTAACCCCGAGATCACCGTGATCGCGGCGAACTGGGGTTAACTTTAGTAAATGCCGGAAATTTTTCGGCAACGGTCCATAACTGAAGGACATGGATGACGGAAAATTTCCGTCTGCGGTCGGGAAGAGGTTAAAGGAAGTGTAGCTGAGAGCTGGTCTTTCACAGGTTAACTCCATTAAATATACCAGTGAGGCTAAGGAACAAGTAATAAAATACCATAGAATAATAATCACAGCAAGCAAGGTAATCCACGAATATCCCCATACAGATCCCAATGACTGGACGACATACAGCATCAGGAGCAGAACTGAACTTTTAATCACACAACCTTCTTTTAAAGCTTTCTCCCATGCAAGGGAGGGATTCACAGTAATTATTACAGTGGCCAATAGTGTAACAGTTACCTCCCACACATCTCCTTCCCTCAGTGTGACACATAATCCCATTAAACATACTGTAGTTTTCCCCGATTTCTGGATATACCCCAAAACAGGCAGATAGACTGATATACTGGGTACCCCCGTGTAGCCCAGATCTGGGTGAACCACATATATTGAAAATTCACCCAGATCGGACAAGGGGTTCGGGAGTTAGATGCAAGGTGAAATTTGACCGGCCGCACACGAGGTAGTATCCGAAAAAGGCTCCATGTGTTTTGGCCCTGCGGTCGGTCTCCGTTCGGTAGTTAAAACACAGAAATACTTGCCATCCACAGCTAATCTCATATTCGTATGTATTCCCTTGTTCGCTACATTTATTTTACCGAACGAGGGGCTGACTGGCCCCTTCGTTCGTAAGTTATGGAGCTCTGGAGGTCTCAGCGGTGTTCGGGTGTTTGAGTGTCCGATTTAAGTTCCAATCACTCGACAACCAAAACACTGCTGAGATTTTCTTGTGTAAGATGGCCGCCGTCCCGCGGTTTGTATGCCGAACGGCGACCACACAGATGCACATAAAGTAGCAATTTCACGGTCAATTAAGCTGCGGTTAAAGAGTGTGAAAGCTTAACGAGGTACACACTTCTCACTGGGGTGGTCTGATGGTTCGGAAGTTTCATTCGTATGAAAACAGAAGGAAAACTACCGAACAAGCAGACGAAAGCTACATACACTTATAGTTATACATGGGAATAATTGCACGAATACATTTTTACCACAAATTCTTGAGGACAGCCCAATGCCATCCGCTACAGGAAGTGTTTGGGAAGGCTGTGTAAGTCACATGCAAGTAGGTGTAACTAGTGCTGCATAAACAAAGTGATTTAACGCCTAAATGGCAGGGAATTGAGCAGTGAGACTGCTTCATTATGCTAAAGTTGTTTTGGTGACTATAGTGTCCCTTTAGCTCTTGCAGTTTCATACACACAGCACATGCACATATATGGCATTTCTACACTAAATGCCTGTGCACACCTGATGCCTCATGGGACGGTGCAACACAAAAAGTGCAGCAGAGGTAAGTATGTTTTTTTTTTTATTACTTCCACTGTATTATTCACCCCAGCAAATACTTCAGTAGCTTTAGTAGATTTACTGGGTGAAGGAATGAGGAACTGTCACTTTTCTGGAATCTCTCAGTGGGAAGCTCATGCTCTATTTTCATGTATACAGTTTGTTTAATTTAAGAAGAGGTACTTAGCATGAAAAGGGAGACACAGAACAGAGCATGCGCCAGTGGCGGATCCAGGGGGGGGGCAACGGGGCAATTGCCCCCCCCGAGAAATCCGCCGGTCTCCCTCTCCCCTGCCGGCACATGCAGGCGCTAGCCCTGCAATGTGCCTGCGGACCGGGGAGGAAGATCAGAGATCTCCCTCCCCGGTCCGCAGGCACTGTGCTGGCGGCCGGCGGGGGAAGGAGGGAGTGAGAGAGAGGACCCGGAGCTCAGTATGCAGCTCCTCCGGGTCCTCCTCACTCGAGATTTGGAGCGTTGCCGCGGTTACCACGGCAACGCTCCAAATCTCGCGAGAGTGAACTCTAGCCCGGGAGCGGGCTAGAGTTCACTCTCATCACCACTGGGACCACCAGGGAATCCCCCACCGGACCACCAGGGAAATGTCCCCCCTCCCCCCAGTAAAGGTAAGAAGGGAGGGGGGACATAATGATTATTTATATTAAACTAAATTAATAAAATATATATTTTTTAAAAAAGCCCCTTACCCTTATCACACACACACTGATCCCCATACTGCCCCCCCCCATACTGCCCCCCATACTGTCCCCCCATACACACATTGCCCCCCATACTGCCCCCATACACCCATACTGTCCCCCCATACACACATTGCCCCCCATACTGCCCCCATACACCCATACTGCCCCCCATACACCCATACTGCCCCCCCATACACACATTGCCCCCCATACTGCCCCCATACAC
>OW240916.1:78418363-78565822 GCA_933207985.1 Pelobates cultripes | reverse complement strand
CCCCCATACACACACACTGCCCCCCCATACACACACACTCTACACACATACACTACCCGATACACACACACTGCCCCCATACACTGCTGCCCCATACACACACATACACTGCAATACTCACACACACACTGCAACTGTGACACACACATACTGTCCCACACATACACTGCTGCCCTCACACACACACTGCTCACACACTGTCCCCCTCACACACACACACACTGCACCACTCACACACACACACCACTGCTCCTATGCCCTACTACTGCCCCATTTCCCAGAAGACCTCAGGTAAGTTGTCAAACTGTTCTTAAACGGTTTGACTACTTACTCTGGGAGGGGGTCCCGGCACTATTGACACCATAACCACTACACTGAGCTGTAGTTTTTATTGTGTCTGGATTATTTCTTTAAATAATCTACAAGTGCCCCTCCCGAGATCAGGCTCTGGATCCGCCACTGGCATGCGCATTGATGGCGACACACTGAACAAAAAGAAACAATAGGCAATAGGAAAGGAAACAGTTTGAAAATTAAAATAAAATGGGCATTTCACAATAAGGATACAAGCATGTTTGAAGGAACACTATAGGCACCCAGATCATTAAAGTGGTATGGGTGCAATGTCCCTATCTTCCTTAATCCTGCAATGTAAAACATTGCAGTTTTCGAGAAACTGCAATGTGAGCATTGCAGTAATAAGACTGCTTCTAGTGGCTAATTACCAGACAGCCAAGTCTAAGTCCCCAAAATAAACTCTAAGTCCCCTAAATGACACTGGACGTCCTCACACTCTGCATGAGGATATCCAGCGCCAGTCAAATCCCAATAGGAAAGCATTATGTTAATCCTTTCCTGTGGGGATGGTCTAAAGTGCTCTCAGCACTCGCTGGACATGCACATTAGGTATCCCCCATCGGATGACATTGGATGAGGCGGTTGAGTAAATAAAGCGATTTTTAACCCTCTATGAGCCATAGTTGGGTTTTTTAACCCTCTATGAGCCATAGCTGGCGCAGGGGAGGTGTCAGGATTACTGTTTGATCCAGCACGTAGAACTGTACAGTACGGATGACAAATAAGTAACGTATTACCGGTCCTTAGAATGGCCGGATTTAACGTACAAAGAATAGTCAAAAATACTAGCCGAGGTCAGGGAACACAGAAAGGGACACAGCGATGAGGAAAGCCAGGAGTCAGGATACCAGAATGTAGAGAAGTCAATAAACAAAGCCAAAGTCAAAGTCAAAAACCAGGTAGAAAACTATAAACAGGAACGCACTCTCAGACAACCACAAGGGAAACCACAACAGGGCACTGAGCAGGCTGAGAACTGGGCCTAAATACCCCTCCTTTAGTTCTGATAGGCTGTAACCGGCCTTTGACCCCAAAGTCAGTTACCAGGTTTCATTTGCATAATTGCTGCTCAGCGTTAACCCTTCTGTGGATTAGGTTGCTGCTCGGCACAACTTTTCCTGTGTGGACAGTAAATGTCATTAATCACTTTTCTCTAAGCGGATGAATACATGACACCAGGTTTCATTTGCACAATTACTGCTCAGCATTAACCCTTCTGTGGATTAGGTTGCTGCTCGGCACAACTTTCCTGTGTGGACAGTAAATGTCATTAACCACATTTCTATAAGCGGATGAATATGTGACATTACCCTCCACCTGAAGAACGCCCACCGGGCGGACAGGACCAGACTTGAGAGGAAATTTAGCGTGAAAAGCGTGGATCTTACGGCCCGCATGCAGGTCAGGAGCCGAAACCCAAGAACGATCAGCAGGACCGTAACCTTTCCAAACAGCCAAGTACTGTAAAGTGCCCCGAGAAAACCTTGAATCCAGGATAGAAGATACCTCATACTCTTCCTGACCACCCACCACCACCGGAGGGGGAGGAACACAAGGAACAGTATATCTATTGCAGACAAGAGGTTTGAGTAAGGACACATGAAAAGTGTTGGGAATCCCTAAAGATGCAGGAAGAGCCAGAGAGTAAGACACTGGATTGATCCTACGAAGCACTCTATAGGGACCAAGGAATCTGGGGGCAAACTTCATGCTAGGGACCTTAAGCTTGATGTTGCGAGATGACAACCAAACCCGGTCCCCCACTTGGTACACCGGGTTGGCACTCCTACGCTTATCAGCAAAATGTTTGAAGCGTTCAGCAGCAGCCCCTAGAGCAGTTTGAACCTTAACCCAGGTATCCCGAATGGAGGCCAGACGCTCATCCAGTGTCAGGGTCTTACCTGGGTTGGGAGTCTGTAGCGCAGATATGTTGCTCACCCTTGCAGATAGCCACAGGCCAAAGTGGTCAGGTAAGAATTCACCCGGCCTGTGGGTCTGTGCACGGGGGCTGTGCAGGATGAAGTACCAAGTCGCAGGACAGGCAAGGACTCAAACAGCAGGATCGTCAAAGGATAGCCGAGGTCAAAGGATGCCAGAAGACAGGAACAACGAGGAGTAGCCGAAGTCAAGGGATGCCAGAGGTCAGAGTAAACGTAGTCAGAAGCCGGGGTCAATAACAAGTAGCAGCTCAAACGACAGGAACACTGGTACAAAGCACACAACAGGATCAAAGACTTGATCCTGATCACAGGGCGAGGCTGAGTTTAAATACCCTGCTAATGTCTGATCAGGGTCAGGTGAAGCACATCCAAAGTCAAGGTACAGCCCCCAGAGTAATAGACATGCCAGGATGAACAGGACCAGAATGACATGTGGAATACAAAAGCTGCTGTGGCTCAGAGAAAGGAAGCAGGACCAGGACTGCAAAGTTCTCCGGTTCAAGTCCCTTGTTGGGAACTCCATGGGTGACCACGTCTGGCCGTCTGTTTGCTGCGGCGAGAACTGTGACATCCAGAGCAGGAATGGCAGTATCAGAAAATACCGCAGGGAGAACCGTAGGATGCCTACCATTATTGACAAAAAATGGACTGTGCCCAGAGGAGTCATGAACAGCATTGTTTCTAGCGAACTCGGCCCACGGGAGTAGTTCGGACCAATTGTCTTGTGTGCTATTAATAAAACAACGCAAATAAACTTCTAATGACTGGTTAGCCCTCTCAGCTGTACCATTGGTCTGTGGATGGTAGGAGGAGGAGAAGGAGAGATCAATCCCCAATTGTTTACTGAACGCCCTCCAGAACCTGGACACAAACTGAGAGCCCCTATCAGACACAATATTGTGGGGGATGCCATGCAAACGGACAATTTCACGTATGAAAATTAGGACCAAATCTTGCGAAGATGGCAACTTCTTGAGAGGAATGAAGTGAGCCATCTTAGAAAATCGGTCTACAACCATGAGAATAGTAGTGAACCCAGCAGAGCTAGGAAGCTCAACAATAAAGTCCATGGATAGGTGGGACCATGGAATCTCAGGAACAGGAAGAGGCTGCAACAGGCCACAAGGAAGTGCATGAGTCACCTTAGAAACTGCACACACAGAACATGCCTGCACATACTCCTTTACATCTTTCCTGAGTGAATCCCACCAAAATGATCTAGTGATCGCGGCAGTGGACTTATTGATGCCCGGGTGTCCAGCAGTTATATTGTCATGGAACACTTTCATGATATTAACCCTTTCACATAGGGGAACGAACAGTTTATCACACGGTTTACCACTGGGCGCCTGAGGCTGGGCCTCCAATATGGTGCCAAGCAGTGGAGAAGACAGTGAGAGGACAGTAGTAGCAATAATACACTCTGGTGGAATAATAGGAGATGTCATCTGTTCCGGAGCTGACTCATTATCAAATTGCCTGGACAAGGCATCAGCCTTGGTATTTTTAGAACCAGGTCTATAAGTAATGAGAAAGTTAAAACGTGAAAGGAACAGTGACCATCTAGCCTGTCTGGAAGACAAACGTTTGGCATCCCCTATATATGCCAGATTTTTGTGGTCGGTTATGATCAACAGGGGGTCCTTGGAACCCTCCAAAAGATGTCGCCACTCCTTGAGGGCAAGAATAATGGCCAACAGTTCTCTATTGCCAATATCATAGTTGCGCTCAGCAGGAGACATCTTTCTGGAGAAGTAGCCACAAGGATGCAATGGTGTTCCCTGGCTTTCTCTCTGAGAGAGAACAGCCCCTACCCCTCTCGGATGCATCAACCTCCAATATAAAAGGTTTACTGGTGTCAGGATGTTTTAGTATGTCCGCAGAGGCAAATCTTTGTTTAAGAGTCTCAAAAGCATTCACAGCCTCTTTGGACCATACCGTGCTACTAACCCCTTTGCGAGTCATATTTGTGATTGGGGCTATTACAGAAGAAAATCCCTTGATGAATCTTCTGTAATAGTTGGCAAAACCAATAAACCTTTGAATGGCTTTTAAACCAGAGGGTAATGGCCAGTGTAGTACAGCCTCTAGTTTTTTAGGATCCATTTGAAATCCCGATGCAGAGATGTTGTAACCCAAAAAGTGGACTTCAGGCTGGTCAAATATGCACTTTTCTAATTTACAATAAAGTTTATTTTTCAACAACGTCTGCAGAACCTGTTTCACATGGGAGTGGTGAGTTTGAAGATCAGGGGAATACACCAAAATATCGTCCAAATAAACCAAGACAAATGAGTAAATGAATTCCCTGAGTACATCATTTATAAAGTCTTGGAATACGGCCGGGGCGTTGCATAACCCAAATGGCATTACCAGATATTCATAGTGTCCACTACGGGTATTAAATGCCGTCTTCCACTCATGATTCTCTTTAATTCTAACCAAATTGTAAGCGCTCCTAAGGTCAAGCTTAGTAAATACTTTAGCTCCCTGAAGTCTATCGAACAATTCGGAAATGAGTGGAATAGGGTATGCATTTTTTACAGTGATTTTATTAAGTGCCCTGTAGTCTATGCAAGGGCGTAACTCACCACCCTTTTTCTCAACAAAAAAGAATCCTGCACCAGCTGGTGAGGATGACTTTCTTATGTGCCCTTTGCTCAAGGATTCTTTGATGTATTCCTCCATTATTTTACTCTCCTGGGGAGATAAGGCATAAACTGCCCCCTTAGGTGGCATAGCGCCTGGAAACAGGTTAATGGCACAGTCATATGCTCTGTGGGGAGGCAATACATCAGATTGAGCCTTGTTAAACACCTCCTGAAGTTCTCGGTATTGTATGGGAACTCCAGGAGTTTGGGGAGTGGTAGTGGGAAGGTCAATAGTATCCAATCTCTTTAGTACTGGTTTTATACATCTCCCCATACACTCTTTACCCCATTCTAATATCTCCCCATTAGCCCAGTCAATATAGGGATTGTGCTTACTCAGCCACGGAAACCCTAATATGATAGGACATGATGGAGAAGTAATAACCTGAAACGTCATCTCCTCCCTATGGGAGGCCCCAATGGAGATCGTAATAGGGACAGTTTCGTGGGTTATAAGCGGTTGTGTGAGTGGTCTACCATCAATAGCCTCTACAGCTAGCGGCGTAGGTCTCTCCCTGACCGGTATCTCATTACCCCTAATAAACTGGACATCAATAAAATTTCCAGCAGCACCTGAGTCCATTAGGGCACTGCAAGAAAACTTCTTGTTATCAAGGGAAATAGATACCTCAAGGAGGAATCTACTTTTGTTTTTGTTAGAGGACAACTCCATCACACCTAAGATCTGTCCCCTTAAGGTTCTTAGGTGCGGAAGTTTTCCGGACGCACTGGACAATTAGTTATCATATGTCCCTTTCTACCGCAATATAGGCATAACCCCTCCCTTCTCCTATACTGTTTTTCGGCCTCTGACAGTCTAGTGACCCCCAACTGCATAGGTTCGGGTTCGGACTGTACAGGGAGGTTAGACAAAACAGGTTTAGAGAATTGAGGTGCTAGGGACATAGCCGTACGTCTGGTCTTGCTTCTGGTGACTTCTCTGAGTCTTAACCTATTATCAATATGCATGACAAACGTAATAAATTCGTTAAGACTCTTAGGTAATTCTTTAGCGGCTATCTCATCTAGTATAGTCTCTGAGAGACCCTTTTTGAATGCTGAGATTAACCCATTGTTAGTCCAGTCTACCTCGGAAGCTAAGGTACGGAATTCAATAGCATAATCCGAGATAGACCGGTTACCTTGTCTGATGTGCATTAGGGCAGTGGAGGCGTCATCCTCTCTACCCAATGGCTCAAACGTGAGCTTGAATTCGGCAAGGAATTCCTGGTAATTATGAGCTATGCTCCGATTACTCTCCCACAACGGATTAGCCCAGGCAAGGGCCTTGCCCTTTAATTGATTCATTAGATAACCAATTCTTGCTCTGTCCGTGGGGAATGACCCTGGTGAGGCCTCAAAATGGTACTCCACCTGATTAAGAAAACCCCTGCATTCCTGGATATTGCCATCAAACTGTAGGGATGGTGATAAGGAGATGCAAGGAGTCCTATTAACAGTGGGTGGAGGTACACAGGGTAGAGGTGCTATAGGAGGAGACGCTGCAGGCTGCAGATGCTCCGTTCTAGCGAGAAGCGTACTTAAAGCCTGAGTGAATTGATCCATGCGGTGATCATTCTCCTCTAATTTCCTCTCGCAAGCAGCTATGTGCTGACACAGTTCTACAGGATCTATGGCCATGTCGTAATGTCAGGATTACTGTTTGATCCAGCACGTAGAACTGTACAGCACGGATGACAAATAAGTAACGTATTACCGGTCCTTAGAATGGCCGGATTTAACGTACAAAGAATAGTCAAAAATACTAGCCGAGGTCAGGGAACACAGAAAGGGACACAGCGATGAGGAAAGCCAGGAGTCAGGATACCAGAATATAGAGAAGTCAATAAACAAAGCCAAAGTCAAAACCAGGTAGAAAACTATAAACAGGAACGCGCTCTCAGACAACCACAAGGGAAACCACGACAGGGCACTGAGCAGGCTGAGAACTGGGCCTAAATACCCCTCCTTTAGTTCTGATAGGCTGTAACCGGCCTTTGACCCCAAAGTCAGTTACCAGGTTTCATTTGCATAATTGCTGCTCAGCATTAACCCTTCTGTGGATTAGGTTGCTGCTCGGCACAACTTTTCCTGTGTGGACAGTAAATGTCATTAATCACTTTTCTCTAAGCGGATGAATACATGACACCAGGTTTCATTTGCACAATTACTGCTCAGCATTAACCCTTCTGTGGATTAGGTTGCTGCTCGGCACAACTTTTCCTGTGTGGACAGTAAATGTCATTGTTACATACACAGCTTCATATTTCTAACACTATAGAATCCCTTTTTCTGACAAGACAGCATGCACGTTTAACTAACAAGACAACTGGATGTTTTCTGTTTTCTGAAAAAGGAAATTCTCTTGTTCAGTTTGCTTTTCCTCCCAGATTCACTCCCCTTTATAATTGCACAACAACAGGGATATCTCTAGTCTCCCTTAAACCACTACTACTATTCTTATACAACTTCTGAACCTTGTACAGGTGTGCTTCAAGTACAGGGAACCCCTTGGAGGCATTATTATTTTATGTCATCCGTCTGTACGAGGTGCGTCTTTACCCCACCCCTTTTTATCCAAGGTCAGGTTCTTTTTCACTGTTCATTGCAGTGTGTTACATCAATACATTCTTAGCATGTGCAGAACAGCTTACAAACAGTCCAGGAATGCCGTCCAACCACAGATTTGTAGATATCATTAAAAGGGCTTTCCCTCTTTGCTTTCTCTGACGCAGGGTTCCCTTGTTTCTGAGGCAACCATACATTTGTATACCTGTGTGCGTATAAAGATAAGCCTGCATTTTTTTATCAATATGCTTGCTAATCTTTAACCAATACTTTGCATGTCTGTGTCAGCAGGGAATGCAACTTTTGGCACCCCAGCTGCTGAAGACATCAACTCCCGACGTGTCTAATCATCCTAAGGTTAGTGCTGAGTGCTTTATTTTTATTTTTTTAAATACTTTGTTTAGATGGTAACTTGTAGGAGGGTTAAGAAATAATTATAAGGTTCATTACTATGCATTAAAATTGCCTCAGTAGTACAAAATTCAGGTAAATTATGTAATATTTATTACATTTGTAGATAGGCTTTGAATGTGAGGTTTTGGATCAATCGGTTGTCTGCTGAAAATCACCACAGGAAAGGTTAAATTCTGGAAAAAGCATAAGAATTTTAAAATGTTATCAGTTGCTTCCAGATTTATCCAGAGTTTTCTGCAGTGAGGCAGATTCAGATATTTCTATTTGTCTTTTCTTTACTTCAAACGAAAAAAGGCACAAGAATAGCCCCAGGAACATGGTGGCATGCTGGTTAGCACTGGAGCTGAAACGTCATATGGTAACTCAGTGTGCCATCTGATTTGCCCTCAGGACTTCCAGTCACCAGACAGATCGACTCTGTTAGGAAGACTAAAGTAAAGTTGAATGTGAGAATATGATTATCTGCACTTGCTCTGCATTTGTAATTAAAATTCAGGTAATTCAAAACCCCCCAAAAAAGCACTTCTGTGCTTGGGCAGCCCTGATTGGCTGCCTGTCCTTTGTGAGCAGACATAAGATACGTAAAGTTAATTGCATCACAGGCACACCTATCAGTCTGCTCCATCCCACTTACCTCTCTCTCACTCGTTATCAAACATGCCAACATTGGCATGTCTCATCCTGTTAGATTTAGGATTCACTGTTAATTCTTATTAAAACACCTTCCTGGAGCGTCTTACAGACTGACAAATTATTGGAAAGCACAGACCCAATAGTAAGAGCCATTCAACCATTGCTGAAGTTGCTGAGATCATGGTTATTTCATTCAGTTAGTAAGAACTTCTTCCTGACTGAATAAAACATCTTTTTTAAAACTGCCATGATTCATTCATTTATTTACCTCATCGTTTACTGTATCAAACGATGGTTATGCAGGATTTCATATGCATCAACCAATGCCTTAAAGGCTTGTTTTCCCTCAAGGTAAAAAAAAATGCTGCTGGACCCCTTATAAATTAGTATCTGGTTGGAAAGCATACCATTTGCTAATTCCAATGGCTGGATGTTTATTTTCTCACAATTCATTTGGGCAGCATGAAATGCAGTAATATTTTCTCAACAAGACTTTTTTTATATATATTTTATTTAGTCACCCATTATTTTGGTAAACATTCTTGGTAAGAATGCCTACAGGTCTAGTAGCAAATAAGTGGTTGGTGAACCGCAGCCATGGTAATTTAGCAGAGTAGTGAAGAGGTCCAAGCCATCTCCTGCACAAATATCTAAAGCTTTTACTCCAAATCATTTTCTATAATGCAAACTTGCAATAGAACACCAAGAAGACACCAAGAGGACTAGCAGAGATTTTAAAATCTCAGCTAAATGTCATATTCAAAGTTATCAGGGAACTATAAGTCCTATTGTTGCCATGGGCCCCTATATGCTATTTAGTCTCAAAGTACAAAATTCATATTTTGCAATTATTACAAAACCAATATAAATAGATTTAAACCATTTTGGCCAGCCTTGGTGTAGTCAGTCTCACATACACCTCTTTGAACTAGTAACTTTTCAATTAGAATAAAAAAACAAATGCACATCTTCTTCTATCAAGCACTGAAAACGTGCAGAACAGGATTCTAGAAGGAGGCCTCATTTTTTTTTTTGGCAGAGAAATGAGGGGAGTCCCTTTGAAGAGATATAAATAAACTAGCAATGCCAAGCTCCATAGGAATTCAAAGCAAATAAAAAGAAAAAAACAAACTTTGAGAGTAAGCTGTGATTAATGTGATGTGACGTAAAAGAGAATCTGTTTTCATTTGCTGGAGTGACTTGTGTACACTGGCAAAATCTAGAGTTATGTTCCAGGCTCAATGAAAATATAGCAAAATACTGTGTAATATTAAGGATAAGTAAAATCTGACAAAGGAAAATCTTTGGATTTTGACACACATAATGATTGACCAAATTAGCGTGCTATTCATAATGCACAGCAGACAAAGTTGCAGATGTAGTTTTTATGTAACAGACATAAGTTTGCATATGGATAGATTCAAGGAATAACCTATGTGCAGAGTCAGAGATGGATCCACAATGTGGAACATGTTCGATCTGCCAAAGCAAATTGTTTTCGGAGATTAGTGATGTGGATTAGGTCATCTGGCTGATTACTGAAAACAATAGAGGAATCTAGAGAGAACAATTATATAAGAGTTTACGAGTGTTTATCACATGGAGAAATGTTAAAGGGATGATCTGTTGTCTAACCATGTACCGGGGTACCTATACATAGCTAATGTAGGGCTAAATAATTCTCCCTGTCCCATATCCAGGTCTCTGTTGGCAGCTTTGCATTCATTTGGCAGAGTTTAGCATGTTTTTAAAGGAACAAAAATTATTATCTGTCAGCCTGGTTTTTACCAGTGCACAATTGTGTGTTTTTGAATTCAAAAAGCAAGTTTAAATGAGTATATTTGAAAAAAAAAAGTCTAGATAGTGATTTTTTCAGGATATACATCCTAATGTCCTCATCAACCTATTGTTCCTGTAACATTTCGTAATGGTCTCATCTATTTCCCCCTTTATAATATAGTAAAGCTCTGCGCACTATGATGGCGCTATATAAATAATGATAATAATAATGCAATGTGGACTGCAAGCTCCTATGGTTCTTGTTACAGGACAATGGTGCTAATTCATTATTTCACCAGCAGTTTTCGTTTCTGTTGTTTTTTACCAGTGCACAATTGTGTGTTTTTGAATTCAAAAAGCAAGTTTAACCCCTTAAGGATATATGACATGATTCCCTTTTATTCCAGAAGTTTGGTCCTTAAGGGGTTAAATGAGTATATTTGGGAGTCTGGATAGTGATTTTTTCATGATATACATCCTAATGTCCTCATCAACCTATTGTT
Source organism: Pelobates cultripes (assembly GCA_933207985.1). Taxonomy (NCBI): domain Eukaryota; kingdom Metazoa; phylum Chordata; class Amphibia; order Anura; family Pelobatidae; genus Pelobates; species Pelobates cultripes. The sequence goes on along the minus strand of OW240916.1, from coordinate 78,554,977 downwards.
CCTGTAACATTTCGTAATGGTCTCATCTATTTCCCACTTTATAATATAGTAAAGCTCTGCGCACTATGATGGCGCTTTATAAATAATGATAATAATAATGCAATGTGGACTGCAAGCTCCTATGGTTCTTGTTACAGGACAATTGTGCTAATTCATTATTTCCCCAGCAGTTTTTCGTTTCTGTTGTTTTTTACCGGTGCACAATTGTGTGTTTTTGAATTCAAAAAAGCAAGTTTAAATGAGTATATTTGGGGGGGGGAAAAAGTCTGGATAGTGATTTTTTCATGATATACATCCTAATGTCCTCATCAACCTATTGTTCCTGTAACATTTCATAATGGTCTCATCTATTTTCCCCTTTATAATATAGTAAAGCTCTGCGCACTATGATGGCGCTATATAAATAATGATAATAATAATGCAATGTGGACTGCAAGCGCCTATGGTTCTTGTTACAGGACAATTGCGCTAATTCATTATTTCCCCAGCAGTTTTTCGTTTCTGTTGATTTTCATCTTTATATGCAACATCTTGTCTGGTCGGATGGTAGCAATGTCTCAGATAAGATGCCATTTATATAGACAACTTTTCTAAAATGACTGGATGTGTTATGTCCTCTCTGTGTGATATTTCAGTAGGTGGATTTTAAGAGGCAGATATTACCGAAGGGAGGGGGTTAATGGTGCAATATTACATACATTTAAAAATGGAATTATTTTGATTGTGCATGTTCATCCTATTTAAAATCGCCTTTGACAAGTGTGACCTGCCTGCTGCTTACTTCCCATTTTCCAACAACTGAAACTTCCTCTTGTCTTTCTCTACTAGTCATTCTTCATCATAATGACACAGTACATTGGACATCTATATTGCAACATTACTCCTACACTTGTGTAAACTCTTCAACTTGTTCCAGAACCCTCCATGCCTTGTTCAGTTATGTGCCATCTGCAATATATACCTTTCTTATTCACTGATAGGATCCATATCTACATGCTAATCCAGATCTCTTCAGGATGATTGCAAGACCTCCAATTATGAATATCTGTTCAAATCTATGGAATAGAACTTACTTAAATTCTTGTTTATCGATTTGTTTTGAAAGATTTGCCGGCATTAAAGGAGCATACCTTTATGGGGACGGGAGCGTTGCATATATCCCACAAACCTCTGTATAGTATGGTGTTTGCAACCATAAGATGGTGCCTGGACATTCCTGACTTTAAGTATTATTCTAATTTAAGAGTCTCAGGTAATTGTCAACATGCCAAAGTCTGCAAAGATATGTTAGAAATCTGTGCTAGAATTTACTTAAACATTTATCTTGTTGTATAGCTTCTCTGTCTTTGTCAAACGCAAGAAATGTGACATTATGCACTCCCATTAGCGGAGAATTTTAAAGATGACCTAAAATACATAGCTGCTGGGACAAAACAATCCATGAAGAATATGTATTAGACGTAGACAGGTAAAGTATTTATATTTCCTTCCGTAGGCATCATAGGCCAGTTTAAAAAAAAAAAAAATCATGGAGAAACTATTCTACCAAACTCTTACATTTCCTTTCTAGAACTCTGATGTTTATATAATAAAAAAAATCCCAAGGAATACGGAAAGATGGATTTGTTGCATGTTGTATTGCTCCAAAAGAGGCAACATTTCAATCAAGTGGTCTAGTTGACCAATGAACTACGTGCTGCAATCTCTAGCAATCTCTAGCACATACCTTTTAACTGTCCCCATTTAGGAAGAACAGCACCAATGTTTGGCCCATATCCCCCTGTCTCTCTTTTCTATTCTAATGTCCCTCTTTTTTGGGGGATATTGTTAACGTGTCTTCACAGCAATAACCCTTACAGTACTGTGTGTCATTAAATAAGTATGTTTAAATAAGATACATTGTTCTTGTTCTATGTTACATTTTAGTTGCATAAATTATTATTAGAAAGTCACTTAAATGAACACGTTTGTCTTTAGTGTTAGGAATACAAAGCTGTATTCCAAACACTAAAGTGTCCCTCTGCTTCTGTGCCTCCCGAACTGCTAGGTACTTAGTGATTATAGCTCGCAGTTCGGGGCGATGATTTGTACGTTACCAAGAATCAAACTGCAGCGTGAAAGTAAACTCCAGAGATTCATCAGTCACATACCCAAACATCATTCAGGTCAGATGGCCAGCTTTTATGCGATTCAAGAGTACAGTAAACACACCTATAAAAACTCCCCCAACAAGCCCACAAAAATCTGAGTCACCATGACTCTGCATAAAATACAAAATATGGAAAATACATAATAATACACACAAAACATCTTGGACCCCCATAAATGTCATATCCCCATGTAGGCTGGATCTGAGTGCCAAAGTTGTCCAAATAGCGCTGAAATCCCAAGAACACAGCCAAATCGCCACCGAGGTAAAGTTTTGACCGACCGCTCATGAGGCGCCTGTCCGAAATAGTTTCTGTGGTAGCGGTCGGTCAATTCTGGGAGTTCCAAACCAAGCAAAACAACAAATGGTTCCCTGGCTCATAGGTAGGGTTTGTTCGCCTTGTCCGTAGGAACAAACCTACCGAACAGCATTCTTCTGTCTTGCCCATGGAAAGAAGCAGGCATTCGCAAAGTTGACCAGTGTTCACAGGGTCGATTGTCCGACTTGGAGTTCCAGACACTCAATGACCAAGTCCCGCTGTCTCTTTTCATGCGAGAAGATGGCCGCCATTTTCTCCAACATGTGTTCTTTGGTTAAACGAATGGCGGCCACACAGATAGAGTACTAATTCCTGCAGTTTTCTTTGAACTTAATGAGCTGGGGGGTGGTCGATGTTCGGTAGATTTAACCCTAGATTAACGGTTGCTTAAAGCACCCCGTGCAGTGCCTGTTTGGGTATGATTCCAACACTGAGTGACTTGACGACTAGATACAGAGGCAACACCCCCTAGCCCTGTTTTGTGTTTTGTTCTTTATTTGTTTACCTATATGTTAAACCCGTCATACAAAATCAGAAAACTGAATAAGGTTTTTTCTTTCTGTATAATTCCCGAGATTTCCAAATCTGAAATGGAGACCTGCGTGTCTCACGCCATAATTCATACTGTGTAACCTCTGTGGTTTCCAATGTTTTACGTTAACATATTTACCGATGACCTTACTTTCGAGACCTTTGTGTCTCAATTGATGCCATTTTCCACTGGTATGTTCAATTGCAAGTTGAATAAAATAGATATTTACAAAAAAAACTAAACATGCAGATGAATGGTATTTAGACTGCAGCTCTCAACACCTGTATTCTAGTGGTCTTCAGACAATAACACTCGTACCCCACTTGTTAGCCCTCTCGTGTAAAAAAATACAGGAACACCTCAAGGCCTTGTACACTCATGTGACGTTTGAACTACATACCTTCCTTAATCACTGACAGAACACAAATGTACATGCTAATACTGATCTCTTAAGACTGATTACAAGCTTAAAGGCATGTTCCAGCCTGGAGTCGACCCATTATTTCTAATGATATATGTAGAGGGGAGGGCCTTGAGGGGTCGCTTCGGGAAGTAAAATATGGAGGGGACAATCTTTCATGTAGAAGACTTGCATAAGGAAGGGGACAAATATTACTGATGATATACAGGTTTCTAATTGCATTTGAGTGCCTCACAGTGCTGTCTGCAAGTGAAGAAGCTGATCACGTCCGTCGCCAGCGTGCAGTACATGCTTGCAACAAACGGAATTATTGCACAAAACTTAGTGTGGGACACAATTATATGCTGCTAAATCACATGTGCCAAGGATGCAACTACACCCTGGCACAAATTTTAAAATGTCTTGAAATGTAAATTTCAAGCAGCAACACTGCACATACAACTTGCTCTTGCTTTGTGGGAACATTATTGTGCTGGAGTGTTGCTATTTGCATTGCAGTCACCACAATTCACTGTTTAGTTAATAAATGCGCAAATGTTTTGCTTTCTTTGTATGCTTGTATATATAGGTATATATCTTTATATTATATTTTATCTTGGATATGAAAGATGTGTAAACATACAGTATATTTTTTTAGCTGTGTTATTCATTTTTTAAAATGTTGAGTCTTCCCTGGAGTAGTGAGTTTTAGAAACTCCCTTGTTTGTGACTGCATATGCTTTCTGGTATGTGATGAGATATTTGGGTTTTCATGTCCTCCTCCTAGCATGCACATTCAATCCACAGAGGGTACTTGACATATAAATTGGAATAAAGTCTCAATTTCTTAGGAAAAAAATGTATCTGAATAGCAGTGCATAACGTTGCTGGCTATCACCCAGGACATCCAAAGGTCAGGGATGGGATAACATGCTGACAAATAGAAGTTGATGTATAAACTGTAATTCTTGGATAAAATGCTAAAAAAAATTCACCAAATTAAATGTTCCTGTATACTTTGTTCCAGAATTCATCTTTTTTTTGTCAATCTTTCTTTTATTGAGGCACACTTTAATAGGAGTACAGAATGAAGAAGAGGGGATGTACAGTATTTATACATATTAGGTACATGCTAACATAGTGTAACATCTCCTATGAGTGGCAGCCTCATTTTATATTGATTAAGCATTCAAACATATTAATAACGCGTTTGGCGTAATAACAGTGAAACAGGATTACAAGTTAAGCAGTTTCTACCTTAAAGGACCACTCTAGGCACCCAGACCACTTCAGCTTAATGAAGTGGTCTGGGTGCCAGGTCCAGCTAGGGTTAACCCATTTTTTTATAAACATAGCAGTTTCAGAGAAACTGCTATGTTTATCAATGGGTTAAGCCTTCCCCCAAAGCCTCTAGCGGCTGTATCATTGACAGCCGCTAGAGGCGCTTGCGTGCTTCTCACTGTGATTTTCATAATGTGTGTAACAACAAGCCCAGTATGCCTACAAAAAGACAAATGGATTATACAGCCGTTCGGTATTTTTGTAAGCATTCACCATGCGAATACTTACCTGCCTTAACAGGCCACCCTGACTGTTAATTATGGCCAATTTACCTCCCTGGTTGATGGGCATTGTATTCGATAACACTCGTACCCCACTTGTTACATCCAAACTTTGGGGAAAAACTGTTTTAATTATGTTATGTGGTTATCTGAGGGGGGGGAATTTGCCAAATGTATATTGCATGGATTGGTTACTCTGCTAATTATGTGGGTGTCTCCCTTGCATGAGCAGAATCTCATAAAAGCAGAGTGTGTGTCATTAAACCTCAGTTCTTCTTGACCCTTCAAAACGTAGCCTTGTCTCGTTCTTGAAAGGGGAATCTCTGCAGCTTAATCACTTAGCTCTTTTCAGAGCTGCACCTGGTTTCCACTCCTGATCCAGCAGAAGGGAATAGGCGACTCCATTACTACACAGCGACTGCCAGGAAGAAAAGGACGTCCCTAACGGCTGGTACCCTCTCTACACCAGGGTAGCCGTTACAATGTGATTGATAATGCTTTCCTATGCGACTGGCTGAATGCGCACGTAGCTCTTGCCGCGCGTGCGCATTCAGCCGACGGGGCGGATCGGAGGCGGAGAGGAGGAGGAGAGCTCCCCGCCCAGCGCTGGAAAAAGGTAAATTTTTACCCCTTTCCCCCTTCCAGAGCCGGACGGGAGGGGGACCCTGAGGGTGGGGGCACTCTCAGGGCACTATAGTGCCAGGAAAACGAGTATGTTTTCCTGGCACTATAGTGGTCCTTTAAGCGGTTATACCTAAATCATTTCTGCTATCTCTCTAGCTAGTAACAAGGTCGGTCAAATTAAACTGAGAGCAGGTTGTATGTGTATGCTTAAGGATGACTGCGTTGATGATAAGTACACTATGTGTGAGTTAGCCTGCTAGAGCCATATTACGTATTTACACTGGGTAAGCACAATATATGAGAATGCCAGCATCTCCCTATAGCTGTTCACAAGCTCCAGCCCAGGATGCAGTATAAAGTTAGACATTAGTAGGTCCACATAGTGACGTCTAGGGCCCCCTGATCAGTACGCTTACCGACTAGCGAATTGTCAGAATTCATCTTTATATTGAATCACTATTGGGTCTAGGTGGCACAAAGCATTCAAACTGCATATAAGATGCAGCAAGATCAGACACCTGGAAACTCTAAAATGAATGAATATGAACATTATTTATTAGAGTGCATGTGACTATGTTTTCTCAGGCCAACAAATGTTAATAAAAGAAACAAAGGAGGTGTGACAAATGCTCCTTCCCCAGAACGTTTGCCACGGACTCCTGGAGGAATGTGGAAGCCAGCCTCCTGCCCACCGACTATGGTCCAGGTCTGGGACACCATTAGGGAGTTAGCCTGCCCAGCCGCCTTAGTAGCTTGTGCTGGGTGCCCCTGGTTCGGCACTTTCCCTTCATGGAACTGAACGCTAATGGAACCGAACACTAGCTCTCTGGCGGCTGTTTGCATGAACCAAACCCACAAATAGTCCTCAGCGGTACTTAGCTGCGACCACTATGGAACCAATTTCGGCATGAGGACTTTGTGGGTTCACGGTCACCTGGGTGGGGCCTCGCCGTGAATGTTATGGAACCGTTTTCTGCACTAGGTGACTGTGTGGTTTCCGGACAACTTGGTTTGCGGTTTTGAATCACTTTAAAATCCGCCAGGAGATCGCTTTTTGGAGAGAAGGTGTCTGAGACTAAGGGGAACAAACGCTACCTATAAGCCAGACAGAGCACCTCATATTGGGGCTGCAGGAGCTCCCGAAAGTTGACCGGCAAAAGCACCAAACACCCTGAAACTATTTTGGGCATAGGACCACGTGCAGCTGGTCAGAACTTTAACATGGTGGCGTTTCCCCTATACTGCATGGATCTCAGCGCTATAATTGAAATGAAGAGAAATCTCAACGTATCTTTCCTGGTAAAATATTTTATATATAAACAAATAAATAAATAAAATTGGAGAACTTGGATGCTCAGATCAGGGCTATTTGGGCATGTATTATTTGTGGGGTTATTTAATGTTTTTATTATGTTTTGGGGTACTTTTAAGTTTTAATATTTTTGTGTTTGGCTCTCTGTTCCAGGGAGATAATTAGCGGTCTTTAACGCAATTATCTCCCAGGCCCAGAGATTCCCTGGAAGGGCTTGTGCTGAAAACAATGGAGACCCGCTGCTGGGGTCTGTGCTTAAAATGGCTCATTAAAATCAGTTGTACTCCCAGAACTATGTGTTGTCTAGTTACTGGGAGGGGAAAGGGCTAATTACTACTCAGCACCTTGTTCCAGGTCATGGAGGATTCGGCTGGGGAAGTCCTTGTAAGGACTACAGCTTCCAGGACTGTGTGTCGTCCAGTCCCTGGGTTCCAGGACAGAGAGACTCCAGCAGGACCCCAGTCAAGTCACGGCGACAGGGGCAGAAGCGCAAATGTTTTCCCTGGTTCCAGCTAGAAAGCCGTCCTTGGCGGCGATACCCAGCCGGGGTACAGGGAGCTCCACTACAGGAGGGTGCTACAAGGATGGCAAAGACCTTATGAGTTCGAGGAACACCAGTATGACCAGAATGCAAAGTCATCTATGCCTTTCTCCTATAGAAAACGATGAATACAAGAACACTGCTTTTGCTCAAATAAAAAAAATATATTCAAAAGTCACTATTAAATACACAAGCTGCAGATCTCTTGTCTGTAGCGTTTGCAAGGCAGGTGCTCTGGGCAATTGCTACATCTTGAGTTAAGCTCAACTGAGTTAAACTACCAGGAAGTAACAGGACAGTTGTCTGAGGGGGGTGGGAGGAGGGATTAAAATAGGATAATTTATAAAAGTACCAGTTTAGAAAGCTTTGCTTTTTGTAAAATAAAAAAAGAGGACACATTCTTACACTTAAAGCTCTTAAAAATACCAAGTGCTCTAGGGATCCTGGACCTTTAGGTGCAGAAACAGAAAAAAATACGGTGCACAGCTCCTATGACCAAACCCCATTGATTTGAGTTAATGTATGCTATGCTATATGCTTGTCAGGCTAAAATAAATTATTGTGTCGAGAAATTTGGGTCTGTGTTGCTGCATGAGTGCACCTTAATATTCTCGGTTCCCCACCTGTTATGAAACCACCTCTGAGAATGATTAGAGATGGCAGTGCATTGTAGGACTGTCACACAGTTAAAATAGACTCACCAGCTGTCACTTAGTTTCATTTCCTTTTGTGAAAGTGGTTACGCAAGAGTCTTTTCAAGAGTAACTTTCATAAAGGCAAATTTAGCTAATAACTGTGTGTAAATCCTGTTATTTAGTCCATTTTGATCTAACCTTGTGATATAGATAGAACCTTCAGTATTATTTTACACTTTGGCCCTGGCTATAATAACTATGAATGTGAACTATCTAACAATTTTTAAGATATTACTGCCAACAAAAATAATAAATTAATATACAGTCAAGATCCTGTGTGAAAATCAAGAAATCAATTTATAGAACAAAAACTAAATGAGAAAGCAAAGCAAAAGGAAATAAGGATGAGAACTGCAATCTTTCTTAAAGGAAAGAATATGACAAAAGCACTAAAGGAAGATGCAAAAACAGTGCAACGCTAAGGACATTTTCACAGAAAAATCAATGCTACGTATCAAAACATTATTTTAAAGCTGCTCTTAAGTTTGGAAGCTCAAAGAGGTTTTCGAACTTTAGCCTGGTCACACTTATTTAGGATCTTAACAGGACACTCCAGAGATCTGCCTTGTCCAAATACATAAAAGGGCCTTTTTCAAAAGAAATTGTAATTTTAAAGGATTGATTTAGAAATGCCCCCTAGAAAAAGCCATCACTTTAGTTCCAGTATATGTAACTAAACCCCTATTATGGCATAGGCCTGCCACAACACTAGTGTACCCTTCTTGGCCGTTCCTATCCTAGCAACCTACTGCCTGCTCTTATGAGATTAATCCACGTACTTGGGAAATGTAAATTTTATATATTTAGAAGTTCCTCATAGTATTAAGATAAGACTAAATACTGTACAATCCATGGGAACATAGTTTTCTCCCTACGTGTTTCGGCCACAAAGTTTACAGACTTCTTCAGGGGGCAATTCTGAAAAAATAACACAACATAAAGTGCATACAATAAAGTGCATAAAAAAAAACTCCCGCCAAGGCATCCTTTTAAATTCCTTCTTCCCATAAAAGTCTTTCCATTATCCATTGCTTATTCTGGCAATCTGTATCTTCTCCTCTACACACCAAGAGGGTCAGCTCGCTTGCAAGCCTAATTTTCCCCTATACATCCCAACTCTGAAATGTGTTACTTCTGGTTTGTGTTCCATCTCTTGGAAGTAGTTGAGGTAGTTAATTTCTCATTAAACTTCTTATTTCTAGAATACTTCTGGAGTCGGTGAGCCTGAAGAAGTTTGCCCATCATGGATGAAACATGTAGGGAGATAACTTTTTATTTCATCCCAACTATATTCCCATCACTTGTACAGGACGTGGAGTTTCAGCAAGTGGGAATTGTGCCTTTTTGTTTTGCTGATTTTAACTTTATCTCATTGCTGTGAGGAATTTCCAAAGTGAAATCAAGAAAAGATGCTGGTCATATACCCATACGTGGGAGATACATTCTTCATTTTTCTTTGAGAGTGCTCTTTTTCTCTATGTATATACATATGCATTTCATCTGGTAGTACATACAGCATTGCCCCATGTGTTTTTATTGGGCTGGGTCCTCTCTCTCTCTGGAGCCCCAGCCTGCCGAGGTGAAGGCTGAGAGTCTCTAGACCGGACCACCAGGGAATGTGGCGTCCCCCCTGGCCAGAGTTAAAAAGCAGGAAGGAGGGGAAAAAATTACATGAACTCTAAAAATGTATTAAATCAAATATTTAAAATTGATCCCTTTTTCACCATCCGCAGAACACAGCTTCTATCCTTCCCCACAAATTCCCACACACAATGCATGCACAATGCATCCTTTGCACATACATCCACTGCATCCACTTTATACACACACTGCATCCCTTACACACACATCACACACTACAGCCCCTACACTCGCATGCATTGCATCAGTTATTCACACGCACACTGTATTTCTTACAGACACACTGCTATCTCCAGTGAGATAGCTCAGTGGGCTAATGCATCATCAGTAGAATCTGTTCAACCCTTGGGTTGCAGGGTTGATTCAGCCCTTCATCCTTCTGAGGTAGATAAAATGACTACCATTAAATTGGGTAATAGTAACAACCCCTGGATGTTGGGCTAAGGTAACATTCCCAGGACATACTTGAAAACCAGAGTAATATGAATGTGCCTTTCCTGGTTAAATAGGTTATTATTATTATTATCCACATACACTGCATTTCTTACTTACACACACGCACTGCATCCACTATTCACACACAATGAATTTTTTGAACATGCACTATACACACACACAGTGCCTCCCTTACACAGACATGCACTGCATCCACTATACAAACACTATGTAAGTGTCCTCTATTAAATTTAAATTGTTGTTTTGCACTGACGTCACCGGAGCCATTGCCCCGGAACTTTTACAGTCAAGTAGTCCCTCCTCCTGCTAGATCCAGGGGCAAAAGCTCTCTGTGACACAGTGTTTAGATGCCAAGCATGCTAGCAGTACCTCGTGGGAAGGCGGTCGATATCAATATTTTCTAAGTCTCAAATTGCACCCCTTGGCAATCGGAGTGAGGTACGCTATAAAACGTTATAGGGATTAATTACATTCATGCCGTTAGCTTAAAGATATGTTGTATATTATTCAATGTTTGTATATGAAGCACTGTAGTTCGAAACTCTGTACATATGAGTTGTATTCCATTGAGGCGATTCATGTAATTTCGCTGTGTGTATGCAAGTAACTAAACTCTAATGTATAACTCTGTTTATAATCCTTTCAGTGAAACTCTGTAAGCGAATGTGTTTTGTATTCCATGTCATTTATTGTTTTCACGGTGCTAAAGATATTGACGTTGGTGGTGTTCAGAACATTCCGCATTTATGCAAAGAATAAAATACTGCACCCGTCAGAAGCTCTCTTCTCCCTTCTTTGTTGATGCCAAAGAGCTGCAACACACTACATGGCCTTAAATACACTGTATTCACTATACACACACATACACTGCATACACTATACACACTACATCCACTATACACACACAGTGCATCCCTTACACAGACATGCACTGCATCCACTATACACACACTACATGGCCTTAAATACACTGTATTAACTATACACACACACACACAGACACACCACTACACTGCATCCACTACACACATTACAGCCGTTACATACATGCACTATGCACACTTTCTCTCTTAAACACAGACACTCTGCATCCTTTATACACACAAACCACTATATCCCCAGCACACACTTCACTTCTTGGACTCAGGGGTGGGTCCTATAGGCAGACTCAGGGAGGGCCCCAGGGGCTCAGGTCTTTAGCTGTGTAAGGGAACCAAAGATTTCTGACGGCAATCTGATGATGTAAAGATATTTCGACCTAAACATCACGATTATAAAGTGATGTCAAACACTTTTTTTGACCAAGAGCAGCATGTGGCATCTTCAAAGCTTTCTTAAATATACTTACAGAGAGAAAAATAAAATAGAACAAAATGTAATTATTTTTCAGTATTGAGTTTACTCCATTGAGGATGGAATGATTTCTTTCAGAAAAGTTGTTTCAGGAATTCAGTGTTCAAATATGTAAAATTGCCAATGTTTCAACAGTATTAAAACAAAATCAACATGCACCTTGTTTTAAACAAAAATATGATTAAGGGAAAATATGAGTCAAAGATTTTCCACCAGTGTGGACTCTAGTCAACATTGCATAATAATAAACTACAAACAAAATACAAGATAAAATGAAGGAGGTGGGTAACAGAGATACATTGAATGAAATCCCATTTATACTAATTTTACTTCTTATCTTAAAGGGAGACTATAGTCACCAGAATATCTACAGCTTATTGAATTTGTTCTGGTGAGTAGAATCATTACCTTCAGGCTTTTTTCTGTAAGCAGTGTCTTTTCAGAGAAAATGCAGTGTTTACATTACAGCCTAGTGATAACTTCACTGGCCACTCCTCAGATGGCTGTTAGAGATCCTTCCTGGGTCATGGCTGTCTAAAATGCATCCAAACATTCAGCGTCTCCACCCTCTGCATGCAGACACGGAACTTTCCTCATAGAGATTCATTGATTCAATTCATCTCTATGAGGAGATGCTGATTGGCCAGGGCTGTGTTAGAATCATGCTGGCTCTGCCCCTGATCTGCCTTCTTGTCAGTCTCAGCCAGTCCTATGGGGAAGCACTGTGATTGGATCAGGCTACAACTTCTGATGATGTCAGCAGACTGCTTGTTTTTTTAGGCAAACAGCATGCAGAGTCACAGCTTCTGGCTTGAAGATTTTGTTATATTTATGGAGGCATGAGGGGCCCAGGGGGGCTAGATGGTGGTGTTAACACTATAGGGTCAGGAATACATGTTTGTGTTCCTGGCCCTATAGTGATCCTTTCATTTGGTGATTTGCATGTTTTGGTATTATTTATATTTATGCCACTGGTCCCTCATTGTGATTGTTCACTTCCTGTTGCAATTCTTTAGATGACTTGGCTTCTAGCCATAGACTGAGCTGGGTTGGATAATACATTGTCAGAGAATTTAACTATGTATAACCTCTTACAAATTAATGATAGTCTGTGCAGTTATTACAAACTCTTCTAGAAAGATTATGTTCCAACGTGGAAAGGCCCCATCAATTTACAAATGCAAGACTTCACTGAACTCCCCAAAAGCTAATGAAAAAGACATTCTTATTCCAAAATGGTATTTGGATTTCTCATTGGACTAACAAATTGTTACTCTGTATGTTAACTATTACAGGAATTTGGCTTTACCTTTGGCACTTCAGATGTGGTGAACTGCATCTCCCATAATGCTTTTACAGCCATAATGCAAGGCATCAGGGAAGTTGTAGTCTACAACATCTGGAAAGCTGAAGGTTGAAGATCCCTAAACTATTCTATTTTTATATAGTTTGTAAAGGGGGAGTTATTTGTTTTGTTTTGTTTGTTTCTTTTATTTTTTTATTTAATTTTTTTTTAAAGCATTGATATGTTGTTTAAAAATCTCTACAAAACCTAATCAAACAACCTCTTTAGGCAGAGTATTCCAGAGAATTCCACATTCTTATTATTTCCTCTGCTATAGACAAAATATTCTTTATTCAAGTGTAAATTGGGACTTCTTCTACAGATCTATTAATGAACATGTTACCAGAGGAGGTGTTTATACCAGTCCTCTACATGCTTGCATAATACCCCATCTAAGATACCTTTTTTGGTTTTTTGTTTTTAAATAAAAAGGGTTTTCTAGCTTTTCTTCATAAAGAAAAAAATCTTCCATTCTCCCTAGTTATGTAGCTTGCTTCTGCACTTTTTGTAGTTCCATAACACTTTTATAAAAAAAAAATATGTCCAAAATTACACCAGATATTACAAGTAAAGGACAGCTGGTCCAACAGATAGTTATTGTGTATTATAATCTCACAAAGTTTAATTTAGCAGAGCCCCTACTATCCAATAGTATTGTCAGAATTAGGACTAAATTCCTAAATCCATCCTGACGTATTTTGGTAGTGTAATGATATGGAGAATGTGATCTTTGCACTTATTATACCTATTAATATATTTTGAGCATCATTTGAATGCCACATCATGCCAATAAATTGTTTATTAGTATGTGTTCTTCTGGCAAAGACTACAGGTTTACTTCCAGAAGATAAAATATATCACGTAGCACACATCATCTTAAACTGGTTCCTTAAATATAATAATTGTTAACTCTAATTGTCTGTTCTGTTCCCCAGACCAATCGATTTTTTTGAATTGTTGTTGAATAGGTAAGTCACATTTGGATTGTCCATAAAAATCTATAGTACTTGTGTGACGCTATCAACAGGGATTGTCCAAGAAGTGTATCCAGCATTTAAATGAATCCATACATCAAATTTCTTAGGTTTTTTTGAATATCGAGTTTGATGCTAGATAGATTAGGTACACTTAATCTTTCAATGAAGAGATGTGGTGTGAGTGCATGTGTATATGTTTAGATCAGCAAAGTGCTAAACATGATTATCTATTGGGCCGCGTGGAAAATAAACATTTCGGTTTGAAAAACAGACATTTACTTGGATTTTGATTTTTGTGTTTCTTTTATATAATGGATGCAATGCAGAAGCTTTTTTACTGTATTGGGAACTTTTCCATCATCATTTATATGAAAAGGTAATAAATATAAGTTTTATAAAGAGTAGATATTTCCCCGTAATAAATAAGTGTCCTTAGCTCATCACAAAATTTCAACTTCACTCCAAATAGATATATTATATTGTATATTGATATCTTTGACAATCTGGGCTCCCCATAGAAACTCAAACATTCTTATCGTTCCATGAATGACTGGAGTGCTTTGTTTGATAAAAGGGCAGCAGCTGTACCCACCTATAGCCATATACAAACTGAAAAGATGGGTGTGTAGAACATGCAATATCAATCTATCTAAGAGACCAACATTTAGTTGGCAGGAGTGTACTTTGCCTGTATATCTAAATTTACAATAGGTGTAGCTTGGTAACAATGACATTCTATTTTTAAATACAAAATATATATATATATATTGTTCAACAATTAAAACTGGATATGTTAATTTCTGGCTTTGTTTGTGTTTTTACATAATATTTCATAATATGCTATATATATGCTGTCATGTTTTCAAATTGTTGTTGGGGACTGTGTTTAGAACTGGAACTCAGGTGCAGTAAGAGCTCTGCCTTACACACACTTTCCACTGGTATCCTGGGGATGAGAACAGGATTCTGTCAGGTCAGTGACGACACAGGGGCTTTATTAGAATAATGAAGCCAAGGTGAAGTATCCGAGAAAGGTTGAGTTCAATGGTCAAGATATCAGGAAAGGTGTCAAACAGAATGGTCAGGAGCAAACCAAAGTCGAAAACCAGAAAAGACAGGAAGCATCAGAAATAACCCTGGGGGTTATGAAGAAGGGCAACAAAACATCCAAGCTTTGACTGGTAGTTGTGCTCTGCTTATAAAGGGCTTCTGGATCACATGATTGGGACTTTCCTTTAACTTTTCCTTTAACTGGGGTCAAGAAATCAGACCATGACAAAAATTTGACAAAAGACAGGACTGCCTCTCACAATTCCAAAAACCAAATGTGTAAGAAAAGAAAATGTATTTTTTATGCAAACTGGTAGTAATATATGTGCAATTGGACATGTGGTCAAACAATAAAGTGGAGGTGCCGTTTCCTGTCTTATTTATTGTTTTTATTCATATCTTTTATATGTTTTCTTTTATTCTACAGGGAGTGCAGAATTATTAGGCAAGTTGTATTTTTGAGGATTAATTTTATTATTGAACAACAACCATGTTCTCAATGAACCAAAAAAACTCATTAATATCAAAGCTGAATATTTTTGGAAGTAGTTTTTAGTTTGTTTTTAGTTATAGCTATGTTAGGGGGATATCTGTGTGTGCAGGTGACTATTACTGTGCATAATTATTAGGCAACTTAACAAAAAACAAATATATACCCATTTCAATTATTTATTATTACCAGTGAAACCAATATAACATCTCAACATTCACAAATATACATTTCTGACATTCAAAAACAAAACAAAAACAAATCAGTGACCAATATAGCCACCTTTCTTTGCAAGGACACTCAAAAGCCTGCCATCCATGGATTCTGTCAGTGTTTTGATCTGTTCACCATCAACATTGCGTGCAGCAGCAACCACAGCCTCCCAGACACTGTTCAGAGAGGTGTACTGTTTTCCCTCCTTGTAAATCTCACATTTGATGATGTACCACAGGTTCTCAATGGGGTTCAGATCAGGTGAACAAGGAGGCCATGTCATTAGATTTTCTTCTTTTATACCCTTTCTTGCCAGCCACGCTGTGGAGTACTTGGACGCGTGTGATGGAGCATTGTCCTGCATGAAAATCATGTTTTTCTTGAAGGATGCAGACTTCTTCCTGTACCACTGCTTGAAGAAGGTGTCTTCCAGGAACTGGCAGTAGGACTGGGAATTGAGCTTGACTCCATCCTCAACCCGAAAAGGCCCCACAAGCTCATCTTTGATGATACCAGCCCAAACCAGTACTCCACCTCCACCTTGCTGGCGTCTGAGTCGGACTGGAGCTCTCTGCCCTTTACCAATCCAGCCACGGGCCCATCCATCTGGCCCATCAAGACTCACTCTCATTTCATCAGTCCATAAAACCTTAGAAAAATCAGTCTTGAGATATTTCTTGGCCCAGTCTTGACGTTTCAGCTTGTGTGTCTTGTTCAGTGGTGGTCGTCTTTCAGCCTTTCTTACCTTGGCCATGTCTCTGAGTATTGCACACCTTGTGCTTTTGGGCACTCCAGTGATGTTGCAGCTCTGAAATATGGCCAAACTGGTGGCAAGTGGCATCGTGGCAGCTGCACGCTTGACTTTTCTCAGTTCATGGGCAGTTATTTTGCGCCTTGGTTTTTCCACACGCTTCTTGCGACCCTGTTGACTATTTTGAATGAAACGCTTGATTGTTCGATGATCACGCTTCAGAAGCTTTGCAATTTTAAGAGTGCTGCATCCCTCTGCAAGATATCTCACTATTTTTGACTTTTCTGAGCCTGTCAAGTCCTTGTTTTGACCCATTTTGCCAAAGGAAAGGAAGTTGCCTAATAATTATGCACACCTGATATTGGGTGTTGATGTCATTAGACCACACCCCATCTCATTACAGAGATGCACATCACCTAATATGCTTAATTGGTAGTAGGCTTTCGAGCCTATACAGCTTGGAGTAAGACAACATGCATAAAGAGGATGATGTGGTCAAAATACTCATTTGCCTAATAATTCTGCACTCCCTGTACGTTGTATTAAATATGATACTATAATTGTTTTTGTATTTGGTTTTTCTCTCTTTATTTGAAATAGAAAGAACAAAAGGAATAGGGCACGCCTTTAATAAAAATGCATAAAATATATCACTAAAAATGTACAGTAAAAATGAGAATAAAAAGAGTCCAAAATTGTAGTCCACAGGTATATAGGGAGTGTTCTTTGTAGCGTGATATGGTATCGTCCCGGATGATGGCTTGTGATTTTTCAGTGGGTAATATGTGGAGAGATAAGAAGAACAGTCAATGGTACAGTATGTCGGTATAGGTGGATATATATAAGAAAAAATGGAATTACTCACAATTTCCAGAGCTAAAATCCAGCTCTGGTATGAAGTGCGTGAAGCGGAATGATCCCCACTCAAGGATGTATGGAGCCGTTTCTTGTAAAATGGATAGTCCACCAAGGATTCCGACCGGAAATTGAAACAAATAAAATATATAGTGCTCACTGTATATTAAAATTGAATTAAGGGATGATATGAAATGTACTCACGGTGTGTTGAGTAATCTTCTCTGCTCAATTTTAGGCGTATGGGTGGTATAATCCCCACCTAAGGATATTTCTCTAAATTCGTAATAGTTCAGGTTGGTCAGGTATAGAGATAAAAAATAGTAAAAGGAACAGGAATGTGGCAATAAAATATTTGAGGCCAAAATTCCTTTATTATTACAATGTAAAATATATTAAAATAAATTCTAAACGCTTTTCGCCCATAACAGGCTTCTTCAAGTAGAATATAGTAAAAACAATAACCTGACTAACAATGCTTTATATAGGGTTTGTTAAGTATACTGGAATTTGAATATTCCCGCCAAAATAACATCATCCCAGAATTAATTTTTGAAATACAAATAAAAACAGAGTAACAGTGGTAACAGTGACATTATATATACACATGTGAATAAAATTTATATATATATTTATTAAAAACGAGATAAAAATAACAATTGTGAATGGAAACAACGTGACGCGCGGCATGGGATTAATTCCGCGTCACGTGATTTCCAAGCCCAATGAAATACATGTGTTCCACTGCTGGAACGCATGTACATAGGGACAGGATGTCGGCCGGGTGAGAATAGAAATCACGTGATGCGCGGCATAGAGTTACTTCCGCGTCAAGTGATTTTCACACCCAATGATATACATGCGTTCCACTCATGGAACGCATGTACATATCAGCAAGGTGCCGGCCGGGTAGAGATGGGTGAACAGCACGTCATCAGAGGGGAGGAACACTCTGATGAACATGAGTGTGAAGTATTGTAATGTGAGCATGTGGTCCGCTTAGACAAGTGGATAAACAGCATGCTCACAGAGAGGAACACCCTTTCTGATCCCAAGTTCTCAAACACACACAGCCACAATACATAGGGGACATATAGCAAAAACCAAAGCCATCTATTAGCTACTGCCCAATCACTTACATTTTTTTTATTTGTTATAAAAATACTATTGTATGTAAATTATATGTTTAAAAGGAAGAATAAAAGAATGATTGTAAAAGGTCTGTGTATAATAGTTTAAAATAATTTTACATTTAGTAAAAATTGTATTAAATAAATATATATGAGGGAGATTAGATAATATAAAACTAATAGTATTAAACGTTATAAATAAAATCATAAGAAGTTAAAAAGGTCAAAGTCTATGTTGAGACCTAGTGGGGTAAGAGTTTTTAAAATAAATGTCCATTCCATTTCTTTACTACCTAAAAACTTTTTTATATCTCCTCCTCTCCAAGGGATATTGCAAATGTCTATACCTATACATTTTAAGAATTTTGGATTTTTATCGTGTATTAAAAAATGTTTTGATATTGAATGATTTTCATAACCTTTTCGAATATTGCGACAGTGTTCTGCTAGTCTGATCTTTAATTCTCTAGTAGTCATGCCCACGTATTGAAGTCCACATGGGCATTCTAATAAGTAAATGACATTTTTAGTAGTACAATGAATGAAGTTTTTTATAGGGTATATTTTTTGAGTAAAGGATGATTTGAAAGAGGTAGTTTTAGATTTGATACTGTCATCCGTATGTATACACACTATACATTTATTGCATTAAAAAAAACCTTTTGGTTTATTAAGGAAAGGTGGAGAGCAGAAAGAGGAGGTAGTTTGGTTCTGTTTGGTATAGTTCTTTGTAAGGATGGATTTGAAACTTTGTGCCCCTCTGAATATCACCTGAGGTTTTTCGGGGATAATCCCAGCTAAGATCTCATCCTGATGTAATATATGCCAATGTTTATTAATAATCTTCTTCATAACATTATTTTGGTTATTGAAGTCGAAGATAATTGGCAATGATGGAGCATTATTAGAAGTTTTATTTTCTCTATATTCCAAGAGATCCAATCTATCTTTCTCCCTAACATTATTGATAGTTTGATTTAAATTATTAATGGGGTAATTTTTCTGTGAAAATTTATTTAGTAGCATATATGATTGATCCTCAAAGTCTTTGGTGAGAGAACAGTTCCTTCGTAAGCGAAGGAACTGGCTTTTTGGTATTCCATGCAGCCATGGTATGTAATGGCAGCTTGATATATCATTCACATTATTTGTACATACTTTTTAAAAAAAAGTTTTGGTATGAACCTCATTTTCGTGGATAAAATTTCTAAGTCTAGGAAATGAATGGTAGATTGGCTATATTCATGAGTTAAAACTATACCATTATTATTTTGATTTAAGAAGAATAAAAACTGATTAAGAGAACTTTCTGTGCCTTCCCAGATAAAAAACATATCATCAATGTATCTAAAGTATGTTACCAGGTTTGTCTTCCAGTCATGCACACCAAAAATGGTTGTTGATTCCCACTCTGCCATGAAGAGGTTAGCATAACTGGACGCAAACCTGGTCCCCATGGCAGTACCTTGTTTTTGTAAATAAAAATCATAAAACCAAAAATAATTATTTTTAAAAATAATGTTAATATCTTCTAAAATAAAATTAATCTGTTGGTCCGGAATTTTATTTTCTGACCTTAAGATTTTATCCACTGTGGAACAGCCTCTGTCGTGAGGGATATTAGTATATAACGATTGTACGTCACAAGTGACTAAAAAATAAGAGTCTTTCCAATTAAAATTATTTAAAAAGCGAAGTAAAGTCATAGTATCTTTTAAGTATGATTTCATACATTTAACAGATGGTTGTAGGAGAATGTCTAGATATTCGGATAGATTTGATAAGATGGAATTAATCCCTGATACGATAGGCCTTCCAGGGGTTTTTTTTTTCGTCTTTGTGGATTTTTGGTAAGAAATAGATAACCGGAATTTTTGGGTGAGAGACATTTAAAAAATCATATTCTTCTTTATTTAGAATCTTTTGGTCTCTGCCTTTATTCAAAAAAGAGGTAAGGACTTCCTGGATTTTTGGGGTCGGGTCTCGGGGTAGTTTTTCATAGACCGTATGATCGTTAAGTTGTCTCATGTTTCCTTATGTATACCATTTAAGAGTGTTCCATTTCTACAATTATGGTATTTTAAGGTAACATATTTGTGCTTGCAACTGTACTGTGTGACCACGTGTCCAATTGCACATATATTACTACCATTTTGCACCGCAAATTGCTAACTTGACTACAAAAAAGCATAGGAGAGTGAATACTTTGCAAATAACACTTCAAACTCCACAAGCCCTATAACCCCTTTTTCTCTTACCCTAAATTTAACCCCTTACAAACCCTATACAAACCCTTTACTCAGACCCACATTTAAGTACACCTTTTGTAAACTAGTTGATAATTTATTTGAAAAGGTCTTTCTTTTCCTTTACAATTTTTTATACAACACAAGACGGTACAAATACATAAAACCAAACTACATATTATATTTGTATATATTATTGTGTTGACTAGCATTTTTATAAATATACAAAGACAACCTTATGTAAACTAAGTCTGATATTAACCCCACTAATACCGTAAACACTTCTTTACCATAACCCAGTGGTGTATTTAGGATTTGTGCTGTCCTAGGCAGGACGGTGCTCGGGCACCCCCCCTAATTTAAATCTTTTCCACCCCTTCCTGTCAAGGCCACACTTTGACTGACAGATGCTCACTCACTGACAGACGCACACTCACTGACAGATGCACACACTCACTGATAGATGCATACACTCATTGACAGACACATTCTCATATACACTGACAAACAATGAAATACACACACTCACTGATTTGAC
Source organism: Pelobates cultripes (assembly GCA_933207985.1). Classification (NCBI taxonomy): domain Eukaryota; kingdom Metazoa; phylum Chordata; class Amphibia; order Anura; family Pelobatidae; genus Pelobates; species Pelobates cultripes. The sequence continues at coordinate 78,533,798 of OW240916.1, read as the reverse complement.
ACACTGATAGACAGGCATACACTTACTCGGACACACACTCACTGACAGACTCAATGACAGACGCACACTCTCACTAGCAGATGCGCACACTCACTGACCGACACATACACACTGACTGACCGACACACACACACACACACATTCACTGACCAACACACATACACACATTCACTGACAGACACACACTCACTGACAGACACACACATTCACTCAAATTCATTGATACAAACACTTACATTCACTGACACACACACACACACACACTCACTCACATTCACTGACACACACACATTTACATTCTCTGACACACTTACTCATTCACATTCACTGACATTTAATTGAAATACACCCAGCCTCACTACTTTTGGGATAGCTGAGTGGATATTTCACCTGGGGTCCAGTGGGGTGGGCGGACGTGCGTGCGGGCGGGTGGGCAGCGAGGGAGCACTTTCCCCTTAATCCTCCCCTCTCACCATAACGCAAGCTTCATTCGTACCAACTCCAATTATACGAAATGCAAGCAGGGGAATACTCCAATCTCCCTAACGGGACCCGTACGGGTACTTCACTTCCCAATCAGTAAACTCACGAATCGCCACTAACAGCTGAAACCATGTATCTCCTAAGCGGCTAATAATTCCATCCAGCAGTCGCTATTCGTGTAGTAAATTCCCCTCCAATAACGAGACCAAGCTCCGCATTGAGGGTAAAACATGAACTGGGTTTACTGTGGGCTAGCCACCCGTATTTATGCAGGTCTCCCACTGGGTGGACACTCCCCTAGGGGACCAAATGGGAGACTGTAATGGCAGATGGACATACAGCATTTCAAGACACACAGGCACATAATAGTCCCAGCATGCATCATGGTTGAGAAGTAATTAAATTATCTCCCAGGACAGAGACAAATCGCCATGTTAGATGCGACCCAAAAAACACATAAAAATATATAACTTGGCAACTACCGAACATTTCCCATTCTTGTAACGTATCCCCAGATAGCCTGGATCTGAGTGCATATTATTGGCGAATAGCGCTCATATCCCATACGCACAGTTCAATCGCCATGGAGTCAAGGTCTTGTACAGTCTTTCGGTATGGTACTCCATGGTAAGGCTATCTGGGTTAAGTCCATTCGTGCTGTTCAAACTCCTGAACGGCCGGTGTTAGCATGCCTAGGTCGATGGAGAAGGGAGGTCGGTGGTTTTAGCGGTGTTCGGCAGAAAAAGTGTCCATTTTCAGTTCCACAGAATCCATGCCTAACACCGCTGGTCTTTCGCCTGTTTTAAAATGTCCGCCGCCTCGCGGTCGACATACGAACGACGACCACCCTGTATTCGGTTATAATTGAGAGGTGTCTGCGGTTAACCACAACGTTCTAATTGGGATCAAGAGGTTAACCAGCAGCACACTTCTCTTCTGGGTGGCCGTCCATTCGGTAAGTTCATTCGGTAGAAAAGTCAAATAAACGAACAGGGGCATACGGACAGGTAATTCCACGAAAGGAGGCAAAACAGACGAACCAGCAATCTTAGTCTATACAGATGGATCTGTCACAGTAGAATTATGCAAGTTTGGGAGAAGCATGCGCCCAAAATAATTCTTTAATAACCCTGACATATACAAGACCAAAGTTGATATCGAATCAAGAGAAAGGTTCATTCCAAAGTCTACGTTTGACCCCCATTCAAATAAACCCTCCATCAAAACATTCCTGACAGCTACTAACAACGAAGTTAAAGAAAAGATGACTAAGTATACAGGAAGACATCACAATATCACAAAACTCCAAAGGAAGAATATTAAGGATTTGGCAGACTACGCAACTATCACCATAAGACCGGCTGATAAAGGCAGAGGTATAGTCATTATGGACTATAACTATTACTCACAGGAGTTGAAACAACAATTGGCAGATAGACATTTATTATATCATTTATTACATCGATTTTTATTAGTTCTATATAGTTTTTCAGATAGACAAACATACCATCAACTAACTCAAGATTCTACTGTACAAATCCAGAACAAGATAGAAGAAATTGTATCTACATTTTATCTACAGGTCTGCAAGCAGGCTATATTGACTCCAAACTTTATCAGTACCTCACTAAGAGCTATCCACGCACCCCAATCATTTACACTATACCGAAAATACACAGACACCCAAGTACACCACCGGGTCGGCCTATTGTGTCAGCCATTGATAGGGTGCTAGAGCCTATTGCTAAATGACTTGATCATCTGTTTAAAGCACCTGTAGAAGAATTACGTATGTGCATTAAGGATACACAAGCACTCTTAGTTCAAACTGAGAATCTGCAAATTGGGGACACAAAGTCTATCCTGATAACTATGGATGTGCGTAGTTTGTATACCGTCATCCCTCATGAAGAAGGAGTGAAAGCCATGAGGGGAGTCCTGACACATTCTACAGCAAATATAGGTCCCCCAATTGAATTCACCTTGGAACTGCTTATTCTGACTTTGCAAAACAATTACTTTCAGCTTGAAAACCAATGGTACCTCCAAGTGTCAGGAACTTCGATGGGTGCAGCCATGACATCTATGTATGCTAACAAATACATGTATGCATATGAGACCACGCATATTTTGTCTACCTTTAGTTCCAACATTTTGGGATACTACCGGTACATAGACGACCTGCTGATCATCCGGTCTGGTACCCAGGATAAGAGGTGCATAACATGGTAACCCACCTCAATTTACTGCCTACGTCAATCAGACTAATGGCAAATATTAGTTCAGAACAAGTCCAGTTCCTGGATCTAGAGATCTACTTTGAAGATTAAAAAATCCAATACAGGCTTTATTCTAAGTCAACAGATCGCAATACACTGCTGCACTTTCAGAATGTACACCTGGAAGCACTAAGTCTTATGGCAACTGGTGTGTGCAGATCTGCATTTAACAAAGTATCGACTATATATATCAGTTATCAAATACCAATACATGATTTTAAGATGTTTTTATGTCTGTCCAGTTGTTAACCTTATTTAAGTTACTTGAATTGCATTCAAGCTATTTGAATGCAATAAACTAGAATTCAAATTTTTTAGGGTCGGGGACAGGGTTCTGTGCCTAGAGGCATGTGACATGTAAACCTGGCCCTGATAACACCCAGTGCCTAGATAGTGAGTGTTGACTGTGGGTAATTAAAATCTGGATCCTTTAGCATTGACTGCATGGGAAGAAGTTTGCGCCACAGAATCATTTTACATCATCATTTGAATAATTATTTTATTACTACTGAGTAGGTTATTTAGATTTTTTTGTTTTCTTATATAAACATTTATCTATTAAGAATAGTGCACAAATGTGTGTTAGCACTTGGTATAGGTAAAGAAGCATTTCTATAGGTAAAGAATCGTTGATAATTTATTAATACTTTCAATGTTTTCCATGAATATCAAAGTCCAAAAATGTTCTTCAAATAAATATGATGCACTTGCTTGACCTATGTAATTATCTGCTATTGACTATTGCCAGAATTATTAGTATTAACCAGATACTGGTAATAAACTGAACAGGCTCAGCTCAATCCCAACAAAAAGACTCCAAAAAATTCATATCTATCCACACGTCTAAGTAAAGCACTTCTCAACAACTGAAAAGTCATTTCTATCCTGCAAAACACAGTCAAAACACTAAAAAAGTAATATCACATTGGATCCAGAATACCAAAAGCTCACAGAACGTTGTCCAAGAAGAAGTTATTTGAATGCAATAAACTAAAATGCAAACCAAAAAGCTTTTATAAAACAAATAACGGAACAGAACAGTCAAATAACAGAATATCCTTTCCAAAAACACTAAATATAACTCAAATCACATGTAAAACCCAACCTCATATCCTAAAACCCTCGATGTAGTCTCACGCTGAACAAAACTCCTAAATCTAAAATAATTCCTGAGAAAAACCAAAAGAAAGTTATGGAAACAAAAACAGAATGTAGCAAAATAAATAAATAATCAGGGCCACCCTAGCATGAAATTTAGAACCGAGAATACCCGGTCTGTACAAAGGTGTTCGTAATGTGATCCAAGTAATTGAAAACAACGTGTATTTCAATTACTAACATAAGCCCAAAATCTACCCAAAAAAATTATGTAAGCCAAAAGGCAGCTGATATAAATCTGGAAACCACAACCTCATGCAAATAAATAAAACATATGTTTTACCCAAGCACAGCAAAATTATAAAATAAATACTTTATCTAATTTATTTTGGACTTTGGTAGCCTAAGCCTATCAATCCTGATATGATTTAGGAGTAAGATCTGACGTGTCATTAATTTATGTTTTATTGTTGAGTCATGGCTATTCTTATGCAATGCTGGTTGCAAACAATTATCTGAATTTTTACTTACATATTTTCAGCATAAGGAAAAGGATTACTGAGATTGTTCCTTCATATTTGTCTTTCTACATATGTTTTTGTCTTCTTGAATGAACAGTTTACATACAACCTTCTTTAGTTCTGTATATTTGTTGTTGTTAGTTTTGCATTGTCATAGAAACTGTATTTAGTAAATGATACTAGATATTGTTTTGAGTCCATAAAACCGCACAAGTTCAGCCTAAAGATTCCCTGGTGACATAACAAGTTATATTGGTTTTTTTTTCATTATCAATTTTTGTGTGCATGTGTGTTTAGACACAATCTTAGCACTATAATCACTATGACTCATTATAGCAGCAGTCTAAAGGACAAACTGTTTTGTGAAACTTAATGATATATTTTAAATTATGTAAATTAATTGTATTTTTATTTCTTTTAGAAAATGTCACTTTTTTTGTCTGGCTGAGCAGCCATGTTGGGTCAGACTCTACTTTTATCTGACCAACTGTTCTCAACCTAACTTGCCTGTTGCTGGGATTGGTCTGTGTAAAACTACAGAAGCAGTTGTTGTCAAGACCTATCAAAGGAGAGGCAATGAGACACATGGAGGTGCTTGGTGGGAGGAAATTAGAAACTTGGGGGGGCTGGGATGAGCCACATGAAGGGCCTAGGGATGATATGAGTCAAATAGAGGGTTGGGGGGAAATGAGACACATAGAGGGTAGGGGAAATGAGACACATGAGGGGCTGGGAGGAGGGAATGAGAAACATGGAGGGGCTGGGGCAAGAAAATGAGACATGGAGGGGCTGAGGAGAGATAAGACACATGGGCGGGGCCCAGGGAAATTTTTGCATCGAGGCATGGTGGTTTCTAGTTGGGCTTCTGAGCCTGAGTAACACTTCCCTGCAAGTAACTTGTGCAGCCTTCCTAAACAATTCCTGTAAAGTGAGATCTAATGTTTAAACTTCCTTTATTGCAAATCATGTTAAATTTAGAATATCTCCTGCTTTGTTAATAGCCTTCTAGACCATGCAAGAGCCTGCTGTTTTTAATTAAAGTTTAGTTTGCAGAGAAGTAGATAAAAATGTCTAAAGTGAGTTAACATCTGATTGAAAATGCAACCATTTTTTAATGCAGGCTATGTAAGTTACAGGCAAGGGCTAGTGTGGCTAGGGCTGCATGGACAGAAAGAAAAATGACAACTCCTAAATGACAGAGAATTGAGCATTGCGACTTCAGAGGTATGATCTATACACAAAAACTGTTTTATTAAGCCAAAGTTGTTTTCATGACTATAGTGTCCCTTTAAATTTCAGATTCACTTTAAAACTTTAGTGAATAACCCTGTCTGAAAGTGTTTGTCACAAAACTTACCTGTTTGACGCCATCAAACTGCTCCCCTTTCAAAGGTCGCACAGGCTGAATGTTACAGTTGGCCATACGGCCTGCCTCCCCACTGACGTGGAGGTGAAGGAGGAAATACTTACCAGTTCAACACCATCAAACAACACTCATCCTCTCAGAAGTATTCGGTTGCTGCCTGCTCAAATGGAGTGTCCTTAGATATATTTTTAAATCACAAAACATTACATTTGCTCTTAAAGTGCCCATTCTCGTACTTTTTGGAGAGGCAGAGATTACATAGACCAATCAGAAGTTATGTAAGCCTATATAAAGCTAGCTAAGGCCTTTATTCAGTGCCCTATTGTGTACCTATTTATAGTGCCCTATTTCTGCCTCGATACATGTATAGTGCTTAAAGTAAGTCTCTATCAAATTACTGACCTTGGCTTTTATATATTTATATATTCTGGTATCCTGACCCGGCTTGTTTGTTGACTTTGAGTATTTCTGTAATCCTAACCTGGCTTGTTTATTTGTATATTTTTATTTCTGTAATCCTGACCTTGGATATTTCTGACTTTGTCTCTATCTTTATATAACGTAAATTCACTCTAAGACCCGTTAATACTTCGATATTTGACCATCTATTTGTGGGTTTCCCAGTTAGAGTATTAACCATGTGACAGTGTTAAAGTTGGACATTCTCACATTAACTCAAAGGCTCCCCAGACCCATATATAAACCAGCCAGCGAGAAATTGAAAGTTGATGTGAGCAAATGAAACAATGAAATATTTCCGTTATGTTTGCCAGTCATGTATGATCTTAAAGATGAAGCACAGATGTTGCACAAAATGTACAAAAGTAAAACATTTTTTTAAAAAGACAGGAATATGTTGAAATGACCTATTTAGCAATTTTATTATGGTCATAAAATAGAAAAGTGCACAGAATATTACATTCAACAGCCATTATTGCTGCTAACAAGCCACCGCTAATCCATGTATCAATCTATAAATGTATAATAAATTATTAAAACACAGTTATGATTGTATAGTACAATCTATATAATGTTACATTTAGATACTTAACAAATAATCAGATGTGGAGCACGGAAGTTTAACATTAAATTGTGACTTTATTGCTTAACTGTTGATTCTAGAGTGGATGAAAGCTTCATAGATTTTCACAGGCTGAAAGGTATTTCTGGCAGAGAAAGGAACAGTGTCTTAAGAGGTATTTTTGGCCACAAATTAAATGCACCTTCCTAAAGAGCAGTATTTGAAGAATCTAAAACACGAACAAAGTCTGTTTTCTATCAAAATATTTAACATTAACTTTACCAGCAGAGGAAATGTTTAGCAGAAGATTTTTCGGCAAGTGCTGGTATACTTTATGTATGTGTAAAGGTGAGAGGTTACTGATTTCATTACTCTAATTAATCTGCAAAAAAAAATATATGGTACAGAGAAGTGAAATTGTTACTCTATAGAAAAAGATGACAGGTGTGATAAATCTCATCTTTCTACCACTCTATAATGCCTATAAGTACTCTATTTTTAAACGGTTAATGCAAGTACCATGATTACTTCAGTGATTTGAATTAGTTATAATGCTTGGAGTCTATGTATGCATCCCTTGCTGCAAGCAGGGCAACTTTACCTCCTTAAAGGACCACTATAGTGCCAGGAAAACATACTCGTTTTCCTGGCACTATAGTGCCCTGAGGGTGCCCCCACCCTAAGGGACCCCCTCCCGCCCGGCTCTGGAAAGGGGAAAAGGGGTAAAACTTACCTTTTTTCAGCGCTGGGCTGGGAGCTCTTCTCCTCCGCTCCTACTCCATTCCTCCCCGTCGGCTGAATGCGGACGCGCGGTAAGAGCTGCGTGCGCATTCAGCCGGTCGCATAGGAAAGCATTATCAATGCTTTCCTATGGACGCTTGCGTGCTCTCACTGTGACTGTTAATGAGACAGCCGCTAGAGGCTTTGGGGGAAGGCTTAACCCATTTATAAACATAGCAGTTTCTCTGAAACTGTTATGTTTATAAAAAAAATTGGTCAACCCTAGCTGGACCTGGCACCCAGACCACTTCATTAAGCTGAAGTGGTCTGGGTGCCTAGAGTGTTCCTTTAAGTTTTACTATGGTGTCATAGGCCATCCCAGAAAACAACACTCTCTAGTATAGCCACAACAGCTATAACCAAATTATAACTGCGGAAATGCCTTCTAGTGGCTGTCAGTAAGAGAGAGACTAGAGGCATGCAAACTCTACAATGAATACATTGCCGTTCCTGTGAAACAGCAATGTTTTCAGTTGCGGGGTTTAAAAGACAGGGGCATGACACCCGGGCCACTTCATTGAGAACAAGTGGTCTGGGTGCCTTTAGAGAACTTTTAAGTTCATTTGAGCGTGTTTGTGTGAAATTGATGTGCTTGTTATATTTTGAAACAAAGACAAATAATGACTATATCTGTATACACCTGTCTAATCCTACTAATAAATTGTACTGTGTACCTCGTATTTTACATAGTTATCTTTAAGGAAAGGTTAGAATGTATTGTTCTCTGGTTGGATGTAAAGTGCTGCATGCATCTATTATTAAACTTAATAGGAAAGATTTGGCTGCTTTAAAAAAAAAACATGAAAAAAAACCACAAAAATTATGTTGTGTCCTCCGTCCTAAAACCATAGACCTATACCTATTTAGCACAAGAATACAGTGGAACCTCGGAACTCCTTTACCCAAAAAATTCAGCAGTCAAACAAAATTAGAGAAAAAAAATCTCTTGGTACCCAAACAAAAACTCGGTAAACTCGGTACCTGAACAAATCACACTGCATTAACCTTGTTGGTACCTTGTTGGTATGAGGCATCGGCCACCAGCACTGGACAAAGCGAACAGAGTTCCATTCTGCCAACAAACAGCTCCATTCTGTCAGCAAACAGAGCTGACAGATAAAGTGAAGTTACATTTTCATTTAATTTATATTATGTTTATTGTTTTTCTGAATATTTTTATGCATGTAAGGTATTATTAAATGGTAAAATAGGTGTTAAAATGCTGTGATTTGGGGTGTCTGGAACATATTTATCTAATTTACATTAAATCTTATGGGAAATGTTGGTTTTCAAACAAGTTGGATCTTAAACAGCTCTCTGGAACGGATAAAGTTCAAGTTCCAAGATCACATTGTACATCACTGTTCTGAGCTTTAAAGGCTTGAGCAAGGGTTGTAAAATATAAATAAAGATGCAGATTCTGAGCGGCATGGTGGCGGGACGCGTTTCACATGTGCTCCCAGCCTGATCATTGAATTAAGCCGATTCCTTCGACAACCAACAAGCCTAAACGACTCAAATCAGGACTTACTTGCCCCTGGAGCTGGTTGGAGAGCCTCAGAGCATCCAAGCCAATTGTTTCCTCTGCATTTCACGTTGGGACCTAATATTCTGCGTGGAGCTGCATCCCTCCAGGCTATTAAGCAGCTAGGCCTACAACTTACCTACTCAAGATGGCATCTGAGTCTTCTTCGCATAGTCTACAGCATGCACAACCTAAGAAGGAACAACAAGATGCTATCGAGCTGTCCCTGAGGTGACTTTACAAAATATTTGATTGCTTTTGGGCAGCACTACAGACATGCAGAACGGAGAGCGGAGTGAAAAGTGGCAGGAGATGAGAGGGCCCACTCTGGACGCAGCTTCCCCTTAACCCCTTAAGGACACATGACATGTGTGACATGTCATGATTCCCTTTTATTCCAGAAGTTTGGTCTTTAAGGGGTTAAGCCCTTATGTCTCCTAACATTGGCTTGCCCGGGACGAGGGCCAGCAGGGATAAACTCCCATTGGTGGACTTGGGACACTGGCATCTCTTTACTGCTGCCCTGCACCTCCTTGGATTCATGTGCTCTTAATTATTATTGCTCGTTATGGTTGCAATTTATGTTATATTTCTTGTTATGCTATTATTTACAGTTAACGCAGTAATACGGTGTGTTGCTGTGAATCCCCATCTCTAAACATTGGTTGAAAGGACCACTGATCTTACCAAGTATGGCAGTTTTATCTAAGATTTCAGAGAATGCAATACATAGGCTGGTTAGGCTGTCTTACTCTGTTAATGGTCCCAACTGGGCATCTGAGCTGGCTAAATTTGGGCATCCAGTGGAATATCCCTCTTGTTCATATATACAATTTTAAGCTACGGCATACTTTTTCGTCTAACCTACTAGAATTCTACTTCTGTTGTCTTTTTTCATTTCTTATATTTATTTTTCCAAAATGTGTGCTATTCTACCAAATGCCATGATGTAATTTATTTTGAATGGTATCCATTAGCTTGTATCATCTGTTGTGGCATTACAAGCCTTTATGTAACTCCAAGCACCGGAAAATAATGATTAACAAAAACAAAAAGATGCAAATTCTCAGTGACAAGTTAAACCTGGAATTTATGACAACAATAACATTTTAAATGATACAGGTGCTGATGCTGATAACAGATCTAAAATACCTAATGTGGTAACAGTAAATCAGAGCATCCCCTCAGCTATTTATAATAATTTACATTTTTATTATATCAATTTGCTCAAAGAATTATAAACAAAGTCACAATGTCCAACAAATTCAAAATGCTATAATAATACAAATATAAACAACGGAAGTACAATATATGCACAAATAACAAATTATAAAACAGCTTGTAGCAATCAGATTACAGCCACAATTTTCTCATTAGTTACCTAAGAATCCATGTTTCGACAGATTCTTGCCTTACCCGTGTGATCAAGTTGGAAGAAAATCTTCAATTTAATTGAGTTGTAAGTTGTGTATAGTTTGTCTAAATTGAAAATCAGTTGTCAACGCTTGACATCTTGCTATTTAGTGAATAAACATCACAATTATTTAAGAGTATTTTTGTCTGTATTTTAAAAATGGTATATTTTTCTTCAGAATGCATGTGAACATTTTTCCACAGCAATTTAAATGAAATAATCACATTTTTTCACAAATTGATACAGGAAATTATGCTTTACATGCCCATGGAGAATATGATATATTTTCCATTTACTAATGTGTAGCCCCTTGTGTTGCATCATTCAAATTGTCAGATTGTTAAATTACTGTTTGAGTTACTGAATGCAGTGTAGTTTATATTCCAAATGGGTTTTTCCTATTGGATCTTTATCGGCAGTAGTTAATAATATACAATGTGCTGTTAACGTTAAATATAACTCAAAGATAGAAAATAAAACATTAAGAGGCCTGAGCACTGTGTTTATTATGCAGCAATACATCATAATAATAATAATGGCAACAAAAATATTTGGTCTTAAAGGATCACTATAGTGTCAGGAAAACAAAGTGGTTTTCCTGACACTATAGTGCCCTGAGGGTAGCAAGTGCCGCGCGTGCATTCAAGCTATCAATAGGATAGCATTTCTCATAATATGCCTCCAGAAGACAGCCACTAGAGGCTGGCTTAACCCTGCAATGTAAACATAGCAGTTTCTCTGAAACTGCTATGTTCGCATCTGAAGGGTTAAAACCTGAGGGACCTGGCACCCAGACCACTTCATTGAGCTGAAGTGGTCTGGGTGACTATAGTGTCCCTTTAAAGTGTTCTTATAATTTCCTCATTTGTGCTAGGTTTTAAAGGGTCAGTTCACTGCCACCTCCCCCTCAACCCCCCACCAAAATCAATAGATAAATCACTGTTTAGTAGATATACCCCAATGAAAACAAACATGCATTTAATTATGCATGGGGTTTTTTCCCATTATGAGTATATCTAAAATCATCCTCCAAAAGCTGCAGTTCTCTACTGTTGTCTACTGTTATAGTTGTCTACTACTTTTACAAATCCTCTTCAAAACCCGCCAAGACTTTCTGTGTCTGTCCATTCACAGACTTTCCAATGCAGCTCAATGAGAAATCTTTGCAAGGCAGATGCACTGGGCAAGTTTTGCTTCTTGAGTTTAGCTCCACTGAGCTAAACAACCAGGAAGTAACAGGTGCTGTTGTCTGCTTGACAGCCAGGAGGCTATAGCAAGGTTACTCTATACAATTGACAATTTTTATGAAAATCTGCAAAAAAAAAAAAAAAAGAAGACACACTCCTCACACAATAAACACTTCAGCAAGCAAAGTTCTTTAGGGGTCTGGATTGTCCCTTTAAACTTAAGTCTCTGGACAAGCCTGGTATTTCCCTTACCTGTGTTTTTTGAGTGATGTTTACAGTACAGGTACTCCTCACTTACCGACCTTGTTCAGTTCTTACGACCCAGTCGTAGAACGAATTGGTCGGTAAGTGAGGAGTTGAGGTATTCCCTCATCTGGTGCGCTCGTCAATGTTTGGGGAAATTTCCCCAAACATAGACAAGCGCACCAGAGCAGGGAATTCCTCTAACCTATGTTGAGGGAAATTTCCCTGAACATAGATTTAAGGGAGTCCCTGCTCCGGTGCGAATGTCTATGTTCGGGGAAATTTCCCCGAACATAGACAAGCAAAATGTTAGAGGGAATCTTTCTAATCTATGTTCGTAAGTGCGAGCCGTCGTAACACAGCTAGGTCGTAAAATGAGGACAGCCTGCATTTAAGACTGTTATTGTGATCTTTGATTTTCATGTTTGTTTTACACCAGCTTGCACTGGCATTGATTCCATGTTCATTGCACATGCACGGTACATGACACCAAAAGCATGGATGTCACAGCCAAACAGGACAAGTTTATGGTCACGCCAGAAGACCAGGGGGTTGTAACTACCATAGAGGTCTGGCGGTTGGTGAGTTTTAAATGTGAGCAGTGTTAGAAACATTTAGGAACATTTGCACATTGACAAAGGGCCTTATAACTAAAACATCTGTTGTGCATGTGCTCTATCTATTTGCATTAAATGGATTCTTAGCTTTAACCCCTTTTTAGGGTGTGTGTTTGTGTATGTATATATATATATATAAATATATAGAACAGGTAGAATATATATATATATATATATTTCTAGTATTACAAAACAGCAAAATATCTTTACTAGTGTGCTGTCTCTCCAGAAATATTATGTAAACTCCTTACAATTATTAACACATTTCATTTCTAACATCCAAATATAATCCAAGGATAAATCTGACTGCCATTCAGGGTTAAGAAGGATCTTTTTCCTCGTTTGTTGCAAAATTGGAAGCGCATCTAATTCGTGTTTTTTGCCTTCTTTTGGATCAACAGTAAAAACAAATGTGAGAAAGGCTGAATTTGCTACACACGTGTCTTTTTTCAGCTATGTAACTATGTAACATCTCTGCCTTTATTATGCATGTTCAAGCCCTACCCAAATCAGCTACATATCTCTAAAACTCACTAAACACAAAACATTTCTTAAACTTTTTCTGTTTAAAGGAGTTATAATCTCTACATTCACTCCCAGTATCTGTAAACTAGCAAAAACATGTTTGTTTTTTTCAAATTTTGTGCTGCACCTATTTCTTTTTAGATTGTATCATTGCAGTTGGGTATACAAATCCTAGTGGCGTACACACAATCCATGGGGCCCCGGTGCAAAACTGATCTGTGGCCCACCCCTCTCTTCCCCCCACTCCCTCCCCCCAACAGACACATACACACATACAGACATACATACATACATAGAGACACATACACACAGATACATAGAGACACAAACACATGCAAACAGACAGGCACACATACATACATACAGATCGACACACACACAGACAGACACATACATACAGTCACACACACATACAAATAGACAGACACCCACACACACACACACAAGACATACATACATACATACATACAAACAGACAAGCACACACACATACAAACATACAGACAGACACACATACACAGACAGGCACACACACATACAAAGACACATACATACAAACAGACAGGTACACACACACACATACAGACACACAGACAGACACATACATACAAACAGACAGGCACACATACACACATACAAACAAACACACACACACACACACAATGTTTAAGTTACCCTCAGGTTTCCTACTTTTTAGGTGCAGGAGGGTGACTTTCCCTGGGGTCCAGTGGTGGCTCAGGTTGATGGGAGTCAGAGTTCCCACTCTTACTCCCTCTGCTTCCTCCCACTTGGGCTCTGTGTGTTAGCTGGGAAGAGTGACGTGCAGTCACTTCCTCCCAGCGTGTGATCTCGGCGCGGGCCGGGGTGGCCGTCCAAGGGGACCATTGGGTGGCCCATGCTGTCAGGGCCACCCGATGGAGATGGCGGTGGGTACCCGGTCGCAGGGGTCCACATTTGGACCCTGGAAGCTTCTGCAGTGATCTTTCATTATGCCACTGCTATAATCCCACCATAAGACTGGTGTGCAAAAAAATGCCATTTGTTTGTTCTTGCCCAATGCCAAAAGTACCCTAGTAATCCATTATTTTGCAATTATATAATTATATAATGTAAATAAATGATACTACTGACAATAATAATAAGTTATAATAATAACAATCATTTATGCTATAATGTCAATTATAACTTTTGCATTACATACACAAATTTAGTGACAAATAAATACAGCATGATAAATATCAATAGCCAGTACTAAAAATGTAAAGGGACAATACTTTTTATGCATTACTTGGATAAATCAGTGAGAAAAAAAGATTAACTTTGGAGAATGTACAACTCTTGTAGTGAACACTGCTCAGACTTTAAGGTAGAATTATTTTCAGCCAATACCAGTAATCCCATTATAGTCAGTGGGAATGCTGTGTGTATCCCATAAACCTCTGCTCAGCAGCAGTGTTAATTTTGGAGGAAAATTTTTATTTTAGTTTTAGCCATAGTCTTTTGACTAAAAAGTAATTTTAGTTTTAGTCGTATTTTAGTCATCTAAATTGTTTCAGTTTTAGTCTAGTTTTAGTCGACTAAATCTCCAGTAGATTTTAGTCAACACGACTAAAATCTAAGAGGTTTAGTTAAAGCCCCTATCTGTCTCTTTTCTCTCTTTACCATCCCCTCTGTGTGTCTTTGTGTCCTCCCAGCCCTTCTAGGTGTCTCTCTCCCAAGCCCTGGCCTGTCTCTTTTGCCGCTTCCCTTCTAAGCAGTTTTAATTTTGGCAAAATTATTCAAATTAGTGTTAGTCATAGTCTTTTGAATAAAAAACAATTTTAGTTTTAGTCATATTTTAGTCATTTAAATTGTTTTAGTTTTAGTCTACTTTTAGTCGACTAAATCTCAAAAATTTTAGTTGACTAAAATGTTACTAAAATTGTTAGTCGACAAAATTAACACTGCTCAGCAGAGATGTATGATATTTATTTAAGCGCAAAGCAGCCATTACATTCTTTTAAAAAATATCAATACAACTTCTGTGCTAGGTAATAAAGCATTAACAACTTACCATATATTCAATTTATCGGTGAATGAATAGAGTGACACACAAAGCACAGAATATTTACCAGAAAGCTGTCAGACTTCTGCTCCGAGAGGTGGGGACTTGGACCGTGGGGTGAGGGCACAACACATACAAGTAGTTCATTAGGTGGGCTACAGCTGCATTTTTTTCTTCTATGCTAAGGAAATAAGCATCTCTATTTTTGTTTATATTTTGTATACATGCATGATAAAGGATGACCTTTCACCTTATTGTTCACCATTTGCCTTTGTGTATGGTGCCTACATCTCCAGGTGATGGTCAGAAGCAGGTGTAGGCAACCTCTGTTCAGTTGTTTTTCCTGCTCAGGAGTTGGTCATTTACTAGGAATCTGTCCTTGATATTGGTTACATCAGTATTCAGATGGTTAATCTGTACCACTTCGGACTTCTGTGCTGCTGTGTCTCCTATCATTTAAGGTGAGTTTTTTGTTTTGTTTTTTTTTGTGTAGGGAAACATATTAAACTGAACGTTTGTTATTATTACAGAGATTTATATAACTAATATATACTGATCAGGAGCTGATCATGTCCACTGTATATCCCAAACATAACAGTTCCTATCTGTCTACAACCGTTTGTTATGCAAATATGACATTAGATCAGAGAAACCCTCCAGGTGCAAATGCTCATTAACATTAGCCCATTATGCAGCTGTTTAGAAAACATGTATAGTTTACATAGGGAGATTAACAAAGTACATATTTTAGTTTAATGTAAAAACTGCAAGTGTAACTAGTCTTAAGGAACCAAATTTAATTATAAAAAATTAACACAGAAGTCTAAATTTATCTTACGATTCATGTTATTTTTTAAACTAATTCCAGGTTACTATGTATTCTTAAAATGAATGGCCCTCTTACTAATATACTATTTCAGGAGAAGGAATTGCACACCATGTATGATAGGAGTTGCTAGATGAGGCTTTGATGGCTGGAACCCAGATGTGAGTATCTTCAGTTCCTGATCTCTACGTTGGTTGGGTGGTGGGAGGGTGGGATCAAAATGATATTAGTGCTTATTTCTTTGTTTATTTTGAAATCAAGAAAACCAAGAAAAAGATGCTAGTATTTAAAAAAAAAATCAGTAGGAAAGGTCTTGCCAGGATATTTAGGGGAGAGGGGTGGTGCCCCTGGTAAAGATCGGGAAGGTAGTTGGGGATCAGAACTTTGCAGCACACCCCATTGTTAGTTAGGTAGCGTGGTTGGATCACATTAACCCCTTAAGGACACAAGACATGTGTGACATGTCATGATTCCCTTTTATTCCAGAAGTTTGGTCCTTAAGGGGTTAAAGAAAGTATCAGCTGCACTCTGTGCCAGGTTAGACAGGAGGGAACATAACATAGAAAGGTAGGTATGTGCCTTGACATATTTTCACCTCCCTGTTAGTGATGGAGTCACTGAGTTTTCCTTTGGGCTCAATCGGCAGGTGGTTCTAGAACCTATCAATTACCCTGCCATGTATTTTGCCGCAGAGTTAGTTCAAGTTTAGTGGTGTCTTCTCTGCATATGAAAGAGACATGGCACATTTTTTTCTCTGCTTCTTTGACGTCACTTTAAGCATTGGCAGAAATCCACATCTTACACTCTGCAGGAAATGTGTTTTGTAATATATTGTGCAAAAAAGAAAGCTGAACAAATTATAGAACTGAGTTTCAAGAAAAGAAAAATGACATGTTCTAAAATAAACTGAACATGCATTGTGTGGTTCCTATTAACAGTAGAACAATTGCACACTAATAAAATGTTTAAAATAGAAGAACAGTGTGGAACAGGAGATAAGGCTTACTTGTCCAACTGCATTTGTTCTTTAACCCCTTAAGGACACATGACATGTGTGACATGTCATGATTCCCTTTTATTCCAGAAGTTTGGTCCTTAAGGGGTTAATCACCTGTTGGAGAAACTTAAGAGTCCAGTTAGCCTGACAGTAACATACATACTCTGCATAAACCTGTTTTATAATCTGTTTTGGTGTTATAGTATACCCAAAATGATCTGAAAGTTAAAATATTAATATACGGCACATAAATTCTGTTGCCAGTTATGTTTGTAGCTTAAAGAGATACTATAGTGTTACAAATGCAAATCTGTTCCCCCCTCCCTCGCGTTCAACCCGGCAGCTAAAGAGCTAAAAAAGTATTTACTCACCCAATTCCATCGCCTGGGAGTTGGTGCTCTGCGTCCTCCTCTGATTGACAGCCACTAGAGGCAGTCTTAGTCATGCAAGGCAATTATTGCAGTTTATTAAAAACTATTTTTGCAGATATTATAGCTAGGCCCTATGTAACATTTTATAATTACTATAAAACAGCACCAGGTTACATATTGTAGTTATTATAGCACAGCATGCTACATTTGAGGTTTCTGCAATTGCAATTTACAAGAAAACAGTTAACTTTTGCACAGCTGTGGCTGGGAACTGGTTAATGTGCAGTTACATTCTCTGTACAAACGGTCTAGTTTCAGAATTAATGGTCTCAGTGCATTGATTACATTCATATTTGAGATGCTTTATCCTGTTGTGGATATATTTGCATAGAGTTGTAAGAAATCTCCGCTGTATTGGCAGTTTGAAAGAGAGCTGAATATGTAACCCCTGCTTGTTGTAACTGTTATACAAGGAAAGATGGCTTCTGTGGCAGAAACTGCTAACCCCTCTTTGTAAATCAGTTAGAAAACAAATTCTTTCTCCCAGGTACCACATACAAATTGTGATTTCAGATTTCAGTGTGATTTAATCTCACTATTAAAAGACTGTTTGTAATATTTTATACTGAAAAGGCGCTCTCTCTCTCTCTCTCTCTCTCTCTCTCTCTCTCTCTCTCTCTCTCTCTCTCTCTCTCTATATATATATATATATATATATATATATATATATATATATATATATATATATTGAGAGCTTTTTCAGTATATGTACACACCTTCTTTCCCTGAAAATAAGACCAGGTCTTATATTAATTTTTCTCCCGAAAAACGCACTAGAGCTTATTTTCGGGGGATGTCTTATTTCAGGGGAAAACGGTAGCAAGCCTGTGCTAGAAAGCAAGTCTACATTTGTGGGAATTCCACCGAACATAGACCAGTTCACTAGGGCATGAAATTCTGCTAATCTATGTTAAGGAAAACTTCCCCGAACATAGATTAGCTTGCTCGCGAACGGAATCCCGCAAATCTATGTTCAGGCAAAATTCCCTGAAAATAGATAAGCAAACTAGCGACTAGGGCTTATTTTCAGAGTAGGACTTATATTACAAGCACTCCCTGAAAATAAGCCCTTGATGTTTTATTTTATATATATATATATACAGGGCCGGCCTTAGGTGTTCAGGCGCCCTGTGCGAAACAATCTTGTGGCGCCTCCCCCCCCCCTCACCTGTCTCTGTTTGGACCCCTTCAAACTATTTTAGGAGCATTCACAATCTGTTGCCTCCACCCCCTTCTACAAAACCACTGCACCTCTTAACCAAAATCCCTGGCCAGATCTTCACCAAGCCCCTGGCCACCACTTCATCAAACTCCTGGCCACCCCTTCCCCTTCATCAATGCCCTGGCCATCCCTTCGTCAAACTCCTAGCCACCCCTTACCCTTCATCAATCCCCTCCCACCCCTTTATCAATTCCTGCCACCCCTTCATCAGTCCCCTGCCCCTCTCATCAATTCCCTCCCACCCTTTACTCAGCCCTCTGCCCCTATTCATCAGCCGCCTGACCCCCTAATCAATCCCCTCCCCCTTTTATCAGCCCCCTGACCCCCTCATCAGTACCCTCCCACCCCTATCACCCACCTGCCCCCCTTTAATCAGTCCCATGCCCCCCTTTTCAACCCCCTGCTCCCCTTCATCAGCCCCCTTAATACATCCCATGCCAAATAATCCAACCCCTGGCCACCCCTTCATCAGTCCCCTGCCCCCTCATCAATTCCCTCCCACCTATTTATCAGCCATCTGCCCCCATTTCATCAGCCCCCTGATCTCCTCATCAATCCCCTCCCACTCCTTTATCAACCACCTGCCCCCTTTAATCAGCCCCATGCCCCCCTTTTCAGTTTCCTGCCACCCTTTATCAGCCCCCTTAATAAATCCCCTGCCAATTAATGCAATCCATGCCACCCCTTCATCAATCCCCTGCCCCCCTTAATTAAATTCCTGCACCTCTTCAACAAAACCTATTTAATAAAAAAGAAAAAAAAAGTCACTCACAGTAAAGGCTGCTGCTCCCTGGACTGAGCTGTCTCCGCCGATTGAAGAGCACCGGGTGCCGCCTTCACTCACTGAATTGGATCCTTCCGCGGCTCCCTCTGATGACAGAGCACGTCGACGTTACGCAAGTACGCGGCATAACGCCCCCACGCTCCTCCTCCACCCTCCATACAGAAGTGGATTCCCGGCGGCGGCTCTCTGCTCATAATTTGCAAGTCAAGTGCAAAGCAGTATTATGCACTTGACTTGCACTTTAAATACAGAACTCGGCCGGCCTGCGAGCTGTGTTGGCCGCCCGGCGCCCCTGTTGCCATGGCGCCCTGTGCGGCCGCACAGCTCGCACACCCCTAAGGCCGGCCCTGTATATATATACTAACACACACTCTGCATTCACTACACTAACACAGACTCTGCATTCATTACACTACCACACCCTCTGCATCCACTATACTAACACACACACTCTGCATTCATTACACACTAACACACACACTCTGCATTCACTACACTAACACACACTCTGCATTCACTACACTGACACACACTCTGCATTCACTACACCATGGGTCGTCAACCTGGTCCCTACCGCCCACTAGTGGGCGTTTCAGGATTCCAGGTGGGCGGTAGGGATTTCGGCGGCTAAATCCTCTCTCTGCTCTGCTCCCTCGCGCGATGTTTGCTGATGCTGCGGGAGCCGGAATATGACGTCATATTCCGGCTCCTGGCATCAGTAGACAGCCCGCGAGGGAGCAGAGCAGAGATGTTAGAGCTCCCTCGCCGCCTCGGCTTAGAACTCTTCCGCCCGCCGAAGTGAAGCCCCACTGGACCCCAGGGACAGATCCACACCAGCTCTCCAGGTAGGGAGGCTGGGTGGACATTTAAAATTAATAATTTGTGTGTCTGTAAGTGTATTTGTGAGTGTGTATGTGTGTGTGTCTGTAAGTATATGTGTGTGTGTCTGTAAGTGTATGTGTGTGTGTGTGTGTGTGTGTCTGTAAGTGTATGTGTGAGTGTGTTTGTCTGTGAGTGTGTGTGTCTGTAAGTGTATGTGTGAGTGTGTGTATGTGTTTGTCTGTGAGCAGAGTACTGGTAGAATAGAAGAAAGAAGGAGCAGAGTATTTGTAGAATAGGAGAAAGAAAGAGCAGAGTACTTGTAAAAAGGAGAAAGAAGGAGCAGAGTACTTGCAGAATAAGAGAAAGAAGGAGCAGGGTACTTGCAGAATAGGAGAAAGAAAGAGCAGAGTACTTGTAAAAAAGGAGAAAGAAGAAAAAGGAGAGAATTGTTGTTGGCTAATAATAGTAAGTGGGCTGCCTAGCTCAGGCTTCCTACTGCACATTGCTATAAGGAAGGTTAAAAAATAGAAAAAAGGGGGGAAACAAGGTGGGGAGGGGAATTGAGGAGGGAGAGGAGGGGAGCTGATGCACAGATGAGGAATCATATTATGAGCAAACAGAGAAATCGTCTGAATATCACCGAAAGTGGAGACCTTTGTTTGTTCCCTACGAAAATCGAACCAGATATCAAATATTTAGTCTCGCAGCATCAACCTCAAGGATCTCATTAATCACTAGTAAAGGTAATTTCTATTTACTTTGTTATCTCATTAAACTTTCTAAAGTTAAAAACATCATAAACATGCATAAAGTAGAAATAAAAAGATAAATGTACGTACATTTATTTTTTTTAAAACATCCTCCTTTCTAAAAAATATTGTGCACTTGCGCGAAAACCAGTGGGCGGTAAGGACATTTTTCCATCAAGAAAGATGCATTAGTGGGCGGTAGGTAGAAAAAGGTTGACTACCACTTCACTACACTAACACACACACACTCTGCATTCACTACACTAACACATATACATGTGTGTGTGTGCTTTTTCACTGGTCACTTGATTGTAGTGAATTCAAAACTAAATTGTTAAATAAAAGCAGTTTTTTTGTTTAATTTTTTTAGCATCAGTTATTTTTGCCTAAATTTTGCAATTTTAGATTTCAGTTCACAGCCGTTCAGTGTTTAGTGAATAAACTTTATATCAGGAACGTGTGTTTGCTGAGTGTTTATACAAAAAAATACTTTACAGGATTGGTAAAATATTGCTAAGAATTCCTAAGGGGACAAATTACTGTGGCAGGTGTTTGAATGTGTAGAGCTTTTAATTTTTTAAAACATGTACTTTTGCCTCACTTCTTGAACAATACTGCAGTACATTTAGTGCCACTGGTATAAAAAATAAATACCAGCAGACACCTGCTTGCCACTCGTACATAATCTCAAGCACATTTGAAACATAAAAAATAGAGATTGGTCTGATGTCTAATGACAATAGGGTTGCCAGATTAATCGAACTTTCCTAGACATTTTATGCTGTTGGGAAGCATATGAAAAGTGCTGGCCTGCAGTATGTTTATATCCTTCAGGAAGTGAATCAAATCAAATCAACCGCAAAGTAATTGTGACCATTAAATTATTTCTCTTAAGCAGCTTACGAATGCCACATACTACACACCAATACTGTCGAAAATCTGTGGCACTTAGAGGCACCCTGTCCTCTTATCACAAAATGTGGCCCATCTGGAATGATTTGTTAGTCCAAGATAAAGTCCTGTTATTTTATGCTACAGCTCCAAGCATGGTGGTAGTGTTGGTTTTCTCCCTCCTTTTCCCACCCCTCTTTCCCCATTCTATTTTTTATTTTTGGTTTAACATTACTTCTCTCAGTTGCAATTTTGTATGTTTTTCTTTTTGGCGGCCATGGTAAGCCTAACAACTTGATGCCCCATATAGCACAGTCTTCTCTCACAGCTCGAGAGGTTCCAATCTTCCATTATATATAGTTGGTGTGGATAACCTGACACTTGGTTTTATTTCTCTTTATTGTTTGTAAATTTTCTTTTTGAATGGGATGTACTTGTATGCTTAAGCAATATAATCTGCATTGTGTGGTATTATTAATTTCCTGTCTTTTCAGAGAAACTGCTATGTTTACATTGCAGGGTTAATCCAGCCTCTAGTGGCTGTCAGCCGCTAGAGGTGCTTCTATGACGCTGAATGCAAAAATCGCATTCAGCATGCAGAACATCCATAGGAAAGCATTGAGAAATGCTTTCCTATGGACTGTTTGAATGTGCGCGCGGCTATTGCCGCGCATGCGCATTCGGCTCCACTCAGGAGCTGATGACAGTGGGGGAGGAGAGGTCACCAGCACCGAAGATAAAGGTAAGTGGCAGAAGGGGGGAACCCCTATGGGCAGGGGCGTATTAGCCGCGAGGCAAACAAGGCATTTGCCTTGGGCGGCATTTTTCAGGGGGCGGCAAAAAACGCCGCCCCCCAAATGCCCAGGGAAAATGCCTTGTTAGCCTCGCGGCTAACAGACATGCTGGGCGCTGGGCTGGGTGAGCGGCGCTGGCGGGCGGCTGGCGGGCGGCTGGCGAGGGAGCACTTCCTCTGAGCGGTCTGCTCAGCTCCCTCGCGCGCCGCAGAGTGAGGCTGGGAGCCGGAATATGACGTCATCTTCCGGCTCCCAGCCTCACTCTGTGGCGCGCTCAGAGAAAGTGCTCCCTCGCCAGCCGCCCGCACAGCAGCCAGCGCCGCCCAGCCCGACCGGCAGCCACTGGACTACCAGGGAGAAAGAGGAACCCCCCCAGCACTCACAAAGGTAAGGAGGCGGGGGGGTTAAATAAAAAAAAAAAGTGTTAATGTGAGTGATTGTGTGTGTGTGTGTGTGTGTCTGACTGTGTGTGTGTCTGACTGTATGTGTGTGTGTGTTTGTGTGTGACTGTGTGTGTGTGTGTTTGTGCCTGACTGTGTGTATGTTTGTGTGTGACTGCGTGTGTTTGTGTGTGACTGCGTGTGTTTGTGTGTGACTGTGTGTGTGTTTGTGTCTGACTGTGTGTGTGTGTGTGTGTCTGACTGTATGTGTGTGTGTGTTTGTGTGTGTCTGACTGTGTGTGTGTGTGTTTGTGTGTGACTGTGTGTGTTTGTGTCTGACTGTGTGTGTGTGTGTGTGTTTGTGTCTGACTGTGTGTGTGTCTGACTTTGTGTGTGTGTGTCTGACTTTGTGTGTGTGTGTGTGTGTCTGACTGTTTGTGTGTATTTAGAAGGTCGGGCAGGGGGGAAGGGTTGGGTGGGGGTGGCGCGGGGGGAGAGGGGTGTCTGAGTTTTGTCCTGCCTAGGGTAGCACAAAACCAGGATACACCACTGCCTATGGGTTATATAGTGTCAGGAAAACAAGTTTGTTTTTCTGACACTATAGTGATCCTTTAAGGCCTGGTTTTAGGTTACTCTGGGTGTTATGTTGTTTTTTTGTCTAACCTTTAAAAAAAAAAATTGTTCAACAAATCCAAATTTTCGTACCAACGCCTTCCTCTCCCAATGTTTTTATCTTTTGCTGCTGTACATTATGTCATGAATTGGTTTCTAGAGGATGTAGTTGAACTGTTTTCCACAGCAGAAAGCAGACTGTTGAAATACAACTTAACTTCTTGATTTGTTGAGATCTCAGAGCACAGGGATTTGAAAAAAAAACAACAAATATTAAAACAAATATCTTTTCCATCAACCTCAGCCAATGGAGAGCCTAATGGGCATGCATGGCGAGCGGGCCTTAGGCCTTACACATGGGAAAGTACCCTGTTTCCCCGAAAATAAGACATACCTATAAAATAAGCCGTAGCAGGATTTCTAAGCATTTGCGCAATATAAGCCATACCCTGAAAATAAGACATAGTGACCGGCGAGGCAATGCTGCGTACAGGCGTGGAGCGGTAAAGAAGACAGGCAGCCCTTCTCATCTGCCCCATCATGACAGCTGCTATCTCGGAGGTGACCGGAGAGGTGCGGGCAGCCCCATCAACAAGGTCGGCTCCCCCTGTCAGGTCCCGGTTGTTCTGTGCGTGCTGTAAGCTGAGGCATAGAGGGAGACATGGAAAGTGAAAGTAAAAATCTCCTCAGTGAAGTGAGGAGCAGGACGCTCTGCTTTAGGTATTGTGTGTCCTCACGGGGAAGAAGTAAAGCTATGGCTGCCATTTTACTCAGCACTGTGGGTCTCTCTCCCCCAGCACCAACCAGCAACAGTCTGTGGGTCTCTCTCACCCCCCACAAACACAAGTAAAGCTGCTGCTCCCAGCACTGACCAGCAACAGTCCATTGGTCTCTCTCACCCCACACAAACACCAGGGGATAGGGGAAAAGCTTCAGCAAGCAGTCTGAGCCCAGAGAGATCATCCCAGTTCCACTGTGCAGATTGGACCCAGTTCTCACTGAATCCCTGATAAATAAGCCAGCCCTTACACATCAGCTTAGCTGGCCTATCTCTGCTTTTTTATCTCTGCTTTTAAATAAATGTAGATTGTTGTGCCATACTTAATAAAAATAAGACATCCTCTGAAAATAAGCCATAGTGTGTCTTCTTGAGGAAAAATAAATATAAGACAGTGTCTTATTTTCGGGGAAACACAGTACTGACTCAATATTTTCCAATGGGGTCTTGCTTGTCGCCGGATGTCCTTATGCACAAATGGAGGACATCCAGTGTTGTTTCATCAAACTTTGTGAAACTGCAGGAAGCGCATTTAGTGGCTGTCTGGGTGCCTATATTTTTCATTTTAAATTTAATAAAAATATTGTCATAAGTTTTTTTATTAACAACATAAGTATATTTGTGTGTGAAGAATGCAGAAGAATGCAAAAGTAGCCAATGACAAAATAAGGGGAAATAACGGGGAAAAATTGAACAAATGGCTCATTGGCATGCAGCAATTATTTAAAAATAATTTTGTAATTGCTAAAATGGCTGTCACTATTAATTACCAGTAGGTTTCATACTACAAAACCTATAACTGCTGCCAAAACTTCTAAAACCTTCTGCAGAGATTATCAGGAGGTTCTAAACAGTATATAACACTTATTTTCCAAGCTAGATGATGAAAAAATTACCACATTCCTGTGGCTAAAAATTACATCTGCCCCTTCTAGTTGTAAAGAGGAAGACATCTACGGAATTTACCTTTTGGGCACCCCTGTTTTATATCATCATGGTGGAGTTGTATGGTAATTAGAATTAGAAAACCTTTTCAAAGTTTTCTTGAGAGTAGTCAAATTTATAAAATGAAAAAAAAAAAACAAAGTGATGGACGATAACAGTGATGTCAGATGTGCATGGCATGCAAACATTAAACGAAGAGTTTAATCGTAGATACCGCTTGGTATTTTTTAGCCACAACCTTCTACCAACTGTTCGTATTAACAATGCTTAATGGCTGGTTTTTAATGGTAAGCATTGAAACAGGTCCTGAGTAAGTTACAGCATACCAAATTAGGTTGACTGGATAGCAGCTGTGTTCTGATAACACATATATAACTAACCAAATTGCTGATCGTGCCAAAAGGTCAGTGGGAAAAAATCCTGAACCGGAAACCCTTTACTTTCTCTACTACGTATGAGGAAAAAGAAAGAGTGAGAAGAAAACATAAAGAGACAAATTAAATAGCCATGCCTAGCTAGTGGAAGTTTCAGATATCTAATATTATTTTGGATTAGTTAAGAGTGAGTTCCAGATTTTTCAGAATGGCTTTGATTATTATGCATATTATGCACTAATATATTTTTAATGAACTAAACCAGATTACGCAGTGAGAATGTCAAGACCTTGACTGGGGAAACACACAAGTTAACACTGCACTCAACTAGATCCTGATGCTAAACAAGCAATAAATTGGCGGCTGATTGACACCATGTTTTGATCAGAGATCTTTTAGGCATTGTGTTAGATCAGTGGTTCCCAACACAGTCCTCAAGTACCCCCTAACAGTCCAGGATTTAGACGCTACAGGGATAATCGCTAAATCCTGGACTGGTAGGGTGTACTTGAGGACTGGGTTGTGAACTCCTGTATTAGATGATAATTATCACAACTTCAGGGTTATTCACTAAAGTGAGAATTCACATTAAGGCCAGAGTCGTTGAACTGAAAGTATAGTTAACTTAGGGTTTTGTTTTCAGTTGAGCTACTTTGACCTTAAATGTGAAATTCACCTTGAATATTCAATTTAGTAAATAACCCTGCATCCACTAAGATTCCAGGCAACCAACCTCCACATTTCTATATTGCACTTAAAGTGGCAATGTCACTGTCTGGGGACTTTGCTGATTTCACAAAGACCACCAGTGGTGACATTGCTGCATGGGGTCTGGTGACCGGAGGCAGGTAAAAATGTTCTTATTGGAACCTGTTTCTCACAGGTGCCACTATCTTGTTCCAGCAGGTCCTTTTCAGCATGCGCAAGAGTACAGAGCCAATTCCCTGCAGCCATCACTGGATTCACTCTTTATGAAATACTAATTTGTTAAGGATGTGGGTGTGACAGTGCTGCTTTAAAACATGAATTATATATACATATAGTGAGAATGCCCTAAAGGCTTACCTGTAATATGCAATTTATACGCAACCAAAAGAATAAATTGCGAGTCCTTCCGGTACATTCCATTGCTGAGCACAGACGGTTCTGTAACATTTTCTTTGCATTACTAAGAAAACAGTTCATATTGTTTCTATATTGCTCTGAGTCTTTTTCCCATCCCTTTTTCTTCGTCCTAAACACACAGTCTTGCACAGTTTGCAAAACAAACCATGCGTTTCTATGCAATAAAAAAATAGCTGGGCCTAATCTTGCAAAACTTGTTTTTCTTTGCAAATCCTCAGGAGGCAGTTTCTTATTAGAAAGAAAAGAGAGGTTCTGTCAGAATATATTCAATTAAATCAAACAAATTAACCAGTTCCAAAACGGATGTGCACGTTTAACCCCTTACGTGCACCAAAATCTAGGGGTCAGGGATGCCCAAAAGGTAGATCCCCAAATGTTATAAAACTACAACTTCCATGATGTTTTGTCATTTTAAAAGCATTCTTAAGGCATACAAAGCATCATGGGAGTTGTAGTTCCAAAACATCTGGGGATCTACCTTTTGGGCAGCCCTGATCTAGATTGTAAGCTCTTTCGAGCATGTTGTTGTTCCAGTAACATTTTGTAATGGTCTCATTTATTGTAAAATTTCCCCCATTATAATATTGTAAAGCTCTGCAGAATATGTTGGCGCTATATCAATACTAATAATAAACACTTGTTGACATTTTTTTTACTTTTAAAGAAAAAACCTGTGCATAATCAGATCATTTGCATGCAGTCTTTATCTGTTGAAGCAGTAACGCAAGATTTTGGCGTAACTTCACTGTCTTTGTTAGAATATTTTATCATTTCCTTTTTTTCTAGTTTAGTATTGATTTAAATATTAAGAAAACATAACGTGAACAGTGCATTTTGCAAAAAAAAAACTAAACCAAAAAGCTTTTAAATAATCATTATATTTGTTTTAAGAGCAAGCGCGTGCTTGTGTTTTATTGACATTTTTTCAAATTCTGTGTCCGTCTGAGCTTTTCTCTAGAGATGCCTGATCTACCATGTTTTATAGAACACGCATCTTTTCATCACATTACACATCCTGCCCTGCATTATACAGAATACATAGTCTTCAATGAGAAAATTCATTCTTTCATCAAGGAAGAATCCCAAAAGCATGTTAACAATTAATGAATGAGGTTTATTCACTTAAATGGGAGTTGGTGAGCCTTGACATGGGGAATAGTAAACTTTAGATCAAAAAAGCCAATCTGGTAAAATAATTGCGTAGATTTTCCCATAATCCCATAGTTTGACCCAACAACTAATTGTCATTCTATTATGACATGCTTATTCTTCTCAATAAACTTTAATTGACTATAACAATGTGAAATGACCTGGATAATTCCCCACAATACCCAGCTTAGAGAATAAACACCAATTGTTGGTTTCCCTCCTGTCTGATGAATGGCATGTAGCTGTCACAAATATATGTCTAAGAAAACAGTCTGAGTTTTGCCTTGCACAAATGAAATTTTATATCTATATATGTTTTTGTAGAGCATGGTTTTCACGATCAATGTATTTTGCAAAAAAAAAAAGTTGTCACTGTCTCTTTTTGACACCGCATACCTACAAGCGTTTGCATTGTTGTTCGTGCTAATGTTTTTACTCCAGTTCACACACAACTTGCAAACACATAGTAAAAGAAAAAGAAAAAAAAATAGAAGGCGCTTAATAAAAACATGCAGAGGGCGTCCCTGTTAGCCTGGGGCTCCCTGCTACGTCAACGTTCCGTCACAGAATTCTGTGTTACCCAGTGTTTCCCTCGGTTGCCAGGGCGACGCAGCGAAGAGGCGTGGTTAACTCTTTAAAGGGCTCTCTGAGCTGCTGTGCTCTTCCCAGAATGATCTGAACTGCAGCCTTTATATACTGCTGCTAAATTTAGGCTCCAGTCTCTGCTCAGCCTCCCCATCCTGAACGAGTTTCCTCCTCTCTCTGCAATTGGTTTAGTGTGTGCCCCCCGTGCCTTTATTTATAATCTAGGCCACCTCTCAGCAGCAAGGAAAATTTATTTTTTGGTATTGCACTTAACTTGATGCATCTCTCCGCTGAGCGGATCAGAAAAGTTTAACTACTATTTAATTGCATTTTTCTCCGGTTTATTTTTTTTTTTTTCTGCTTTTGCTGGCAAACCTGACCCGGATTTAGGGAATCCTCAGAGATGGCTCTCACAGAGTCCATTCTCCCTTCATTTTCTACTTTTGCTAGCCAAAGAGAGAAGTTTTTTCAGCCAGAAGTAAGTATTAATATCTTTGGGGAATATAGTTCGTTTACCACTTGTATCGGTCTGATTCACTAAACAGTTTGCTTTGGCATTCTTAAAATTCCAATTGTGGGGGTAATATCGTGACATTCTGTGCAGGAGAGTAGCTCTAATTTTATTTGAAATCTCGACTGATACATTTTTAAAACGTAAATCAAGTTTACTGCTTGAATGAAATGATGCTTGTAATGAGGTGTCATGTGTTTAGTGTTAGCATGCATACACCTGTAAGCTGTCTTGTCCTTTAACCTAATTATCGCTTGTTTGACAATTGCTTCACTTCTAATTAGGCGTGCTTTTTGACTTGTACAAGTTTACACCTGACACGTGGTGATTGATGTGTAGAATTCTTGGCAGGGGTAGACTCTAGTATAATGGGGAGACGTATGAGTACTTGTTATCGCTCAAACTTTTTCTAAGTGCCCATTTGTGCTGCGTAGTGCCCCTATTTTACACACCTTATAAGTGGGGGGGGGGGGGGTCTACATATATGCAGTTTCTTTTTGTGTTTTTTAGGAAACGTAAAATAAAAAATATATATTTTTTTTTTTGTTTCCAAAAAAAAAGCAAAAGAAACTGCATATATGTAGACCCCCACTTATAAGGTGTGTAAAAGTAGGGGCACTACGCAGCACAAATGGTGTGTGTATATAGATATAGAGATAGTGAGTGTTTTGTTTCTTTATTTCGTTCTTTCTTTCTAACCATGGCTTGTTCTCTCCCCAGAAGTGGAAGTGTAATTATGAGTCAAATTCACCACATGACAGCTGTATTATCTCAGAGGTAATGCAGAGCCCTGACCCCTTCGCAAGCAAGAAGGAAGATGAAGATTTGAACAATGTTCTGGAATTTGTGTTGTCTATGGGAGAAAAGAATACTCACAGCTGTGCTGAATATTCACCTGAAACCTGCACTTACTATCAAACTAGCCATTCTCCAGGGTGCTACAGTACAGACCATAGCCCTCCTCCATACAACTCAACTGGACCCATGACAGAGCTGATGAGATCTGACATGGACAACTACTGCCACCCAAACAATGCTCAGGGAAGGTTCTTTGTATCCCAGACCTTTGATTTTCCAGATACAATAAAGGCAGAACCTGGCATAGACTCTTATGGACCAATAATGGGCATGGTGCCCCAGTCTTGCTCTAAGATTAAGCAGGAAGGCAGTGCTGCATGTATGATGGCATATGACCAACCTAGACTAGCTAACTCTCCACAGATGGCAGGCATTGAAACACCTCCTTTGAGCCCTGATGAACTGATTTTAAATGAGTGTCAGACACAGTTGTTGTGCCACTCTACAATGCCATACCCCCATGGCTACCACACAGCCTCAGGTTTCCATCACCAGTCTTCCATCCAGTACCAAAGTAGTTCGCAGTATGGCATGTTTGAGGACAGTTTAAATATGCAGCCTTCAGCTCCCAGGGGTGTGATAACTCCTCCAGGTTCTCCTTTGGAAATTATGGATACCAAACCCAAAAGAGGGCGCAGGTCTTGGCCCAGAAAGAGGACTGCAACGCATACCTGCTCATATGCTGGCTGTGGCAAAACCTACACAAAAAGCTCACACCTGAAGGCACATCTTAGAACGCATACAGGTAAATACTACTTCATTTAAATTTTAATCTAAAATTTTTTTTTTTTTTCTTTAACATAGTCTTGTGATATTCTTTCAATTGAATTTCTATACACTTTTATATTGTTTCTGCGAGGATGAGCCTAGTTGTAAGGCAAGCTACGGAGTTTCTCTAAACTTTTTCTTCCGCTCTCATATCCTTGCTTTTTGTAGTTGTAAGGGTTTTTTACTTGACAGAGTTGAAAAATATTATAAGATCTAGAGCGTACAATAGCTTAACTGTTTTATAACTAGAAAGGTCAGTACCCTATTTGAAGCTGTTGCTCTGTTTAACTTGTGTGGTTGTGTTAACTAGAGTGCTCTGTGATGTTGCTTTTCATGGCCACCCCTATGCGTTTATCACTAACCTCTCCCTTTTGTCTCTTCTAGGTGAAAAGCCTTATCACTGCAATTGGGAAGGTTGTGGTTGGAAATTTGCCCGATCTGATGAACTTACGCGTCATTTTCGTAAACACACTGGTCATCGGCCCTTCCAGTGTCACCTGTGTGACCGTGCTTTCTCTCGATCAGACCATCTTGCTCTACATATGAAGAGGCACATGTAAAAACCTGAACTTTTTCCTTCTAAGAAAAGGAATACGTTTGTAGGTTTCCTGCATCCTGTGGTGGCCACACAAACTGCTACTGGCCTCTGGGCCTCCCACTCAATGGGTCACAATGTAGCTGGTACTGCATGGGGTGAGATGTTCTGCTCTTCACTCCAGTGGACCTCACAGCAAATAACTTGACTTAAAGGCTGGACCTGTAACTTCAACTTGTGCATTAAACTGGAATACCTCTGGATGTCAGAGGGTTATTAGGATATGTCTGTAACTTTTTATTTTTATTTTTTTTTATTATAAACTTTTGAGTGTCATGAGATGGGACCATATTGCCAAGTTATGAATTTCCTTTGTTTTAGATCAGCAATGGCCTACTTTGTATGTTGAAATTTAATTTTGCAATGGCCAGGTTAGCCATCCCTGACTCTCAAAAGTTCTTGTTAACCCTTTGCTCGCTTTGTTGGCAGCAAAAAGAATCTTACAAGGGCATTGATATTTGGGGTAAGAGTATCTTCATCCATTTTCTACAAACCTCTCCCAACTTGTATTAGGTTATAGCATCTATTTACTCCAAGCTGATGGCTATAAGCATCCAGTGACAATTGCAATGTAGAATATGGGAGAACTGCACTGTAGGTATGGTGGTAGACCTGGGAAAGGTCTACAGTATAAGTGGAAAAGTATTGATACTCTACATGACTGCTACAGCATGTACATTTTTTTTTTCTACATTACCTTGGTTATAATCAAATTGTAACTGCCTATGCCAAAGCATCTAGGACAATGTTTATATGAAACTGCCTTATTACCTTTTTTGATGGGATGAATATCCTGAAACTAGTTTGTTTTTGTTCTATACATTGCATAAAGAACACTTTTGTTTGCATTCCCTGCCAAAATATAGTTTTATATAAACGATGAGTTTGTCACTTTACACTATATGAAACAGCAGGGCTAGAAGTCCTGCAAGAAGTTACCTTTTTATATATAATATATTTATGTAATTATATATTTGTAAATGTTTTGTACAATGAATGTATAGTGTAAATAGACCAATGACAAATTGCCCAATGGCATATTGCTGTCTTGTTTTCTTTTGTTTGTGTTTGGAATGGGGAAACAATTTGTCAATGACATGCATTTTTTTTTTTATTAAAATAAAACAAAACTTAAACGAACACTCTTGTCTATTTACTCTACAACAGCATGGATTTCAGATAAAAATGGTGTTTCAGCCAAAACACAGTAGGCGAAGCACTGTGCTGGCAATTTTTATAAATTTTATGTATAACGTTTACTTATTCACAACTTCACATTGTTCCAGTTTTATAATCTATAATCCCTTGCTTAGTAAGATTGTTGGGAAAATGGTTCTGGTTCTTTGCACATATCTTGTCGAAAAAAAACACGCGATGGAAAGACCTATTAAAGTGGAGTTGGTAACACCAGTAGGGTACACTTTTTTGCTGACTTGCCATATACATGTATGCAAGGGTGAACAAAATGTAGATTCCCCACATGTTGTAGTATGTAAACTCCCATGATGCTTTGCTTTAGAATGACAAAGCCTAATGGAAGTTTTAGTCTTAAAACATTTGGGTAGCTACCTTTTGGGCACCCCGATGTATGCAGTAGTGTGAGATAAGACGAGGAAACAATGCGACTTTCACATGGAAATGGTAACTGCAAAACAGCAGACGGATAACTTGGCGTTTCAGGTATTCTGGCCTCAAATTTGCAATTTTGTTTTCCATACTTAGCCACCATTAACGGTGTATTAGGGAGTTAACTCATAATGAGTTGTTGAGTTATGAAAAGAACACCTGTGTTCTGTCAAGTCTTCTCTGTAAATCAAGAAATCAAAATATCTAGAAACTATGCTTTAACTGCATACAGCCACTGGGTGGTGCATGGAGTACAAACTTTTATTTAGTAATAAAATCTAGAATATTATGTAGTAACTGATAAATAGGAAGCAAGATAATAGTCCAAATATAATAGAATAGGGACAGATGAGGGGGTATAGGAAATTGTTTTAATTTAACAGTTGTCGGTTAAACAAATTGCAGTATGTAGGACAAATAGCAAACCTGGCATCACGGTTTAAGGGGATTTGTCCCCCGTTTTAATTTTGCATTTCAGCCACTTTAGTGCCCCTCCCATAATTAAACCTCTTCCCTTTTTTTAATTTTTTTTTTTTTTTTTTTTTTTTTACTCAGACGGTCAGGATAAGAATATTAATAAACTGTATAGCAAATGCATAAAACATAGTTAAAAGTAACGGTTTCCTTCAAATGTGCAAAGTACTTACCAAAATTAAATGGGCTTACATAATTTATTTGAACCAGCTAAGCTTCATATTTCCGTTCACTATCTTGAATAGTATCACAGCCAGGAATGCTTTAGATTTGTTCTAAATGTTACATCCACATGCCACCTTGGCTGGGAATATAGTGAGAATGTCTCCCCAGCTGAGTCAGTAAGGAAACTCACAAATCTACAAATTGCAATTGTCATGCAACTACAAAGCGTAATTACAGCAGTTTGAAATGAGTCATTTTAACTCCACATTCTTGGCAGCAAGCTCAGTGTGAGATTATTCTACTAACTTTCTATAAATTATTGAATTTACTCTAATCCCAATGTCAAACAGTTTGTGGTCACAGTGAAACAAAATAGATTTTAGTGGCTTTATCACAGCATACTTCTTTCCTTAATAGATTATTTTTCTTCCTGAGTGTCTTCCAATCCACTCTTTTCTTCCTCTCTTGTATTTTTCTTAAAATACAGAAGGCAAAATAAGGACTATTTTGGTTTATGTATTTTTCATACACTTGGCTTAAGGCAAGTCAACTAAAATCTACCCAGAATACCTCTGCTCTAATCCCGAGAGACTTGTCTGACTTCCACTGTTTATTGGTCATGCTCAGTATAAACTGTGTCTAAGACTACCTATCTGAAAGATTGGAATTGGGAGGACACATGTAAAGGTACAATGTACTGTATTAGTACAGGTGCTTTAAAAATAAGTCATTGGTCTCCAAAGTATATACTAGCATTAAGGCAACTGCTTTTAAATAAGGTTTAAAATAAAACCGCTAATTATCTTTATCCTAGTGACATCAGCAGCCTCTTCATAGCATTCTACTATACCTTCTCTGATGTCACGAGGTCACGAACCATGGTTCAATCAATGCTTCTCATTTAGAATTATTGTGGACCCCAGTTGCATGTGCCTTTCTCGGTGTAATCTGGCAGAGAAATTCTTCTCATAGAGATACATTGAACACCATTTTCTCTGTTAATTTTCAGCAATCCCTGGTTTAGTGAAGTTGAAGAAATGCAAAGAAGTAGCTCTGGGTTGCTGAAATGCATGAGAAGTTCTCTCATTTTACTTTCATTGGGCATCACATGCATTGAATGCGAAAAGAGGATATCAAGACTAGTCAGCTTATAATGTAGCAGGTGTTTTCCCATGAGAATGGTTTAGCAGGAACACACTGGACACTAACACAACTTTAAGGGACACTCCACACATCAGTTTGTTGAAGTGCGTTATGTGTCTGGAGTCTGTCACATTTGTGAATTTTGTAAAAGTGCTGATTTCAATAAAAATTTGCATCAGGGGAGTATCAAGGTTATTTGTCAGCTGGGGTGGATTGTGTATGTTGACAATCTTGCCTCCTTATGCACAGACACACAATCATACACTGTCACGACTCAATTACACAACACACACAGTCACAGACATACACATAACCACAAACATGCAGTCACACAGTCACTCACCATTATACACACAGTCAGATACATACAGTCACACAGTCACCCAAAGTTGCGTAGACACAGCCACACATAGTCTCCCAAAGTCACATACACACAGCAACACACAGTCACCCAATGTCACATAAACACAGCCTGTCAGGCTTACGGTCCCAGCTCTGCCCCAGCTGTCTGACAGTAAGCTCCTACCCTGTGAGACCTGGGTAAAAGATAATGACATTTCAGCATAACTTCTCATTCTTAACTATGCCTCACCTTTTATAAAAATTAAATGGATCTTAGGATCACTGACGCCTGGGTGAAATAATATTTTTGGTGCTCACAATTGTGGGTGTGGCTATATCACTAACCCCTCCCCTTCGCAATCATAACACTTCTAACCAAAAACCACTTACTACAGTTCCAGCTTTGCCAACAAAAAGCTCATCAGTGTAATATTTTAACCCTTTCACCACTGGAGGGGGCAGGGGAGGCAGAGTTTAGGAAGTTGGGGGATATATTATGAGGGTTAGGGGCTGTAGTATGGGGTTGGGGGCTGTAGTAGGGCATAGGGGCTG
The DNA here is from genome assembly GCA_933207985.1 of Pelobates cultripes. NCBI lineage: Eukaryota > Metazoa > Chordata > Amphibia > Anura > Pelobatidae > Pelobates > Pelobates cultripes. Next base: position 78,498,197 of record OW240916.1, on the reverse strand, counting down.
CATGTTTAGGGATTATGGGCTGTAATAGGACATAGGGGCTTCAATTAGTTTGTTAGGGGATGTAGTAGTGTGGTTAGGGGCTGTAGTAGAAGTTTAGGGGCTGCAGTAGGACATATAAGCTGCAACTGGGGGTTGGGGTTGTTCTGGGGGCTATGGGGCTTTAGTAAAGCATGGGGGGCTGCAAATGTGGTGTAGGGGCTGTAGTAGGGCATAATAGCTGCAATTGGGGGTTAGTGGCTGTAGTATGGGGTTAGGGGCTGTAGTAGGGCATGGGGCAGTAGTAGGGGTAAGGAGCTGTAGTAGGGCATATGGGCTGCAATTAGGGGGTTAAGGGCAGAAGTAGAGTTTTGGGGCTGCAATTGGGGGTTAAGGGCTGTTGTAGGGGATTTGATTGGGGCAGTAGTAGGGCATATGGACTGGAGTAGGGGGTTAGTGGCTGTAGTAGGGCATGCAGGCTGAAATGGAGTGTTAGGGGCTGTGGTAGGGGGTTGGGCATAGGGTCTGCAACTGTGGGTTAGGGGCTTTAATATGGCATAGGTGCTGCAATTGGGGGTTAGGGGCTGTAGTACGAAGGGTAGGGGCTGTAGCAGGAGGGGAGGGGCTGAAGCAGGGATAGGGGCTGTAGCAGGGTATTAAGGCTGCTATTAGGGGTTAGAGGCTTAGTAGGAAGTAAGGGGCTGCAGATGGGGGTTATGGGCTATAGTAACGGTTTATCGGCTGTAGTAGGGCATAGGGGCTGCAAGTAGGGGTTATTGAGTGTAGCTGTGTGTTAGGGGCTGCAGTAGGGCACATGTGCTGCAACTTTTGGGGTATGGGGCAGTAGTGGGGGGTTAGAAAAAAATTAGTTTAGTTCCCCCTCCCTGAGGCTTACCTTGGGCCAGGAATGGAAGAATGCTGTTCCCTGGTGGTCGGTGGGAGATGTACTGCTTTGTGCCAGGTGCTGAATGTGAAGGACGGGGCCTAATGCAGGGCATGGCTATCCTCCCCACTGATACTCCTCTATTTACAGAGCACATGGGCGCTGCGCTCCCTGTGCACCAGCCCAGGATTGGCTCTGCCTGATTGGATGGTAAATAGTGTGTCTCAGACAATGAGAGATCAGTGTGAACTGAGCTGCTGACTTGACTCAACCACACAGGCAATCACTTTTATCTGCATAGTGCACTTTTATCTGCATAGTGTTTCAAAGTTGTGCTAAGGGGAAAAAGGACAAATAAAAAAAAGACAACAGTCCATCAGGTTCAACCTTTAAACACATCTTTTTATGTGGAAAAGAAACAAATAAACAATTTGAACCAATTTCCAAATATGCCACAAAAAGAGGGGAAATGTAATGGCAATCAGAGTTCTCCTTGGACTTGCTACCTGTATATATATATATCCCAAAAAACAAACATTCAGGCTTTTAATAAAAAAATATCTACAGAATCTTTGGGTACATCTATTGTTCTTACTGAAAAGTACCCTTTCCTCTGCTATAAGCGAAAAACTCCTTTCTTCCTTTCTCATTGGGTGACCTCTTGTACAAGTACAACAGGTCACCCAAAGTTTGTTGTATATTTCTGTTAATGAACAGATTAGTATATAGCGTTTTGTACTGACCCTGCGTATACTTGTATAGTGCTATCATATCCTTTCTAAGCTGCCTTTGCCTAAAGAAAACAAATTAGGGAAAGCATAGGAGAATGAGTACTTTGCAAATAACCTTTCAAACGCCACATGACTGTACCCTAAATACCCTCTTCCCCTAACCCTAAGTTTAACCTCTCTCAAAGCCTAAAGAAACTCTTTACTTAGGTCCAAATTTAACACTAAACACCCTATGTTATGTGACCACCATTTCCTGTAGAACACTGGGTAAAACTTGGAGAAAACCCAAAATAAAATTGGATAAATCTTTGGGATCCCCACAATGATAGAATGGATATATGGAAAGGAATCTGGGATCTGAGCTTTATTAGCCTCCTTTTTTTGCTTTCTGAAATAAATACTTCTTGGTAAAGTGCAGAGATTAACATTTTATCAGGGGACAAATGTAAAACTTGCTGGTCACCATTTATTTTAATGCAGCACAGCTGTATACATTTTTTACAGGCATTCCACAATGAGTGAGACATCTGGCCACTTTGACTAAAGGTCTTGCCACATTAAATGTCACACATTTGAATGAATCCTAGAAAAATAATTCCCATTTAAACAAGTGTATTTCTCCATTTCTCTTCCAACTTAATAATAATGGCACCCCCTGGTGGTCAAATCATGTCAGAAACCAGTTCTTTATACATGATAAACTCTAAAATACTATTGGATATTTTAATAGATTTAAAGGGACACCCCTTAAAGCACTTTAGCTTGCTGAAATTCTTTATATGTGGAGAGGGTGCCCTCTGTTTCAATATACAAAAAGTGCATATTTCAATAGAAATTGGCACTTTTATAAATCTGCCCGGTTACACACTCCGGCTTTTTTTTTTTTTTTATTCTTTATTTTTGTTGTGCAAGTGAGTACAGAGCATTGTCATACGCCACAACAGCGTGCATTTATATGTAAACATTGATAGGTTTAACAGTGGCATGGTAATTTGCAAATTTTTGTTGTAAAGACATAGTAAACAATCTATTTGAGAACGGACATGCTTGCAGCATCCTGACAGTGTTGGTACTCAGAGTTGAACATAAGGAAGAAAACAGTGGCATGGTATAAACATTTGTATCGTTCTGCTATGCTGTGTCCTGATGACTATCGTGTTTGATAATGACTGGTTAACTCTCAGTTTACCTTAGTGCTTCAAAAGGCTGTCTAGTTTTCATATTGTAAGCTAACGTGCAACTGACCTACCTCTAACAATTGTAAGTAAGTTGAGGATTCACAGGATAATTATAGAGCGGTTAATCAAGCATGCAGCACATTTACGATAGGCCTTGCATTAGGGACTGCATTACTAACTGAACAAAGCTGGGCTGTGTAGCTCAAACAGGCGATAGACCCCACGGTGCACTACTCAGTTAATAACTAGCGCGATAATAACAGGAGGAATGTCAGACAGAAGGGACTATTCAGATATGTGATAGTTCTTGCAGGCATAAAACTGTACAGTTGCAAAAGGGACTGGATTGCATCCATTGTGGCAAGGGATGGATTTGAGCATGTTCCGCTGGGCCTTCCCTGCGTCTTGAGGCACACCGGTGTGTTGCTTTCTCGTGTGTGGAGTGACGTTGCCCCGGGGAGGGGGGGGGGGTGATGCTTTGGTGGGTTAGTCCAGCTTATGCATAGTGTGGCGCAGCGTTGGTTTGGGTCTGTGGTGGCGTAGAGGCTTTTGCCGGGTCACTCACCTACTCCTTTCCGCCAGCCAGGGCGCACCGTTGCCGCGGGCTGCTGTATTGTTGCGCTTAAGGGTATAGTCGTAGAGCCTCTTCATCAGTGCCCCTATGAAGGTTAAGTTTGGCCCAGAAGGCAGCGAATAATCGGTCAATCGTTTCCTCCAAAGAGGGTAGCGAAGGGACGGGCAGTAGGTCGCACGTGGCATCCGCCATGATACTCCCCTCTGTTCCGGCAGTGCAAGTGTGTCCCTGCTGGAGCTGTGTTGCTGAGTCACAGGCTTTAGTTGCCGAGATTTAACTCACCGGCAGGGGGGGAGAGCGTGTCGGGGGACCTTCAGGCTAGTGAACTCAGCGTAGGGATTGGCCGCTTCCCCCACACTGCCTCAGTGAGCCTCCAGTCTCGCCTGGGTCGGATCCGCCTTTTTCGGTTGATGGACCCGTCGTTTGTTGCCTTAGTCGTAGGCCTCTGTCTCCGGGTCTTTTGAACCGGTAAGATTTTCGGCATTTGCTGTGAGTGTGCCGGAATTTGTGAATCTTAGTACGGAGCTAGCACAAAGTGCGACCGCTTGGCATGGCCGCGTGGCTCCACCCCCACACCCTCCGACTTTCAAGCACTCAACATGTCCTGTTAGGTCCTGGTTTGTTTGACTCAGTGGAACTAAACTCAAGAGGCAGCAATTGCCAAGAGCACCTACCTTGCAAACACTTCTCATTGAGCTGCATTGGGAGGTCTGTGATTGAACAGCTACCGAAAGTCTGGGCTGAGTAAGAAGGGGAGGGCTTGCAAATGCAGTATCTCATAGAACCGCAGATTTTGCAAGCCCCAATGGAAAAAAAAGCCTTAATAGCAAGAGAAACAAATGATAGTGTTCAAACACCTAAAATATAGAATGTATGATAACACCACTAAAGTCCTGTCTTCCCTTGCTATTACTACTGGGCATTTTGTAGCTTAAACATGTATGTAACTATGCATTTTATCTTGTATGGGGAGGTTATTATTTGTCTATCCATATCGACATTTATATTCTTCATTTTATTTTCCATTATAAAGTAGTATTTACAGCAGTAGTGTAGTGTTATTTTTCTCTATTGAATAACAGGTAGTCTGATATATCTTGCTCAATCCATTGGGTATACTGCAGAATGTCATTATCAATAGTTACTCAGTTACAATGTCTCAGATACCAGCTACTGTAACATAGATATGTTCTAACCTGCTGGGTTAATCACCAAGCCTTATTTATATAGAACAGTTGATCATTATTTCTTGGGTTTGGGGGGTATAATTACATAGTTTTTAACCTGTTCATCATTTGCAGGAATATGCAACAGACAAGGGTTCACCCATTGAGACTGGAAGAAAGGCATTTTCACTTACAGCAGATGAGCTGTGAGATGTAAAGAGTCCTTTACAGTAAGAACAATAAAGATGTGGCATTCTCTGCCTAAAGAGGTTGTGTTATCAGATTCTCTATATATAATCTAGATATTTAAAGAAACAAGGCCAGGATGTTCTTGGAAACAAAATAATATATTTAATTATATACTCAATAAGTATGCGGGCAGGTTGTCCAAAGGAAAACCTGATTGCCATTATGGAGTCAATAAGGAAATCTTCCCCTTTTTGTAGCACAATTGGAATTTGCCTTCAACAGCATAAATAAATGGATGTTTACTCCATCATTACTGACCACTTTTTTATTGAACACAAATAATAGCATACCATCTATTTAAAGCAAGGGATGCATGGCTAGCATATTAACATATCATAACAGAGCAATTTTGTGTATAGATTGTGTGACGGACCGCTGGCACTCCGACTGAGTACCGCCGCCAATCGATGCTCCTAGTGCTCGCTGAGGACTCCAAGCACTCCAACCGACACCATCAGCACTGCAGACCCCACTTCCAGCGATGCAACTGCGCCGGGGTCTCTGCTGTCTCCACCCACCCTGGACCCAAGGCCAGGATCCAGCTTCCAGTGGGTGAACCTCTCTTTCCCCAGAGAGCAGGAACAGGAACAAGCTCTTAGCAGAACTTAGTGATCATACCCTGGGGAGTATAGTGATTATAGCAATCCCCAGAGTGTATTTCTCCAATCCCCCAAACATGAGCCAAGGCTTAATGCTGGAACAAGACTGATTTACTGGCACACAGAACTCACAATTTATGCAACACAAAACTCCTCCTCTGGGCCAGGCTAGATAATTGAGTTTCTACAATACACAAAGCTCAATTATCTGCTGGCCAGAAATAATACAGTTTTTACAGCATATTCATAACTTCTAAAATATACATGGGGAAAGTAATCCAATTATCCAGGGATAGAAGCAGACTCCATTGAGCACATGTTCCAGGTAAAACACAAAAGGATACAAAAATACATAACTCCTATCATACTGAATTGAACGGGCCAAATCTCCCAGGGTCCATAGTCACAGGGCAAGAGGCGGGCAAGCAGTCCTCTCCAGGCACAAGTGGCGAAGGGCACTTCGTCACAGATTGTTTTACAGACAAACTTAAAAATGTAAATATGTAAATGTAGACACAATGTTTATATTTCACTTATTCAGGCATCATTACAAAATATATTTGGGAAATGAAAAGCATACAGCATACTGTAAACTCTATCTTGCAAGATTTCACACAAAGTCTGAAATGTTAGTATAAAAGCAATAATGCATTTTTTCTCAGATAGAATAGACATGACAAAAATATATAAATAAAAATGGACAAATACCTTACATATAATAATTTATCAGGACCCCAATGGCATTTCTAGTAGTGCAGTTTACTAAAAAATTGCAACTGAATGTAAAAAGTTGGCCTCTGATCAAAAATACAGCAGTAAGTAATAATATATACTATAAATAAACAAAATGTACTCTAAGTGTACAAACATTAGCAGTCTTACCTAAACCCATAATACATCTAACAACAAAGAAATATAATCCCTCCATCACTAATGAAAAAAAATTTCAACAGCCTAATAATACATATAGACATTACACAGTAGTGCCACCAATACTATACAAATTTAAAAATATAGCCTATGGCTCCCAATCCAAACTAAAAGTATCTATCCAATATAAACCAACCATACCTTGTATAAATACAGTGTATCAAAGTTCAAATATGGGTAGCACAACCTAGTGTGAAAATGTACATAAACCAAACAATATACCTTCAACATGAGAGAATAAGCACTATTCCACTAATCACACCCATTAAACGTATAAAAAACAAGCTGCAACACATTGAACATTTAGGTCATATGCATGAACTGCAAGACGTAAACACATAAACCATTGGCGTAAAGTGCAAACTGTAATTGGCCTAAAGTGCATACTATGATTATATAGACCATAGGTATAAGGTCCAATATATGATTTTATAGATTATGTGCATAATAGTGTAAATGTGAGTCCATACGCAATATACATAGAGTGCAAATTGTACATTGATCAGGAGCATAAGGTGCAAATATGAACATATAAACCATTATGACCATATATATATATATATATATATTTATATATAAAGTGAAAAATTATTATGAACCAATACACAAAAACACAAAGTTCAGTACAATTATCTTCTTAAGAGCTACTGCTTAAACATAAAATTCAAAGACATCACTGCAGATGGAACAAAACTATTCCCAAACCTACAGGTCCGACAATACAAACTCTTATAATAATCCATCCATGATTAGGATGAAATGTATCTTTCCTGGCTAATCATGGCAGCATCACTTATGGGTTAGCTCCGCCCCAATCAGGTACAGGACAGGAAAAAAATCAATTAATCTGGACCCGACTGGGGTATAAAAGGTCCCTCCTCCTTCCAACCCACAGTCTTTTTTCCTGTCCTTTCAGGACAAACAGGATAATTTTTTTTGGGCCACCTTCCCATGTGTACCATGGGCCTCCAGATGAAGTTCAGCCTCTCTTCATCTGAAGAACTCAGTAAACAGCCTGCACAGGCAGGACTAACTGAGTTAGGTACAGATTATTATCTGTACCATGGAGTTGGAGAAATTATATATAAATTATATATATATATATATATAATAATTGATTTGGGGTCAGCTGTAGCTTTAAAAATCCCCCTGCTAAACATCAAAACCCCCCTGATCAGAAGGCAGAGTATTGTGGAGAAGCCAGTAATCATCAAAACAGTAAGTCTTCATTTGTTTTTCTTATTAGGCTTTAGGATCTCGTTTTATCTTAGCTGAGCTGCATATCTTTGTGAGAGGCTCAGACTGCAGAAGTTTTCTTCACCGGAGCCTGGGCTCTTCTGTGCTCAGTTTCTGGAGCAAGCGCAGTACCGGCGGTGTCCGGCGGGCGCTCTGCGCATGCGCGCATTAGTTTTGCGCTTAAAGGTATATCGCGCCAAAAAATAAAAAGTTTTAAAATTGAGCGGTTTTGCTGTTAACAACCTCCCTGATCATCTGGTAACTAGGAAAGCTGCCTCTTACATCCAGATTCTATTTTAAAGGTAAATATCTTGTTTTATTAATATTTTTCCAGTTGAAAATTTTGTCTTTGTTCTTCTTTAATACAGTATTAAGTAGTAATTATTCTTTGTAGATGGCTTCTCCCTCTGCCTCAAGATCTCGCTCTAGAAGACATAGGTGAGCCTCAATAAAATTATTTTAAAAACATTTTTAAGGGGGGAAAAGAGTGCCAAAATAGGCCTATAATATATTATATATTGGCCTCTATTTCAGCCCAGAAAGGTCTCAAGAGAATTCTCCCAGAAAATATAGAGAAAAGTCTAATAGATGTGCGAACTGTAACCAAGTGGCTCCTCCGGGGAATAATTTGTGCAAAGCTTGCCTGGCGGAAGCAGCTAATGAATGGGAAAAGAAAAGTTCCCCACAGGCTGATTTAAAAAAAAAAATGAATATCAGAAGCTATTGCAGAAGGCTTCAAATCATCAAATAAAATGATTACCTCTAAGCGTCCTAGAGTGGAGAGTTATGTAGAATCGGAAGAAGATTCTGACTTAATGGAAGAATTTTCAGAGGAAGAAGAGGAAGATAGTTGTCCAAGATCCCTGGATTCCAGGGTTGTGGATAAATTGGTTTATCTTATCAGAGAAACCTTAAGAATCCCTGAAGAAAGTACAGAAAAGAAGGAATCCGACAGATATTTCAAAGATCTGAAGTCCAATAGGCCCTCCTTTCTGGTCCACACTGCTATTAAGGAGGTCATCCAGGAAGAATGGAATAGACCAGAGAGAAAGGTTACATTAAAAACTAAAACTCCCAGACTATATCCTTATGCTCTAGAAGACTGCAAATCATGGATTTCTGTTCCATAGACCCGGCAAAGAATACAGAAATTCTTACTGGAGAAGCTATCAGTCCTCTACATCTAAACCTGTTAGAGGAAGAGGATCTCGACCACCCACCAAAAACTTCTGAACGTTTGCTGGCCCAGCCAGATGTTATAGGAGGCAGGCTTTGCTTCTTTTATCCGGTTTGGGCCAAGAATATTCAAGATTCTTGGGTTCTGTCTATTCTAATGGTAGGATACAAGATAGAATTCAAGGAATTCCCTTATCAAAACTCTTTCATTCGTTCAAGCGTTTCAAAAGGAAGAAAAGAAATCGCTCTGAACAACATAATTTCCCAGCTGCTGCAGAACCAGGTTATAGAAAAAGTTCCTTACAGAGAGCGTTTCAGCGGCCATTATTCCACTATATTTCTGGCCCCAAAATCCCAGGGAAAATGGCGTGTAATTCTGGATCTAAAGGGTCTGAATACAAAATTGATGACAAGAACATTCAAGATGGAGTCTATTACCACTATCCTGCCCAATATAAAGCCAGGGAACTGGATGACATCTATCGATCTCAAAGATGCCTATTATCAAATTCCTATTCACGACAGTCATCGCCGGTTCCTGAGGTTCTGGATTTCGGGGAATCACTACCAGTTCAAGGGACTTCCCTTCGGATTAAGTTTGGCCCCCAGAACGTTTTTAAAGATCCTTATTTCCCTGGTAGCCTTTATAAGAACAAAGAACATCGAGCTTTATCATTATCTCGACGATTTTTTAATAATAGGCCCATCCAGACATATTGTGAATCTCCACACCAGAATTACCATCTCATACCTTCAAGAGCATGGTTGGTTGATAATTCCCAAAAAGAGTTCTTTGGTTCCTTCACAGAGGATGATATTTCTGGGAGCAAATATAGATTCGGAGAAAGGCCTGGTATCCCTATCTACAGAAAGAAAGGAGCGAATCGTGAAGAAAATCAGAGGACTGCGTCAGGAATCCTACATCACAGCAAGAGAATTCATGAGCCTATTGGGGTCTCTTACTTCCACGATAGGCCTAGTGAAATGGGCCCAATGGAAGATGCGACCTAGTCAGAGACATTTTCTCATGCACTTCGATACAAAACAGGGAATTGGGGTCAGAAGATTCGTTTCCTCCCGAGGATTTCAACAGATCTGTATTGGTGGACAAAAGAAGAACACCTATGTCAAGGGTTTCCCCTGGCAGAACCAGTTTGGATAACCATAACGACAGATGCCAGTCTCCTGGGATGGGGAGCACACTTGAACAACTCGTGGATTCAAGGAACATGGTCATGGAAGGAGTCAAAACTTCATTCGAATTTAAGAGAAATGAGAGCGGTTCTCAGGGCGCTAAAGGGGTTCCGTCATCTCCTGAGGAATGCTTGGGTGAGAATACATACAGACAACAGAGCGGTCGCATCTTATATAAATCATCAGGGAGGCACCCGAAGCTATTCTCTTCTGATGGAACTATCTCCTATAATGAAGTTTGCGCAATGCCATTTACAAGGGTTGAAAGCTGTTTACCTTCCAGGGCCAGAAAATTTATTAGCAGATTATCTCAGCAGAACAAGGATTCTCCAGGGAGAGTGGAAGTTACATCCGGACGTATTTCCGTTGATTACCCTGAGGTGGGGAGTACCCCAGATCGATCTTATGGCATCATACAACAATACCCAGGTAGAAAAGTTTTACTCTCTACATGCGGATCCTCGAGCAGCAGGACAGGATGCTCTATCTCTTACATGGAAATTCGACCTGGGGTACGCATTCCCTCCCCTACCTATGATTTACAGACTACTAAGAAAGATATGGAAAGAAGGTCTGAAGGTAATTGCCATCATCCCAATTTGGCCTCGCAGACCTTGGTTTCCTCTCCTGAACAAGATGAGCCTGGAACCTCCTTGGCCTCTTCCTCACAGACCAGACATCTTGACCCAGGGACCGGCTGTTCATCCGAACCCCAACCAGCTGAAATTGGGGGCATGGCTCTTGAAAAGGAGAGACTTCTAGCTCAAGGCATTTCCGAGCCTGTGGTTAATACCCTCCTCAAATCCAGAAAAGGGTCGACTTCTTCTTGCTACCATAAGATATGGGAGGTGTTTTGTTCCTGGTCTCTAGCTAACAACGTTGATTTCCTGCAGCCCTCTAACATCAACATTCTAAATTTTCTTCATACAGGCCTGGAAAAAGGACTGAGCCTTAGTACTCTGAAAGTCCAATCATCAGCTTTATCTGCCCTCTGCAACAAGTCATGGGCATCTGATCCTATTATTGCCAGATTCTTTAAAGCAACAATTCGCATAAGACCTCCGAAAAGGAATTATTCTCCGCCTTGGAATTTACCTATGGTATTAGAGGTTTTGTCTGAAAACCCCTTTGCTCCTTTAGATGAGCTGGGTATTGTCTTACTAACATTTAAGACCTTGTTTTTGGTGGCTATAACTACAGCAAAACGCATGTCAGAAATCCATGCATTCTCTTGTGATGAAAACCATTTCCAGGTATTCCACGACAGAGTGGTTTTAAGACCTAAACAAGAATTTCTGCTTAAAGTAGTCTCGAATTTCCACATTCTGCAGGAAGTTGTTATCCCTTCCTTTTATCCATCTCCTTCTTCTCCAGAAGAAGTGAAACTTCATCAGTTGAACGTCAGACAGTGTCTACTCAAATACGTCGAAGTTTCAAATCAGTTTTGAAAGTCTCATCAGCTATTTGTTCTGCCGATAGGTCCCAGGAGAGGGGAAGCAGCATCTACCTCCACTTTGAGACGCTGGATCTCCAATACTATAATCAAGGCTTATCAATTAAAAGACCTTACTCCTCCTAGTAAGATAAAGTCTCACTCTACAAGGGCTTTGGCAACAAATTGGGCAGAGGTTCCAGCGGACGACATCTGTAAGGCAGCTACCTGGTCTTCACCTCTTACGTTCATAAAGCACTACAAACTGGATTTGGCATCATCCTCTACGGCTTTTGGTAGAGGTGTTCTATCCTCTGTTGAATTAATCTAATTAAACTTATTTCAGCAATATCTGGTTTAGAGTAATTTTTTTTTCCCCTCCCTATGGTGAAGCTTGGGTATTACCCATAAGTGATGCTGCCATGATTAGCCAGGAATACGGAAAATTTTATCATACTTACCGTAATTTTCTTTTCCTGGCTATTATTCATGGCAGCATCAGCAACCCTCCCTTAAGTATTTATGAAGCTTTGGAACTCGACTGTGGGTTGGAAGGAGGAGGGACCTTTTATACCCCAGTCGGGTCCAGATTAATTGATTTTTCCTGTCCTGTACCTGATTGGGGCGGAGCTAACCCATAAGTGATGCTGCCATGAATAATAGCCAGGAAAAGAAAATTGCGGTAAGTATGATAACATTTTCTGTATTAATGATTCCTCTTACTCCCAGCATTTGTTTTGAATTTATTGAATTGATGGGAGCTGAATACCAAATGTATTGAGGAGACTTTACTACTTGTTGAAGAACATTCCTATCAACAGCTGACTGGTTACAATACCATCATAAAATACAATTTGTCAGAATGCTTTCAACTCGACAGTGATAAAAGTTAGTCATTTTCTGTGGTAACAAACAGGCTTTCTTCAGTCTCCTTAAAAAGAAAATACACTGGTGTGCTTCCTTGACTGCAGCAGTGGAGTTAGTGCTGCAAGACAGATCCCCTGAGACATGCGTTCCAAGACACTTAATATTAGTGACGTGCATCTCCATTTATATGAGTTGTGGACTAGAGTCTAACTATATTGTGTTGAAAATTCACATGAGTTCATTAGTTTTATGAACATTTAGAGCCAAGTTATGTTATGTATATCAGTGACTAGCAGCTTCTGGCAGGGAAATTCATTCTTCTAGACCAGTGGTTCCCAACCCACTCCTCAAGTACCCCCTACCAGTCTAGCATTTAGGAATTACCCTGTTGTGTCTAAAGTGCTTTTTTTCTTTTCTAAAAATACATTAGACACAACAGGGTAATCCCTAAATCCTGGACTGTTAGGGGGTACTTGAGGGCTGGTTTGGGAACCACTGGTCTAGCCCAAGCATGTCTAACTCAAAGACAGGCAAAATAAACAAGGTTTAAGTTTATGTGGGCCACAAACCCCCCCCCCCCCCCAACCTCTCCACCAAAAAAAAACAACCTTATTTTTTCATAGAAACGTAGGTTTATTTAGAAAAGAAATGTATAAAAAAAGTTGCCAAACTGACACTGGACGTCCTCACTATAATATAGCTTCCAGGTAAACAAAAGAGTGAATTTATTTTAAGGACACAGGTATTTGCATATAACCAATGTTTTCTTGACATATTAAGAAAAGTTTGGTAATGGGACTGAAATGGTGATTGTATGCTGTTGCACAGCTGTAAAAAACAAATTACGTTCATCAAATTTAGGAAACTTAGGAAAGCATTGGGAGGCTATTGTGCATGTGTGGCAATCAGCACCTCCATGCAGACCAAATCTAATACACTGTCCATAAGTCCAATACATTTCCCCCAAATCCAATACACTGCCCCCCTCTATCACCACTCTAATACTCTACCGCCTTCCCTCCCCCAATTTAATACACTGCCCTCCCTCCAAATTAACACACTGTCTCCCCCTCCCACCACTCCAATACACTGCACCACTTCCTCTCCAAATTTAATAGACTGCCGCCTCCCTCAAATTAATACACTGCAGGCCAGCCACTCCCCAATCCAACACACTACACAGGAAGGTGTGTTTCAGCTGTTTTGACCTGATTACGCATGTGCAGTACATGTATGACCCTCGACCGTCTCTCTAACACACTGGCCCCTACTCACAATATAGTAATATAACAAAGCTCTCTGACACCCAGCCAAAGTTGAATTAATGCTGATTTTTTTTTTTGTTTAACAAAATCCACAATAATTTGAAGTTGTTAAACTCTTTTGATGGATGAGCATGTTTGTCTCAAAAAAATCAACAAAGTTTAGGATTTTGCTATTTAGTAGTATGTCTCCAAATGTAAGTATTTCATGATCCCAGACCACGTTTTTTTTTCTTGTAAGTAAAGAATTATTTGCAGATCAACTTGCTCTCTTCCTAGACCAAATAAAGTTTGGTCTCAATTCGATGAATACTTCAATTTCACAATAGTTAAGCTGAATCAGTAATGTTCTAAAAAGATATAGAATCTTAGGTAGACCCATCACTATTAATGGTTGGATGTGCCCCATTAGTGACATTTTAAATAGGGGTTCATTTCAACAGGAGATTCTTGAGGTGTTTGTACAGGTGTGTGTAATATACTTTATAGAGATCCTCTCTAAAAAAAAAAAGAGGACACTAGTATTGAAAATTCACTTGTATTGACAGATATATTTAAACCTTCACATTTTTTACTGCTCAGTTTGTAACCAGAGAGTCTTGCAAATTGTTCTATAATGTCATATAAACAGTGGAGGGACATTCTTGGGTTTAAGAGGTTCAGGAGAATGTCCTCTGCAAATAGTCCAATTTATAATCTGTCTCTCCACGTTGTATACTGGAAATGTCAGCATGTTCACAAATTGCTTGAGATAGTGATTCTATATATATATTGCGAAGGGTTATAGTGGACAGCCCTTTCTTGTACCATTAAAAATATCATAACTTTTACAGTAGCTGTCAGACTGATCTAAACTTTCTAGGAATTCAAAGGTAATGCATAACTTTCCAAAGAAATAACCAGTCCACTCTGTCAAATGCTCCTTAGCATCAAGGCCAAGGAGCGTTATCTTTGTTTTAAGGACTTTCTATGCATCTATGAGGTCAAGTACTCTTCAAATTCCATCAGGAGAGTCTCTGTTTATGATAAAACTCACTTGATCTGAGTTAATAATATTTGGAAGTAGTGGATTTAATCTATTTGCTAAGATCCTTCTTGAAAATGTTTCTGTCCACATCAATTAAAGATATATGGCAATAATTAGAGGACAAAGTGTGGTCTTTTCAATCTTTAGGAGGACTGAGATATTTGCCTCTAGATATTATTTTGGCATTTCCTTGCCTTTCAAAAATGTATTAAATAGGTGACAAAGTTGGGAAACCTACTGAATTTTTTATAGCAACTGTTTGAGAAACCATCAGGTCTAGGAGTTTTGTTGCTTTTGAATCCTTTAAATGGTTACTATAACCCTATCAGGCACCGTAGAGAAGGTCTCCCCTCTCAACTTACAGTAAAACCTGTAAAAAAATAAATAAAAAATAAGGTTTTACTCATCTGGAATCCAACACCAGTTGAAGCTCTCAGTGCTGCTCTTCTGTATCCTCTACTGATGTCACTGGGCCAGGGCACAGTCCAATCATAGGCTTTACACAGTGCATGTGCGTGCTCTGGGCCGGAGAGGGAAGGGAGTGAGGAGGAGAGAGGTTTTTTTTCTAAAAGAGAGGAAGGAGAGAGCGTCCAGAGGGAAAGAGGGTGGAAGGGGAAACTTATCTTTACCTTGTAGGTGCGTTGCTGGCAAGGGGAAGATTTTTAAACCTGTTGTCAGAGTGCAGTACATGCTGGCAACAGACATAAAAAATGCACTGAATTTACATTGACAGCTGGACTGAAATTGTCACGTGTGCAACTAGTCTTTGGATGAAGTTCTTTCCAGCCATCACAAAGGTGTAAATCTATAAGTAATTGTTGAAGATATCTGAAGTTGTAGTGATACAATTGTGAAGTTCCTTTGTGTGTGTGGTCAATAAATGGGTCAAGGATTGTATTAAAGTCTCCTCTTACTATGATATTAATAAGCACAGACCTGCATCTTCTAGCAGAGTTGCTATTTTTTTTTTTTTAATTTGTATTTTATTGGTGTTTTCACAGTGTAAAATACATCTGGTACATAATATGAAAAGTTATAAAGTTTGCATAGCATCTCTAATAAGTTGAAATGCTGCTAGGACAACATGTGCACTAGTGGCTGACATTTGGATCGCTGTGTGGTGTTGTTCATATTAAGCTATGTGGGTAGAAAAAGGGAGCGCCCCTTGTTCGGTCTCTGCTTGGCCCCTCCATTGTATCATGGGAATTTGGCTCTGTGTCATAGGTCGTTGAGAGGGTTTAGCTACTGCTTACCAGGCATCAAATGGGTATGTATTTATGAAGTGTGGGCAACTATTGTGTGTCTCGCTTCTAGTTACTGGTAAGGTAGCCTCAGAGGGCTTCTCTGAGTGTGGTGTGTCTCTAGGTGTCGTGGTTTAGCTAGGAGTCGGCCCTGGGGGTTTAATGGGTGAACTCTGTTGGGTCCCTGTGTATCTGTTCTTGACTTCTGGACTTCCACTGGGATTGTTGTGTTCAATTTCAGTCCTTGGAGGAAAGTCTCTTTGTTCTCAGGAGATGAGAGGATGAGTACATCATTTCCTTGTGCTACCTGCAGGGAGCCATCTACCCCCCACCGATATCTGATCCGCGCCTCTCTCAGCTGTCTGGCCACCGGTGTTAACTGTCTCTTGATTGCGAGGACGGCGAAAGGGAGGTCCCCGTATATGGCTATGTCATAACCCTCGAAGTGTATGGTTCCCAGCTCTCTCGATTTGGCCATAATCGCAGACCGAATTGCAATGTCTTTGGTCACGGCAATTATGTCTCTTGGTGCGTCTGTTGGGGCAGCTGCGGCTTTCCGGACCCGGAATGCTGACGTTAGTGTCTCTGAGCCTGTGTTGCCTCCTATGCCCAGCGAGGCTATGAAGCGTCGGAGGAAGGGCAGTGCTGCATCGCCGTCGATGTGCTCTGGGATGCCGCGGAGGCGGATATTCCTCCTTCTGTGCCTGGACTCCATCACTAACATCGACTTGGTGAGTTTCTGTACTTGCTCTGTTAATACTTGCAGATTGTTGTGGTTGTCATGCACTTTCTGGTCCCTGGCTACTTCTTTTGTCTCGATCTCTGTGACCCGTTGTTTGAGGGTCCCTATTTCCGTGCGTGTGTCTAAGAGGTCAGCTTTCCACACACGTCGCATATCCAGCAGGAGATTTTTAATGTCTCTCTTTGTTGCCGGCGAGGAGTCTTCATCTGACTCTGACTCGTTAGAGGGGGTCCCCTCCGACTGTGAGGCCGGGGCTTCCTCCTCCTCCTGGTAGTTCTCTGGGGCCTCATCCTCACTAGGCGGGTCGGGCGCCATTTTGGCTGGGCCCCGCGGTGTAGGCCTCTCAAAGGATAGTCTGATATCCTGCATTTTTGGAGCCTCTGGAAGACGAGGTTTCCTGTTTTTTCGCCCCATAGTGTCTTCTGAGTAAGGGTGGTCGTCGTTCAGCGTGTTTTGGATTCTGTTTTCCGTATTTAAAACGGGTTTTTTTGAGATTCTGGGACGGAGCTCTGTGTAAACACGTCTTCTCTGTTGCTCGGTTGGCCACACCCCCAGAGTTGCTATTTTACCATAGAAATCCTGATCTTTCTCACTTGGTGCACAGATATTTAGTAGATGTATGGGAATTTTATTGAGAATATCATCAACTAGAAGATATCTACCAAATATATCTTGTTTAATTGAAGTGTTTATCAGAAGGAGGCGTGAGCTGAAGCATGCGTGAAAGGAAAGGATCTAGCCCAATATGAAAGTTTTAATTCATTACAAAAATGACTCTCTTGAAGAAACACCATGTCTGCTTTAATCTTAGCATAATGTTTGATAACCATTTAAAGTGTGTTGAGTATCTGAGTTAGCAGAATGAGATGATTATGTTCCAATTTACTTTTGTACTCAACCAACATTTTGAAGAAAAATGATAAAGTATAACAGTAAAAAAGAAAATAAGAATAATATATATTTTTTTTTTTTAAAGTTAAATAGGAGATTTGAGGTTTTATAGAGTTTTAGAGGATGGAGAGATTATATTGTTAAAAAAAAAAGGGGGACAGGGTTAATTGACAAATGGAATTTAAATAATGTAGCCACTGTCACTGGCACCACATGCCAAAAAAAAAATTTCATATTGAACAATAAGATTACATGCACCCATCACTCTCAGGCCTCACTTCACAATCAACTCAGTGAAGACTGCATTTACCATCCTGCAGAAACACCCATCACTCTCAGGCCTCACTTCACAATCAACTCAGTGAAGACTGCATTTACCATCCTGCAGAAACACCCATCACTCTCATGTACTGACTGAAGCTTGGAAGATACTCCACCTCCCGTATTACTGGATTGCTACAAAATTCTCATGTGTTACTATAGAGTTGTTACAATTGATACCTGTAGTTTGCCACTGTAATGTCATGTGCATGCAGTGTGTACCACTGTCATTTAATGTTTGTGACCAATACTTCATGTAGACAGTTATTAATATTTTGGGTGATAGAATTTGATTGCTAAACTTTTCAATAGTCTATAACACATGCCTACTCTGCCCCCCCTCCCCCTACCCCCCTCCCCCAACTACCTGGTCTAAATAAGTTTAAAAACAGGATAACCTAGTATTAAATATTAGTTTAAATATCTTACCATTTTAAAGCATAACAGTGAATGTTAAAATAACATAGACGGTGTAATTAAATATAGTTCTTTACTAGATCTTATATTGCAACAGTATTTCTGTGTAATTAAGAATGTGAAGTGCACTTTTTCTGTAAATTTATTGAATCTAATTTCAATTTTACAAAACAAATCTGAAAATAACTATCTCTACTATATATTAGAACTGTCAGAGTCAAATGTGTATTATTATTTTTTATTTTAAACGCTCTTTATTTTGTAACAATTGCTGCAACAATTTGCAAATGTAATCATTAACGTGTTGCTAAATGTCAGAATCACTTTTTAAAAAGAAATAAAATACAATTATAGACAAGCTCTCTCCCAGGTTCGAAATTCCATGGGTTCCTTCCAAAAAACATGGGAACTCTGGGAATTCTACTGTGAAGCCGGAGGAGGGAGGGCAGGGACTGGGTGAGGATGGGCCCTCTCCAAAAACAGCATCCCTATTCTTATCCTTATCTAAAGTACTCTAATGTCTCTCTTTTTATTTTCGCTATGTCTTCATCTATTCTTCCCCATCCCAACATTTCAGAGTGTTGCCAAAATTACAGTAACATCCTAGATGGTAGCCTTCGGTCAATGCATTTGCTTTATGCACCAGACAGATAAGACACCGTTATCATCTACTTATGGAAAAGCAAAGCTGATCTTACAATGATAGTCCTAGATTGAATGTATACTATACCTAAACCAACAGTAAGTACACAGAATAATTGATTTAACTTTGTTTTAGTTTCTGGTTTTTATCCATTAAAAACGTAGGCTGAAATAGTCCTTCCTACAAAAAGACATACCAGTTCATATGTGCAAAATATTTTTGTCATTCTTGATGTTATATGTATACATATACTCTTTGAGCCTGAAAACATTTTGAACAGCCAATATGAAATGTACTAATGTAACATGATACAAATGTCTTTAGATAAAGTGTGTAATGTCAAAAATAAAGTACTAAATATATATATATATATGTTATAAAAACAGGTACAATATTACCTGTATGTAACCTAGAGTATGTAATGTAGTAATTGTTTGGATTAGCTTTGTAGGGGAAAGAAAGTTAAAAGATAACTAAGGGATGTAATAAGGAAACTATATATGTGAACATCAACTAAAAGAGTAAAGCATATCAGTTTCCTTTTCCTGTGGACCAGAATTTCCTTGACTTATTGCAGTGATGGCTAACCTTGACACCATACATTGTTTCTGGACTACATAGACTCTAAAAGCTAGCTGAGCATCATGGGAAATGTAGTCCAGAAACAATGTATGGTGTCAAGGTTAGCCATCACTGACTTATTGTGTCCCACATATTTGAGGATCCTTCTGCTGGGCCATTTTAAGGTGAAATGGAGCGACTATGGGTATTTTTATTTATCTTAGGAATATGTATATGTTTCTCCTTTTTCAGATGCAGATTGTTGCTGTGTTATTGATCTAACTAGGTTGATATCTGAGTTATCAATATTCCTTGGTGATAGCCCCAGTTTACTAAGAAATGCATCGCTATCTGTACTTGGACCCATTCTCTTTAATATTTTTATTAGTGATATTGCAGAAGGTCTTAATGGTAAGGTATGTCTTTTTGCTGATGATACTAAAATTTGCAATTGGGTTGATTTTCAAAGAGGGATAAGCCAAATGGCAAATGATTTAGTTAAACTAGAAAAATGGTCAGAGCTCTGGCAACTGACATTTAA
Source organism: Pelobates cultripes (assembly GCA_933207985.1). Classification (NCBI taxonomy): domain Eukaryota; kingdom Metazoa; phylum Chordata; class Amphibia; order Anura; family Pelobatidae; genus Pelobates; species Pelobates cultripes. The sequence goes on along the minus strand of OW240916.1, from coordinate 78,478,360 downwards.
TGTGGATAAGTGCAAGATAATGCATCTTGGACGTAAAAATCCAAGGGCAGAGTACAGAATATTTGATAGAGTCCTAACCTCACCATCTGAGGAAAGGGATTTAGGGGTGATTATTTCTGATGACTTAAAGGTAGGCAGACAATGTAATAGAGCAGCAGGAAATGCTAGTAGAATGGTTGGTTGTATAGGGAGAGGTATTAGCAGTAGAAAGAGGGAATTGTACAGAACACTGATGAGACCTCACTTGGAGTATTGTACGCAGTACTGGAGACCGTATGTTCAGAACAATATTGTTACTTTGGAAAGAGTTCAGAGAACGTCTACTAAACTGGTTCATGGATTGCAGGATAAAAAAAATAAACTTACCAGGAAAGGTTAAAGGAACTTAACATGTGTAGCTTGGAGGAAAGACGAGACAGGGGGGATATGGTAGAAACATTTAAATACATAAAATGAATCAACACAGTAAAGGAGGAGACTCTATTTAAAAGAAGAAAATCATCAAGAGGACAGTCTTAAATTAGAGGGTCAAAGGTTTAAAAACAATATTAGGAAGTATTACTTTACAGAAAGGGTAGTGGACGCATAAAATAGCCTTCCAGCTGAAGTGTTAGAGGTTAACACAGTAAGGGAGTTTAAGCATGTGCAGGGCCGGCGCCACCGTTAGGTGAACTAGGCATTCACCTACGGAGCCAGCCTGCTGGGGGCGCCCACCGGGATGTTTCCTGATGGGCTCCCGCTGTCTGGGTCTGCAGCACTGGGAGAGCGGCTCTTGAGCCGCCCCCGGCACCGGCCTGATCCTCAAGGCGCCCGAAGGTGGGGGTGCCGAGAGGATCCCTGTCACAGGGGGCCATCGCCCCTGAACCTGTATTAGGCAAGGCAGAGCAGACATCTGCTTACCTTGATGACAGGTGCCTGCTCTGCCAAAAAATGCCGGTGCCCGGAGGAGAGTGCAAGTGAGTGTATGTATGTCAGTGAGTGTCTGTGTCTGTCAGTGAGTGTGTGTATGTATGTCTGTCAGTGAGTGAGTGTATGATTATCAGTGTCTGTGTGTGTGTGTCTGTCTGTCTGTCAGTGAGTGCATGTTTGTCAGTAAGTGTCTGTGTGTGTATGTGTGTGTGTCTGTCAGTGAGTGAGTGTCAGTGAGTGTGTGTGTGTGTGTCTGCCAGTGTGTGTCTGTCAGTGAGTTAGTGACATGAGGGTGTAAGACATTATGGCCCTCTTACAAAGATATTCTTTTAGGGAATGTGTGACAAATAAGACACAAACACAAGTGTATAATAAAATGTATATACACACACATTACACATTATAACCATATCCAGTACATAATCAAAAGATGCATAATAAAAGGGCAACACTTAGACATTTAAATGAAGATCTTCCCCTTGCGCCTTCATCTTGGGTAATCTGGGACAGCCTTCTGTGCTTGCTGCGCTGTCCTCTCCAAAAGTGAGAAAAAGAGGAGAGGAGAGTAGCCCAACCTCCTTGGCTGCTGTTCTTTTAAAAACTGTTTCTTGCAGTCATTAACTACAAGTCCCAGAATCCCCTTTCTCTCCTAAAAGTGGTTTATCTAGCCCTCTTTTTCCAGAGAGTTCTATCTTTACATAAGTCTTTCCCTTTGATCTCTTCCCTCCAGCTATACTGTAACATTGTGTAAGTTGTGACCAGTTAGGGTTGGTTTTTTGGTAGCTTTGGAGCAGGCCTGGACTTCTTTTAGAGACAGGATAGCTTGGGAAAACACCTAGATGTTCATTACTCTGGTCTTCTGATTACATGAATGGAAAACTGGTTGGCAGGAGAACTGCTGGAGGGATGTAAGCTTTTGTTTTAGCTGGGTGTTGTAAAATGCAACTGAAATTTGTCATCATTATCACACTGTTATCAAATAGATGACACCAACTTGTGAAACCAGTCACATGCACAGAAAGTTATATACAATATTGCAGTTTTCTTACAAGGGGGCGGCAAAATGGATCTTTGCTTAGGGCGACAGAAATCGTTGCACCGGCCCTGAGCATGTGTGGGATAGGCATAAGGCTATTCTAGACTCAAGATAAGGCCAGGGACTAATTAAAGGGACACTATAGTCACCAGAACAACTACAGCTTATTGAATTTGTTCTGGTAAGTAGAATCATTACCTTCAGGCTTTTTGCTGTAAACATTGTCTTTTCAGAGAAAATGCAGTGTTTACATTACAGCCTAGTGATAACTTCACTGGCCACTCCTTAGATGGCTGTTAGAGATCCTATCTGGGTCATGGCTGCCTAAAATGCATCCAAACATTCAGTGTCTCCACTCTCTGCATGCAGACACTGAACTTTTCTCATAGAGATTCATTGATTCAATTCATCTCTACGAGGAGATGCTAATTGGCCAGGGCTGTGTTTGAATTGTGCTGGCTCTGCCCCTGATCTGCCTCTTTGTCAGTCTCCTATGGAGATGCATTGTGTTTGGATCAGGCTACCACTTCTGATGATGTCAGCAGACAGCTTTAGACAGCTTGCTATTCTGAGGCAAACAGCATGCTACAGCTTCAGGCTTGAATACAAGTAAGATTTTGCTATATTTAGTAAGGCATGAGGAGCCCAGGGAGGCTAGATGGTGGTTTGTGTTCCTGGCCCTTTAGTGTTCCTTTAAAGTATTTATAAAATTGGGCAGACTAGATGGGCCAAATGGTTCTTATCTTCCATCACATTCTATGTTTCTATCTTCTATAGATGATAAACTATAGATATTGCTATTAAGGTTTACAGTAAAACAAAATGGGAATCCCTAATGATATCTGATATTATACGTGGAAAGCATGATAGTAATATGTTTTTAATGATCACCTATGTGTCAGAGTGGCTTATGAAATATCATTAAAAATGTGGAGTTTAAAGTTATGAATGGAGTTTTAACAGCAAACAAAATGAATTGTTTTACATGAAAATAGGGTAATCTGAGCTCAACATCTCTTCTGTCATAATGATATTGGTCCATTTATAGTAAGTCATCTTGGATGTAGCCTATAAGGCTCTTTAAATATTTCAACAATTAATCCTTGATTATCCACGATTTCCTTAGGGATTTCTCTTAAACATAAATGATTCCTTTTTTGCTCTATATTCTAAGGCTTCATGAGATAGCTTCAGTTGCTTTACCTTATTTTCTAGAAAGGAAACTTTCTCATCAGTTTATTTTTGTGTAGTTTTTAGAGTTACATTTTTTTATTTTCTAGATACCTACATCTGTGTCATTAGGATGCAACATCACTTTTTATAATTGTGAGTATAATTTCAAAGCCCTTTTTGATTTCCTTTCTAAATGTTTGAAGAAGAGCATGGAAGCCTGTAAAATGTTTCATCACAGACAGAAGGCTCATATGCGTTCAAATTTTTCTATTACTCACAGCAGCAAAAGTGTTAATAACAAGATAGAAAAACTGAATTAAAAGAAAATTACAACCAAACATGAACAGGTAAAATCCTTGACCAATCAGCATCAAGCATGGTCTATTTAACAGATTCCTCCTCTTTCCTTGCTGCTTCGGACTTTTAAGTATTCTATATGACTTACATTTTCATATACCAAGTATTGTTGTTTTGTTTTTATTGATTAAAATATTTCTCACACTTCTGACATTGATGTTTGTCTCATATACTTACAATGAATGTTTTGCAATCTGGTTATTGACATAATATATGTCAGCATGTGCCTTCTTCTTAATGAGTCAAGACATTGCATTCTTTTCCTCAAACACTTTGTGCTTGTCAGGGATCTTACCTTGAGGAGGAGTCCCATGTGCAGAGTTAAAGCACCCTTTGCAATTTAACACAAACCCAGGAGACTCAAGGTAGAAATCTCCAAGGTTGTGAGACAGTGCACTGGGGCTGAAAAGACATAGTGCTTCCAGAAACGTGGTACAGGAAAGGATAATCCAAAAGAGTAGTCGTGGACGTAATCAAAGGTCAGGACAGGTGGCAAACAGGCAAAAATGGGAGACAGGCAGAGATTGAAACCAGGCGTCAGACGAACAGCAAGTTTCCACAAAGAGGAACAAACGTTCTGACAATGAGGCAGAAACAAGGCAGGGTTTAAATAGGTGAATAACAGCCACTTAATCTGGAAACCAAGAACAGATGTGCAGCGGTCCCGGAGTAGAGACTCAGACATAACAGGATACAAGGAAAAACACAAATAACAAAGATGCATGGCATTAAAGGTAAGGTCACTGACTGGGATACAGAGGACCCAGGTTCAATCCCAGTCAGGCCCAAGAACACAAGTCCACATGTGGCAGAGCAGCAAGCATGATGAGGATCATGACAGTGCTGGCCTGGCTGAATTTTCATTTCGATCGTCCCCTTCCCCCCACACATGCAAACAGATACATATGTGGATACAGACATACACATAGAAACACATAGCATTGGGTGGCCCTAACAGCCCTTTCAATGTGACCCTGTGTGGGCTTGGGCTGCATTACTCAGCTGGCGTCTGGGCCCCCTGAGTGGTTCCGCCACTGCATGTCCCCCATACAGGAATCCTGGTTTATGGCTATCTCATACTTTTACTAGAAAAAATATATCCCACTACAGTTTCTTATCTATTTTTCTGTATTCTGCTGTCTATTGTAATCTGTCTAAAGGTTTTAAAAATCTGGCAAAGCGACCCATAAAAGTAAACATTGTTTTTTACTATGTTAAAAGCAACATGAAAAATAAGGACAACCAAAATTTAGAACCATTATCTTGCCATAGCATTAAGAAATGTGTGTCTAAATCATACGCTAGGCGCTCTAACTGCGAGGAAGTTAAATAAATACTGAAATCATCCAGGCACAAACCAGATTTATATCATCCTTCATCTAGTGACTTAGATTCTGATGATTATGAATCAATTGAAGACGTTTTCCCATTTAATGAAGATGAAGTTTGCAACTTTTTCAAACACAGCTGAGTCTATTGTTTTAATATCCAAGATCTAGTGAATGTGTTCGTGCTGCCCATAGTTCATAATACTTGGAAATCTGGTTAAGAAAGCCATTAGATAAAGCTGCAAGGAACAATCTTCAGGTAGAATGCACAAGACCATTTTTACCAAATAGGATATCTATGACCCCTGATTGGGACCCTATTTATGTCCAATTTAAAGTACACCAGGAAAGAATTTCAAGAAAAGATTAGATGGGTCAATGAGATCGTGTCATGATAAATTATTGGATATTTTGGGACCACTTACAAAAATATTTGAGTTAGCTGAAGAATCAGCTAAAATAGGACTTCCAGTAAATACAGAGATTTTGAAAGGATGTAGTTTCCTAAAAAGCTCTATTACATTATCAAAGCCTTGGGTTTTATTTTTTAAAGGGATAACATACTTTTAATTCACATACATATCTTGCCAAAACTGTACAACACTGAAATAAAAAAATCACCAACAATAAAACTAGCGTGATACTAAATATTTACTTTTGTATTTAAACCTTCATATAATGTAGTATTCATTCATTGCATGCATGATATGCAACAAAGCATTTAATAAAAGATTATAGGCTTGTGACGCTACAAATGATCCATCTTTTTGCCACTTATGCTTTTTTTATACCCTCATGAAAAAATACTGAGAGGGAAAATTGTCTGAAAAGTGTGTGTGTATGTATGTATGTGTATGTGTGTGTGTATATATATATATATATATATATATATATTTCAGACCTACTCCTTGGTTTTGCATCCTTCCCTGTCACAGGTGCCTCATCCCAGGGCCCTATTTAGCCTTGTACTGCAGAGAGCCCCAGATGTATTCCCTCCTCCCCCCCCCCACCCCCCAAGTATGTGTGTTAACCCTATGAGAGCATTAGGCTGTTAGAGTAGGACCTGCCAAAGATGGGATACATTTACGTTGTGGCAGGCAGATACAGTGTATGATCATAAACTGTATCTAAACCCCCATTATTCTTGCCTAGATTAGGTGTTAAAAAAATAAAAAAAATAAAGAACTAATAAATACACTTTTTATACATAACCCCCAACGTTTTTATTTCCCTTTCTTCAATGCATGTTAGAGCGTTGCCCTGACAGGACTGTGTTGTAATTTAAATTTCAAATTTTGCAATCTATATTTTAAAGAAAATGGAACAACACAACTGTCTTCAGAAAAGTAACAGTTCCCCTTTAAGTTTTCCTTTTATATTGCAAGTTCTATGCTCAGATCTGCACGGATCCATAATTGTGCATGATGGAAATAATAATTCAGTCTCCAAATCTAAATTTTACTTTTTTTTTTTTTTTGGATATCATTTTAAGAGCTAAGAAATGAACACACACTGTATGATCCCTTTTTCTTTTTCTTTTTTTAAGCAAATGATTGTAAACTGTGATAAGAAAGGGTAGTAAAAAGATTCGTTTACAATTTAATGTGGCAGAAAAACCCGTAAAAGTTGAGTTTTAAATAAGTAAAAGCAATAGATGGCATACTTGTCATGATTGTCCCAGATTCAGCAGGACACTCACAAATTCTTGCTCCTGTACCACTGTGCCCAGTATGTTCATCAGAAGCATCCTGTATGCCCGTTGCCCAGTATGTCATTAAGAGTGTTCACCATACGCTAAGTGAACTCATTGCATTCCTGTACGTAGTAGAGGCATTTCAATACACTCTGCACATAGGCACATCAAGGAGACAATGACCAGTACCAAATCCTACATACAATGCAGATATATTCCTCATTTCAGGATAAGCTGCACCCATCATTTCTATGTATATATCTTCTCAATGTTAGGGAATGGCTTACAACCATAAATTCCATAAAGAGTTATATTTGTTCAGTTTGTGATAAGTCAGTAACCAGAGAATGAACCACAATACAAACACGCTATTGGGCTATGAAAGACCACAACAGGGCACTGAGGCAAGAGGAAGGTAAACTTATATACACACATGGTGTGTCTGATTGGCTAACTTCCGATTAGTGTTAATTACAACACATTGGAGGTGTCTTTTACCTCTCTTGTGATCAGTGAGGTCATCACTGTGTGCTGGGTCACATGATCAGGTCTGACTCACATATAAGGAAGCTGCCTTGGAGCGTGCAGCGTCAGAAACACTGTCAGGTTGTGGAGCAGTGGCAGTAAAAATTAACCGGAAGACGCCGCTTGCGGTGATGGGGTAAGCAGGGACGCCACTAGCGGCGCGGGAGAAAGGGGACCTGACAGGTATTTCACTTGATTCACAACTTCAGACCAGCAGATTTGTTTCTGTAAGTTTCAATTTCCTTGCAATAATTACTTTCATAGCTAAGAATATTTGAATAATTAAATATCTATATTTCAAAGTTATTGAGTTTAAGTCTAGATGCAAAAATTATTTAATAAGAGATGGAATTTAAGTTATTTTAAGTCAGAAATAAAATTCCAAATCTTATTCCACCTATCAGAGATCTATTTACAAAACCATTAGATGTGTAGGTAGTTTTCAGTTTGTTCACCACATCTCCAAATTTTGTTAACCTTGATGGTACCAAATACAATCTACAGATGACTTTAAATTGAGTTTCTTGAAAATTTAAACCGTGGGTACGTTTCTGTAAATATAGACTATTTATCCAGTGATCTATTTTTAGGTTTGTTTGTAATTCCTTTTTCCATGATAAGATTGCTCTAGGAGTTGAAATTTGATTCAAAGAAATTAATAATTACGAATATTTCTAATAATTCCAACTTGATGTTTATTTTTGAAAATAATATTTAATTAAACATTGATATTTGATATTTATATGTCTCATATTAGCAGTAATATATTGTAATTGTCATTCTCATCATTGAGTAATATTGAGTTTTTGAGGGATATAGTTCTTTAATTAAAGTTTTGTTTATTCACTCTCCCTTCAACAAAAGTGGAGTTTTTAAGTTTAGATCTTGGATATTATGCGCAATGCTTGATAGAAAAGTAGTTCTAAGAACTTTATATTTTATTAAAGTATTTTTCTTAAACAATGTCCATGATGTAAAAATGTTACTTAAGACATTTGATGTAACTTTCATCTTAAATTTCTTGATTTCACTGTGGTGGAGCTATAATAAGTTCTCTATATTCTAAATACCTAGAACCTCTGATTCTATAAAGTACCAGTCTTCTTGTTTACATAGATCAATTGGAAATCTAGGAGCTTCGGTAATCATTACTGCATTAGCATAATTTATTATTTTTGGAATTTCCAATCCAGCTTGGTGAATGCTACAGTATAAAGTGTTTCTAGAGACTCTTTATTTTTTTCTCCGCTCATATAAATCGTTCCATCATATTTTGAAGAGTATCACTATAACTATTAGATATTTTGAGAGGAATCATACGTATATAGGTATAACCATTTAGGAAATACATAAGCTTTAATGATATTTATCCAACACATCCATAAAAAAAATACATTTTTCCATTTTGTTAAACATTTATGATGCTTTTTAATTAGAGGTGTAAAGTTGGCATGCCATAAATTATCTACTTTATTATTAATGATCAACCCTAAATATTTAAGCCCATTCTGAGATATATGAAAGCCATATTGTTTCTAAATGGTTGTGGAGTTTTGGTTTTTATGGCCATGGAAATTGATTCAGATTTAGTTAAATGTAATTTATAATTAGACATAGAACTGTATAACTTTATTTATTTCAATAGCGAAGTTAAAGATGTTTTTGGAGACCAAGTAAGCATTACGTCATCCGCATACATAGTTAGTTTAGATTCTATTTTTTCTATTTTTAGCTCCTTTATAGTTGTATTATTTTTAATATTGTTAGCTCATAGGTCCAGGGACATGATATAAAGTAAAGGGGCTAGAGGACAGCACTGACGTGTTCCATTTTTTATATTAAGCCAGGTTGAGCAAATACCTTGACCAACCACTCTGGCTGATGGATTACTATATAAGGCCATGACAGACTCAATTAGGCTATCGCCAAATTTGAAGGCTCTCAAAGTTCTTTCCAAAAATAACCAAGTGACTTTGTCAAAGACCTTTTCTTTGCCCAGGGATAGAAGTAACATGGGAATTTGTTTTTCATTAGTATAATCAATTAGATCTGTTATTTTTCTTATATTACTGCTTGCCTGCCGATTTTTAACAAAACCTGTTTGATCCTTTCCTATCAAGGAGGGGATTGTTTAATTTATTCTGTCAGCCAAAGCCTTGGTTCTTAATCCCTTGATTAGGACCCACATTTGGTTTCCCTTGCCATTTAATTTGGCCCCTAATAGTTTGAAAATACACTTCATAATTATTAAGCTTGTGCCAACTACTCACAATAGAGTGTTTTAGCATATTACAAATGAAGAATGGTCTGTCAAGCTAATCTCACATGTATATTTCAGGTCCCTAAAAAAATAAATAAAATAAATATATATATATAAAACAAACCAGTTAAATATTGATTGGTTGTCAGATATTTCATATGCCATAACTCTAACCAATGGGCCTGTTTATTAATGTGAACCTGACATGATAGGTTAACGTTGACTACAAACAGTTGTTAACCACTAACTAAACCATTTATAATAGAGATTATATACAAGTTCTATCACAGATATCTATATACTAGATACTTACCTTCTGAAGCGATCCGATCAGGAAATGCCTGACAACCGGGGCAGTTCCCCTGCTGCAAATCCAGCCCATCCGAGCCACGTGATTGTGTGACAATGCGATTAGATGATTGGATAGGCAGTTACATTACTATCTGTAGGGGGAATGGGTTCTACAAAATTCCATTCTAAGTGTATTTTGATATATATAATTATTAGGGGGGTTGGGTGGTTACTATTATACTTGTGACTTCACTGAACACTAATATGAGTGTTTTAAAACAGTAAAACATATAATGATGATAATATCATCAGTGAAAGTGTTGTTTTCCTGTAAAAAAAAATAATATGAACACTAAATTTGGCCAGGGCTTGTGACTAAGTGGCTACTAAAAAGACAGGACATAGCCCATTAGGAATACCATTGGTTGTCTACTTTTGCAAATGGTTTGCCATGGTGGGGTAATTCTCATTCCTTGGATGCCTTATGGTCTCAAACGCAACATAGGCCTTGCAAACCAAAATGGCAATTTTCAATGTGTAAAAACTGAAATAGGTAAGCTCTTAATTTGACCCTGTAACTTTTCAAAACACCATGAAACCTATACATAGGGGTACTGTTGTATTTGTGAGACATTGCTGAATACAAATATGTGTGTTTTATTGCAGTAAAAGCTAACAGTATTAGAAGATTCACAGTTAAAATGTCATGCAAAAAAGCCCTGTTTACCCAGAACAAAATGATATATAAGAAATGTAGGTGCACTTAAGATGAAAGAGGTAAATTATAGTTAAACAAACATATAGCTCAAATTGTAGGTTTTGTTTTGATCAGAACTTGAAAATTACATCTGTTTTCGAGGGGTTAATTTGTTTATAAAATACACATTCACAAACCAGAAATTATGTTGTAAGATTGCTTACAAATGCTTTGCTTTCAATACTTTATATTTTACTCATTATTACTGTAAAAAGTATAGACTTTCTACAACATATTTATCAAACATTCATCCTTGAATGTGATTTGACCTTATCTGTGAATTAAACATTTTGAAGAAAGTATTTTTGAGCATGCATTAGCCCCTCTTTTTATTATGTGCTTAACACTCATAACTATGATATTAATTTAGAATTCACTCCACTTACCAGGTTCAACTGTTTTAGGCATCCCAACATGCAGAAACTCATTTCAGGGAGGTTGATGCATCCTCCCACCCCAAAATGCACTTTACATTTTTCATTTTGCATCCTGTTATTTTCCACATTCTCTTTCCCCCTTTCCCATTCCTTCTCTTTCCCTTTTCCATTTTTTCTTTCCCTTTCCCTACTTTCTTTCTTCTTCTTTTCTATTATATTACAACCCATTCTTTAGACTACCCATATTTTTTTTACCAACTAAAATGCATGTCTAGGTCATCTCCCCATTAACTCTTCTCCTCCTATCAGAACTTTCCCCCAGATTTTCCTGAATGTCATTAAAGTGTCATAAGCTTGATGTGGCATATATTCCATCTGGCAGGTATATTGTAACACATCTATAAAATTTTTATATTTGTAATCTTTTTGCTTTTCCAATTCTTGGCAATAAAAGTTTTCAATGTAAAAAAAAAGGATATTACATTTTTTTCATGTAAACATACTGTGGTTTGGAAATTATTCAAGATCGCCACTTCAATTAAAAAAGTAATCTGAAGATGCACTTTAGATTCGCTCAGATCATGTAGCATTCTCCAGATCTGAGTTATTTCCCTACATGACCACCATATACGACTCAACGTTCCAATCTCTCCACATTGTCGCAAACAATTATTTGAGACCTTAAAATATATACGAGATAAACGGTCAGGAGTCAGATACCACCTCGTTAAAATTTATAGGAAAGTTCCACATGGTTTGTTGAATGTGAAATATTAGCGGTAAAACATACTAAGGAGATCCACTCTTCCTCCTTAAATGACCTACCTATCTCTTTTTTCCCAAGCTTTCCTGTATGTGGGATTTGCGGAATAGCTGTAATTATATTAAAATAACATATAGACAGTGATTTCCTGTCTTTTGGAGCTTGTTGCAACAATTTTTTGAGGAGTTATCTAACTCTAATTCAAAGGTTAAACTTAAAGTAACAAGATAGTTTCTTATTCTTAAATGTTTATAGAAATCTTTATGTTGGATAGTATATTTTACATTTATTTCTGAAATGTCATTATCACATCTCTATTAAATATTTTTTTTATCTTGTCAATCCCAGCTAACTCCCATTCTGAAAGATCTAGGTCCAAGATGATCGTTTCCAAGGCTCTTAATGGGGCATATCATGATACAGGTCGGAGTGAGAATAATTTCTGCTGTAATTTTGCCCATACTTTCATGCTATAAATAGTTGTCTGTAATATATTTTTTGACAAATTTAATTTGTTTGGTGATCAGAGCAATTGAGACACTCTGCCCTTGCTCAAATATGAGTCTTCTATATCTACCCATGCTATTGACACTTTTTCTGAGCAAAATCGTAGAGATTGAGCTAAAGAGGATGCTATGGAATAGTGTATTAGGTTTGGTACTCCTAATCCACCTTCCTTTTTGGTTTTATAAAGTGTTGCTATAGGTACTCTTGGTTTTTTATTCGCGTGTATAAACTGTATTATACATTTTTGTGTATATTTTAATATAAAAGTAGGGTAGGGAAGTGAGATAGTTCAAAATAAATACAAAAACTTTGGCAAGATCATCATATTAACTGAAGCAATACAGCCAATCCATGATATATTAAACTTCTCCCATCTTACAAGCTCTTCTTTTAGTTTTTCTCAAATAGTTTAAAGCTGGCATAAGAGATAGATCTGCATATAAGCGGATACCTAAATATTGAATGTATGTTGATTTCCAGTACATTTTGTTCTGTTTTCTAGTTAGATATTTGATGTTCATTGATATTCAAGGGGAGAACTTGCATCTTTTTTTATTATTAACTCTATGGTAAGAAACCTTCCCATATTGCATCAGATTATTTTGTAAGTATTTTATTTTACGTGTGTGCGGCCGACCAATAGGACGGCCGCACTTCCCAAAGGGCACCCGGTCCCCAGACTCCCTCCTACTTCGTAATGCAGCACATTAGTGCTGCACGCCAATCACGTGACCCGCACTACATTTCCCATAGTGCCGTGTGGGTCACGTGACGCGCTATATTTTAAATAAGTTTATATAAATTTTATTCTAAGCTACAAAGTTTGTTTTAATTTCACTATTACTGTTTGATGTGTTTAATATGTATTCTTATTCCTTATTTGACACTGAATTGTAAATTTTAATTTTAATATCTGCAATGCATTGTTCTGATTGGTTAATGATGCTATTTTGGCGCCATTTTTGAAGTTTTAATGTACCTTGTGATAAGGTGAATGGGGTGGTCTGTGAGGGAGTGTATATTTCGACTGAATTGCTCAGAGAGACATATGATTTTTAACCCCAGGGGGAGTGTGTGTGTCTGTGTGTATATAACTGAAATGAATATTTAGTTATGGGCCCCTGGGGTGGAGCATTTGGAGAGCATGGTGGGCCAGTGCTCCACTCCGTAGTTTAGCGGTTTTCTTGGGAGACATAGATCCAGGCCAGGGTTTTTTGGACTGTCTCCAACCCACTGCTCAGCTGCAGGTAATCAGTTGCAGCAGTGGGAATAAACCCCTCCCTGCTAGGCAGGTAGGAGAGAAAGTTTGTTTCTCTCTTGAAGGGCTGACTAATCACTGGAGTGCTGAGAGCTAACAAAGACACTAGGTTGGTGAAACCAGTATTATTTGTTATAGTTTAACCCCTGAGAGATAGGGAATCTAAAGTTAGTTAGTGCTCAGACGAGCTAGGTTTTTGTTTATAGGGATTTTGTTACATTATTGTTTTTTTCATTTACTGCTGTCTCCTGTGTGGATTTGCAAATAAATTGCCTGGAATTAATTTACTTTTAAAGACTGTGCATATTTGTACCCAAAAGGACCGTGCTAACTGCAGACCAGGATCACAATATGGTGGAGAATTTAGGCACAGTAGCACATTGAGGGTCTGTGGGTGTGCCAGTCATCCGGTATTCTGCTTGAGGACTTCTATTTTGGCAGACCTGTTAAACAAGTAGCCTGTACCTTTAAGACTGTTACCTGCTTGCTGCTATAGTGGAGGGTACAAGGGTGGACCCTGACAAGCCCTTAAGCTTTCCTTATTTCATAGTGAAAAATAATCTGCTGTATCGAGTAGAGAAGAAAGGGGAAGAGGAGGCAGAACAGTTGTTAGTTCCCCAATCTCACCGAACCACTGTTTTAAAGCTAGCCCATAGCCATGTGTTAGGTGGGCACCTTGGTTTTGAAAGAACGAGGGAACGAATTCTGACCCGATTCTATTGGCCAGGGGTATTTTCGACAATAGAGAGGTTTTGTAAATCCTGCCCAGAATGCCAAATTAAAGCTCCACATAAGGGCTTTCGTAGTCCGTTGGTACCCCTTCCCATCATAGAGGTTCCATTTGAAAGAATAGCAATGGACCTGATAGGGCCGTTGCCTAGGTCCACTAGAGGACATCAGTGCATTTTAGTTCTTGTTGATTATGCAACACGGTATCCAGAGGCAGTACCTCTACAGAATGCCACCTCTAAAAATGTTGCAAGGGAATTATTGATGATGTTTAGCAGGATGGGTATACCAAAGGAAATTCTCACAGATCAGGGAACCCCTTTTATGGCAAAAATCATGCGTGATTTGTGCAAATTGCTCAGAATCAAGCAATTGAAAACCTCAGTATACCATCCGCAAACTGATGGATTAGTGGAGAGGTTTAATAAAACTCTAAAGGCTATGCTGCGGAAGGTGATAGACAAGGACGGAAAAAACTGGGATTATCTCATACCCTACCTGATGTTTTCTATTAGAGAAGTCCCGCAAGCTTCCACAGGGTTTTCTCCTTTTGAGTTGATGTATGGTAGGCATCCAAGAGGCATACTGGATGATGCCAAGGAAACATGGGAACAAGAGCATACCCCCCATCATAGTCTTATGGAGCATGTAGCTCAAATGCAAGAGCGAATCGAAGAAGTAATTCCCATAGTTAGGGAAAACATGGAAAAGGCCCAGAGAGCCAAACAAGCAAGCTATAACCGGAACACAAGGCTACGGGTGTTCAAACCAGGTGACAGGGTTCTAGTTCTCATTCCCACGGTAGAAAGCAAATTCTTAGCCAGCTGGCAAGGGCCATATGAAATCACAGAGCGGGTCAGTGACGTAACCTATAAAGTAAGACAGCCAGGCAGACGGAAGCCAGAACAGACATATCATATAAATTTATTGAAGCCATGGGTAGAACGAGAGATTCTCATCATGGCCAGAGATAAACCTACTCAAGCCACTCGTGAGCAGGGTCCAGAGGTGCATATCGCTCAAACTCTTGCCCCTCATCAAAAACAGGAAGTCAGGGAGTTTGTGTCTAAAAATAGGGATGTGTTTTCCCCAATACCAGGGAAAACACATATAATCAAGCATGATATCCCAACTGAACCTGGGAAGAAGATCAATCTGAAGCCCTACAGGATACCTGAGGCTAGACGTGAAGCGGTTAGTGCAGAGGTTAAAAAGATGCTTGAGTTGGGGGTGATTGAAGTGTCACAAAGTGAGTGGAACAACCCAATTGTGTTAGTGCCCAAACCAAATGGGGAAATCCGTTTCTGTAATGATTTCCGTAAGCTTAATGATATCTCTAAGTTTGATGCCTACCCGATGCCTCATGTGGATGAGCTCATAGAGCGATTAGGTAAGGCCAGATATCTGAGCACCTTGGACCTCACCAAGGGATACTGGCAGGTACCCCTGACAGAGAAAGCAAAAGAGAAAACCGCGCTTTCTACCCCTGATGGGTTGTTCCAATATAAAGTACTGCCATTTGTGTTGCATGGAGCCCCAGCCACGTTTCAGCGTATGATGGATAAGATACTTCACCCGCACAGCCGCCTACCTGGATGATGTGGTGATTCACAGTGTAGACTGGGAAACCCACTTGATAAAGGTTCAGGCAGTTGTGGATAGTATAAGGGCTGCTGGTTTGACAGCTAACCCTGCTAAGTGTTCTTTAGGGCTAGAAGAAGCAAAATATCTGGGTTACACTATCGGGCGGGGGCTCCTTAAACCACAAGAGAGCAAGGTAGCGGCCATCACCAGTTGGCCACGTCCTGTAACTAAAAAGCAAGTCAGGGCTTTTTTAGGCTTAACCGGCTACTATCGCAGGTTTATCCCTCGGTACGCTACCATTGCCAACCCATTGACTGAACTTACTAAGGCAAAAGGCCCGGTTATGGTTAAGTGGACCCCCGAAGCGGAGCATGCCTTTCAAGTCTTGAAGGGAGCCTTGTGTGCTGACCCTGTTTTGGTGGCTCCGGATTTCACTAAACCATTTGTGGTACAGACTGATGCATCTGATGTGGGCCTTGGTGCGGTTCTTTCCCAGGTACATGAAGGAGAGGAACATCCTGCCATGTATCTGAGCCGGAAAATGAATCCCCATGAACAGAGGTACTCCGTAGTGGAAAAGGAATGCCTGGCAATAAAATGGGCATTAGAATCCCTGAGATATTACTTACTGGGGAGACGTTTTACACTGATCACGGACCATGCTCCTTTAACGTGGATGAGGCAAAACAAAGAAAAAAATGCCAGGGTGACTAGATGGTTCCTAGGTCTTCAGCCTTACCAGTTTAATATTACTCACAGGGCCGGGACTGCCCAAGGTAATGCAGATGGCCTCTCCCGAGTTCACTGTCTATGGTCCCGGGCAGCTCGCCCCGATGGGTCTGAGCTGGAGAGGGGAATATGTGATAAGGTGATTGGGGTGGTCTGTGAGGGAGTGTATATTTCAACTGAATTGCTCAGAGAGACATATGATTTTTAACCCCAGTGGGAGTGTGTGTGTCTGTGTGTATATAACTGAAATGAATATTTAGTTATGGGCCCCTGGGGTGGAGCATTTGGAGAGCAGGGTGGGCCAGTGCTCCACTCTGCAGTTTAGCGTTTTTTTTGGGAGACATAGATCCAGGCCAGGGTTTTTTGGACTGTCTCCAACCCACTGCTCAGCTGCAGGTAATCAGCTGCAGCAGTGGGAATAAACCCCTCCCTGCTAGGCAGGTAGGAGAGAAAGTTTGTTTCTCTCTTGAAGGGCTGGAAGCAGCAGGCTGACTAATCACTGGAGTTGGTGAAACCAGTATTATTTGTTATAGTTTAACCCCTGAGAGATAGGGAATGTAAAGTTAGTTAGTGCTCAGACGAGCTTGGTTTTTGTTTATAGGGATTTTGTTACATTATTGTTTTTTTCATTTACTGCTGTCTCCTGTGTGGATTTGCAAATAAAGTGCCTGGAATTAACTTACTTTTAAAGACTGTGCATGTTTGTACCCAAAAGGACCGTGCTGACTGCAGACCAGGATTACAACCTATATATACCTTTTATTTGCCAGGCTCTAATGTTATTCCATTTTGATAAAACCCTAGTGATGAAACGCGTTAATGGTTTTAAATATTGTGTAATTTATATAATAAATATATTTTGGCTAGATTTCAGCTCCATTACCTTATTACACACTATTTTATGTTCCTGGCATTTTATCATCTTTTAACACTCATCTCGAGGTGGGGATTATACAATCAATGCTACTATTAAAGTGCAGTGTCATCTGCACTCCATTTGTGAGTATATTTTATTCTATTTCATTCAATATTACGTCACATCATCAGAGAGCACTATTTGCTGTTTTTATTCTCCCCTTCTTTTGAGAATTGGACATCACTATCGTTTGGAGGACAAGCACCCACATATCCTATAAGCGGGGATAATTCCGCCGTATGCCTGTTACACCTGAGCTGGCTATAGCTCATCTAAATGTGAGTGTTTAATTTATATTTTAATTTATTTATTACTCATCCCATACACTCTGCACAATTGGTCCTCTCTCCTTGTGTCTTCCATATCACGAGACGATTTGGACTACTAGAGACATAGAAGATACACTACCAGCAAATACAGTGACCAAGTCTACCCTACCTCAGATATTTTATTGGACTTTTTTATTGGCTATACTTTTATATTTCACTGTATTTTTACTTTTAGTACCTTTTATCTCGGCGCAGCCTTTCTTTCTCCTTGTTGCACGTTTTAAACATAGAAGGTGAGAGGGTTACCCTCTGTAAGGTTGCTGCCTACCCATTGTATTATTAGCGCTGACCTACCTCTTTTTTTTATCTTTCTGTATTTTATTTTATATATTGGGTAGGGTTTGTTAATACTGTTAGTATGTCATCTGCAAAAAGTATACATTTCTGTTGAGCCACACTAGGAATGCAAATCTCACTTATATTTATTTCTGAACAAATTGCAATTGCCAAAGGCTCCAGAACCAAAGTATGTAAGATGGGAGATAAGGGACAACCCTGTCTACATCCATTACTTATCCAAAAATAATATGATCTGGATCCTGTTAAAAATACAGAAACCGTGGGGTTTGAATATAATGCTTTTATAGCTTTTGTTAGTCCTGTTGGTAAACCATATTTCGCTAAAATAAATAAAAAATCCCAATGTACGCAGTCGAATGCCTTCTGTATCGCCACCACACATCAAGGAGAATGCCGCCGAATCCGCTCATGCCCGGGAGCAGACTGGGACACGGCGGGTACATCTCGTTCTGGTGGCATTCCCTCATACTGCGACCGGGTCTGCAATCATTAGAGACGGTGGCCGCTGCAGATTAGATTCTTTTAAAGGATTGTAATTAATGCTTAGAGTGCCATTCGATTTGGAACGTGTGGGTGATGTCACACACACACGTTCACTATGACATGTTTCCCTGTAGCCAATCAGGGAGCACCTTAGGCTATATATACCTTTTTTATCCATTTCACTGTGCCCTATCGTGGTTTCCATTTTGGTTATCTGAGAGCTTGTATTGATTCTTGTGTATTTTGACCTTGGCTTTCCTTCTGACTATCTGATCTCTGTATTCCTTGACCTTTTGCTTGGTTCCTGACTATCCGGACCTCTATATATTCTTCACCCTTGGCTTGTTCATTGTTTCTGTGTTTTCTGTGTTCTCATCCACAGCCTGTCTTATGGTTTTTCCTTTTTTAAGTTAAATCCGGCCATTCTAAGGCCCGGTAATATGTCTTTTTCTTTATTTATTACTTAAGTTCTGCGTGTTGGGCATTAGCTATTCCTGACATTACAACAGGTCCATGGACCCTGCAGACTTAAGTAGACAGGTGATGTCTTGCGAAGCTAAGCTGGAAGAACATGATCACTGCATGGATCAGTTCACCCAAGCTTTTCAGACTTTGTTAGCTTGCACTGCGCACCTCCTATTAGAGACACCCTCCACCCAGGCTCCTCAACACACAGCTGTGGCTGTGTACAGTGGTCAAAGAGAGACAAGAGATTCGCAAACAACCTTCTCATCCCTCTGAGGGAGAGTACCCTCCAGACAACTTATAACCCACGAGTCCCTTCATGTCCGTAGGAATACTGCATAGAGAGAATATAGGGGTTATTTTAACCCCTTCATGTCCTATCATTCTCAGGTTTCCCTAGTTGATGTTGCATAATCCAGTCTCAGATTGGGCTAAGGGTGAGATTCACTCATGGGGTGCTACCTGAAAAGATTGATGTCTTCTCTCCATAAAACCTATAGGTTGTATCAACATACCTACGACTATTCCTTTATCCACAGTGGTTCCTCCGCAATACATCCATTTAAGGAAGTCTTTAATAAAATCAATGCTGAGACATTACCCCCACACCGACCTTATTACTGTGCCATAGACCTCCTGCCAGGTACTTTGCCACCCAGAGGTCGGGTGTATCCTTTGTCCCCCCATGAAAGTGAAATCATGGAAGAGTATATCCAAGACGCTCTTGCCAAGGGTTTCATATGTAGGTCTTTTTCTTTGTGTCTGAGAAAGAGGGAGATCTACGACCGTGCATTGATTATAGAGGTCTTAACAAGATTACTATAAGGAACGTCTATCCGATTCCTCTTATCATGGAACTATTGATAGACTTAAGGGGCCACTGTGTTTACTAAATTAGACCTTAGGAGTGCGTATAATCTGGTCAGGATAAAGGAAAATCATGAATGGAAAACCGCGATTAATACAAGGAATGGACATTACAAATATCTCGTAATGCCTTTTGGATTGTGTTACGCTCCGGCGGTTTTCCAAGACCTGATAAAAGATGTCTTAAGGGAGTATATCCATTCTTGTGTTCTAGTCTATTTGTATGACATACTCGTTTATTCCCCTGACATTAGTACTCACTATGTTCATGTCTCTCAGGTACTCACTACGCTGTTACGCAATGGCTTATATTGTAAATTAGAGAAATGTTTATTTCATCAGACACATGTACAATTTGTAGGCTACATTATCTCAGCCAAAGGTTTTGAAATGGATCCCTAAAGGTCTTAAAGCCATTCAAAGATTCATCGTATTCGCCAACCATTTCTCCTCAGTCATTTGTCCCATTACTTGTCTCACACGTAAAGGTGCTGAAACCCATGTCTGGCCTCCTGCAGCCCTATCTGCCTTTGATCAACCGAGCGGCGGGTGGGGGCCCTAAATAAAAAATTAACCCTCCCTCCCCCAGGTGACTAGCGGTCCCCAAACCCCTAGTCACTATTTTTTATATCCAATTTATTTACTCCTGGTTACTAACTATAGTGGTGAGTGGAACTCCAGCTTTTTTTGCCATATTGTATTTTTATGCCGGGTTCCACCCCCATAGTACCTTGAGCTGTTTAATATTATATTTTCAATGAAGCTTTTTTAACTGAAGTCCCATCATCATCTTCTACCACTGCCAGTGGAATTGTTAGCCTGTATTGGCACCATTGAGCCTGCTACACAGAGCCTGGCACGGCTCTGGAAAATGTGAGTGGTAGTACCATGCCTGTTCACAGTTTTCTGCTATATATACAGTTCACACTATGTTGTTTTTTATGTTTATATTTTAGGTACCATCCCATTGTACTTCATATGGTGGTATTATTTCAATTTTTACTCTCACTGGGTTTGGCGTGTATACTGATATAGTGTATATATTGTTTGGTTTCTTTGTTTAGTGTTTTTGGGAAGCACAATTATATCAGTCACACTGCCTGCTAATTGTTGTAGCTACGATAAGGGTTTTTTTTTTAAATCTAAATTGTGAAGCGCCTACACACTATCTGCTTATTTAAGTAGTTAACAAGTAGTTGAAAAAAGAAAAATATATTTTTTCCCTTTTCTTTGGCAACACTTTATTATCTTTCACTTTTTGATATGCTTTTTGATATCTGTAATTTTGTCTTCTTTTTTACATTTTTTCTCTCTCTCTATTTCCTTTCTCCTTCCCCTTTAACTTCTCTCTCCCCTTCTGGGGATTACAGTAATTTAGGGGAATTTTCATTTTTCCTATCTTTTCCTGCCCTTTTTCTAGGAGAAGATGTTTTAGACCAAACCAAGTGTTTGCTTGAGTATCTGCCCCTGTCCAGATTTCAAAGTATAAATGCGTGCACGCCGAAGAAATCACACTGACAACAGAATCAGTTAAATGAAAGCTTCGAGGAATGTTTACTTAGGGGGCGGCAAGCTCCTTATAAAGACAAAAATACATCATATGCAAAATATGAGAGGACATGAAATGTAAATTTTAATTGGTATTTGTTTAAGTGTTTTATCTTGATGGACTTCCTACAGTGTGTGAGGTCATCAGCATCCTGGGTGCAGCTCCGGATGGAGACGCCATCTTGTTACGTGAAATTCTTTAGTCAATGGGAGGGGGTGCTCTAGTGACCATTTTGAGTAGTGAATTAACACTGGTACATATAGTAAATAGACATTTTACTAACATTTATTTCTATCCATCACAGTCCTCCCTTAAAATGACTATTTACAACTAAGTCTAACGGCTATATCTGTCCCTAATAGCTTAACTCATCTGTCCCAATGGCCTCGGAACTCGGAACACGAATGGTGGCTTGTCCACCAGCCCCCTCGCTACAGACTGTGCCTAGAGGGAAGTCCCTACTGTCCCTAAAATATTGCAGTCTTGTAATTGGTGGGGAGGGACTGCAACGGAGTATAGGGTTTATCATAATCCTCCTCATCTATCTCTTGATGAATGAAGGTTGGTGTTGTCTGATCCGTTGTTTTCTGGAGGCATTTTCTAGTGCAGGGAAGAACACAACAGACAATAAAGGCAAGGATAATCAAAATCACCAGGATTGCTACACCTATTTGGGCCAGAACTTTCGGCCAATCACTCATCAATCCAAACCATCTATCCCATGGGTCATTGATCACAGAGTTCCTTTTCAATTCTTCTGAGAGACTCTCTAATTTCTCTATTGCCAGGGTCACTTTACCATTAGGGCCTGTGTTATCTGGGATGTGGGTGCAACAAGTCATAGTGTCTGGGGGCATTTTACACACTCCTCCTTTTTCTGCTAGGATCATGTTTAGGGCCATCCTATTCTGGAAGGTCAGCTGGGATGTGGCTTGTAGTTGCTTAGCTAGCCCTTGAAGTGCATCTCTTGTATAATTTACGAATCGTTGCTGGTTATAATATATGTAATTAATCCAATTCACATTCTTATTGGCAGTGATGATAGGGAAAATTGATTCAAACCCTGCAGCAACTTCGTCCCTTGCTTTAAATTCATCTGGCACCTCAATGGCATCTATATATATATATATATATATATAAGGGTCGAAACTGCCTTTTACAGGGGCGTTTCTCCTTGTTCGAATATGTGTGTGTCTCATCAAGTGTGTTCTGGGGATCGTCAGATATTATGTGTAGGGGCATAATAGCCTTAGCCAAGGGGCATTCCCCCCTGCATAGGCCTTCCAACCTTGTCCTAATCTTCATTTTACCACATAACCAATATATGTCTCCCAGGGATTGAGTTTGATATAGTAGCAAGATGTCTGGAAGTTTGCTATAGGTGGCACAATACCCGCTAGTGAAATTTCCCAGAAACCTGCCTTTGGAGTTGGTGTCGGACCCAGCTGGGTGCTCGGCGTCCGTCACTTGATTAAGCTGTTGACTGGGTCGTGGTGGGGCCATCTATGAAGCAGGTGAGTGCGAAGTGGGTCCTCGTGCGAGGGTAGCTTGCTTGGCAGCAGGCACCGGTATCTCCGGCAGGAGTGAACGTGTTGCGATGTTCCATCCCCCTTGTGCTTTCGCTACAATCCGCTCCTTGGGGTCTCTTGTGCCGCTTCACTTCGGCATATGTGGCTGTGGGGGTTGGTGGGGGTTTATCCGCCCCTCCTTGTTGCAAGATCGGGGTGTCAGAGTCCCATTGTCCGCAGTGAGCGCGGAAATGGTGCAGGTTTGCTTCCTACCTCCCGTGCACATGGCGACCGCCATCTTAGAAGCCGCTCTTGGGTACCCCGGCTCCATTTGTGCTGTCTTGAGGAGGACCACAGGGTGAGGACCGGGATCACCCTCAGCCTCTCCCAGGGTCCAGCAGTCTCCATGGTCTGGTGGTCAGTTGGAAGGTAATAAGTCATGGTTTTTCAGTTTGTCGTTTTTTGCAGGAGCAGCTCGTGTCTGCGACCGTCCAGCCCCGCCCCCAGCAGTTAGTTTTATTATGTTTGTTAGCATTATATCTCATCCATTCTAGCCATAGGTTAGTATCAGAGAATCCTGTCTCTACTGCCAACGTAGGGTCTGCTATGGCAATCATGTCCAGGTCTGGATGTAGGGTTTAAGTGGTGATCACATGTTGGGGAGCAACCCACTTGGGTGATTTGTACATATCTTGGAGGTAAAAACTTCCCCTTTTATCATAGGAACCCCCACCTCTCCAATACATTCCCAGTATATATCGGCCAGCACCACCGGGGCTAGGATGTTTAGGGTGAGTTTCATGGGTGTCCATCCTCTTGGTTTAAATAGAGTCATTCTGTCTAGTAGGGACACTCCATTTATGTCTTTTCTATCGGAGGCACTCTGCGGTCTATAGCCCCAATCTAACCCTGCATTCCAACCCACCACCCTCCAGTAACCAGTTTTGTCCCCACTGATCTGTTATCTGTATCTGTTACACATATATAGGGGTCCTTTATGCAGGGTATTTCCTTATATATCCTTATATTTCCTTATATATCTTTGGCTTCAATGACTGAGAGAATGGACAA
Source organism: Pelobates cultripes (assembly GCA_933207985.1). NCBI lineage: Eukaryota > Metazoa > Chordata > Amphibia > Anura > Pelobatidae > Pelobates > Pelobates cultripes. Next base: position 78,454,596 of record OW240916.1, on the reverse strand, counting down.
CTGACAATTTCACAATAGTCAAATACAAAGGTAGCCACACGTGTGTTGGATGTGTTGTACCAAAATGTAAATGCATTGTCATTTTTAGTAATGGCTACTTGTTGGGCCACTAAAAAGGCCTAGTAGTGAAAAGACAAGCAGGACAATCATGACTTAGGACAGTCCACCTCCTCTGGAGCCAGAACCTTCTTGCAGTGTATCCAGGTGCTCTTCCCGGCCAATTTAACAGAAGTGGCTGTAGTTAGGAGGACTTGGAAAGGACCATCATGTCTTAGCTCAAGAGAGTGTTTCCTCACGAATTTCTTGACCAAAATCCAATCACCAGGCAGGATTCGATGGGTACTTGCATCAGATATCAGACTCTGGATCTGGAATGGAAGAGAACACTTGGGCATGGATTTTGGTCAACGCACGAGAGAGAGCAGTAACATAGTCAACCAATACATCAGAGTGGAGCTAAAGTTGTTGGGGGAAATAGCATCCGAGTCTAGGTGCTGATCCAAACAGAATCTCATAAGGGGACAAAGCAAACCTCCCTCTTGCTGTGTATCTTACACTGAACAGAGCAATGGGGAGACTCTCTGGCCATGACAGGTTAGTTTCTTGGGCCATTTTCAACATTCTAGCTTTTAGGGTGCCATTCATGCGCTCTACCTTGCCACTGCTCTGGGGGTGACAGGGTGTGTGGAATGCAAGGGTCACCCCTAGTGCTGCCCATATTTCTTTGGTTACAGATGCAGTGGAGACTGGTCCCTGATCATTTTCTATTACCTCGGGGACCCCATATCTGCATATCACTTCAGTAAGCAGGTGTTTGGCAGTAGTTTTTGCAGTCATATTGGTGACTGGGTAGGCCTTTGGCCATCCTGAGAACATGTCTAATATGATTAGTGTGTATTCGAACCGACCACTTTTTGGCATTTGAATGTGGTCAATCTGGATTCTTTGGAAGGGATAATGGGGTTTGGCCAGGTGCTTTGAGGGGGCTTTTTCCATCCTGCCTGGGTTGCATTTGGCACAGATGGCACAGGATGTGCAGTAGCTGTTTGTCAAGGAAGTGATTCCAGGTGCTTCATATTATTTGCTGATCAGGGAATTCATGGTCTTAGATAGGTGTGATGTTCCATGGGCCCACTGGACCACTGCTGAGTACATGCTCTTGGGTAAACAGAACTTGAGATTGTTGGAGTACAGCCCGTCTTTAAGGGTTGCCCCTTTCTGTTTCCAGCTTTGTATTTCTTCAGGATCAGCAGCTGCTTGTTGTTCCTTCAGGGTTTCTTCAGCGGACACTCTTCTATCCACTTCCCGTGGTGCACACGCGGCTTGATCAGCTAGATGGTTGCCTCATGCATCATCCGAGTTCAGTTTCCTGTGAGCCTTTACCTTGAGTATGGCCACTTCTTCAGGGAGGAGTAGGGCATCCATCAGATCCTTGATGGCTGTGCTGTGTTTGACCAGTGTGCCAGTTGCTGTGAGAAATCCTATTGTTTTCCAGATTACTCCAAAGTCATGAGCCACGCCAAGTGCATATCTTGAGTCAGTGTATATATTGGTGCGTTTTCCTTCAGAGATCTTGCATGCTGTAGTGAGAGCCTGTAGCTCAGCTTCTTGTGCAGACATGGATGAGAGGAGTGAGGATGCTTGAAGTACTTCATCCACTGTGGTGACAGCAAATCCAGTATGACATCTTCCTTGTTCATTAGCATATCTAGAGCCATCCACAAACAGGGTCAGGTTCTTGTAGAGCAGAATCATGTACAGTTGGGAGATGTGTTGTCTCCATCTTCATCTGTTCAAAGCAATCATGAGGTGGATTTGGATCATGGTCTGTAGGGGGAATTGCGCTACATGCAGCTCTGCGTGGAATTGGGGATAGCCAAGAACTGAAGCCATTGCCTTTGCAAACTGACTGGGAAAATTTTGTGCTCCTTGAGGCATGACAGTCCAGGTGTATTGCTGACGTTCATGGGTGAAGGCAAACAGATATTGACACGAAGGATCCAGGGGTACACTGAAGAATGCATTAGCCAGATCCACCACCGTGAAAAACTTGGAGGTAGGTGGGACCCCAGACAGAAGAGTATGTGGGTTAGGTACAATGGGGCTATCCAGAACAGTAGCTTCATTAACAGTCTGGAGGTCTTGAACCATCCTGTAATTCTCTGGTTCTCCTTGGACAGGAGACTTAACCTGCTGAGAAATAGCAATGACCTGAGCAGGCTTCAAAGGGTATTGCAGTTTACGGGGCAGACAGGCCCCTGGGATGAGCTTTACCAGAACTGGGGGAACACGGAGGCGGCCAATGTCCTCTGGGCCTGTGGACCACAGCTTGGAAAGGCATTTTGGAAAAAGCACTAGGGGAGGTGTCTAGTACCCTTGCATTCTTGGCAGGCTCCTTCAGGTGGAGTACTAGGGGTAATGAGCAGAGAGCTGACATATCAGCAGCAGACAGGGGAGAAGACATTTCAATCTGGCCATCAGGGGTAAAGGTGATAGAGGCCTGCAAGTGGGAGAGGACATCTGCACCGAACAGGTTAATTGGGCAGGTAGAAGACACCACAAAATGGGTCAGGAGATTAGGGAAGGTGCCAACCTTCAAGGGCATAGTTAAAAGGCTATTTCGAGGAGTGCCATCTACCCCTACACAAGAGACATCAATATTAGACAGGAGTCAGGCAGGTCTTGCTCTCTAAGGACACTTCTGGCTGCACTTGTGTCAACTAAGAAGGTGGTAGGGTGGCCTTCTACGGGCAGGACTACCATGGCTGGGGGCCTCCCCTTATCCCCTGAAGACACTGCCATGACAGGGGTAGGTGACACTGGTTTACAGCTACCTAGCGCAAGAGATCCAGATGAGCTTGGTCAGGGCCAGCGTAGGGGTGGCTGGCCGGAGGGTGGCTAGTAGCAGGGTAACTGGCTACAGGAAGGCTGGCAGCAGGGTAATTGGCAGTTTGGTGAGCTGCAATGGAGGGGCCAGCTGAGGGGTAGGGCGGTCTCCCATCCCGTGGGGGAGACTGTATAAAAACTCTTGGGGCGCCACAGTCCCTTTTGAAATGACCCGGTAGTACACAGTTAAAAATGTTTTGTGTTGCATAGGGGGCGGACCCATGGGTAGGCCTAGGGGTAAGGGTACGGGGCGGGAGAACATGAGAGGGGCTGGCTTCCTGGGAGGCTGGGAGGATTCCAGGCCCTTAGCAACCAACAGGAGGGTATCCAGGGGAATTACTCTGTACTAGAGGCAGGACAAAATCAGGCCTTTGCGAATAGACTCTTTAAGGCCTGTTACGAAGGCTGCAGATAGCATTTGGGTATGGGCCTTATTGTACATACTGAAACCCAAATCGGAGAAGACTTGAGACAACTTGGAGTGATATTTCTCCACAGATTCTGACTTTTCTTGGGTGATATCGTTAATGCAGGTAGCCTGATCAGCTAATTTATCAGAGGCCCAGTTACGGAGCTGCTCACAGAATTCAGTACCTGAGGGGAAGTCAGTTTCGCTAGGGAGTCGAGCACTAGAGAGACTCTTCTCCATAATGGGCCAATAAGCATTCCCTGCTTTTATTTCGCAGAGACTAAATAAGTCACGCCATGCGGCAGAGTAGGTCTTTTGGATTTGGACAATCCTTCGGTAAAAGGGCATAGGTTGTTTCTCTGGGTCAGGAAGAGAGCCCACCAGGATTGCAGCTTGGGACGGATTAAATGTGACATACATTAAGGGGGCACCGTCCGTGAGAAACTGGACTTTAGGTTTTTCAACATGTAGGACTTTGGGATTCCCATTATGAGGTTGTGAAGGACTGCCCCCCAATAGGCTACCGTTGTGCTGATACCCATGGGACTTAGCAGCTTCAAAGGAGTTAGGGGCTTGTGGCGCTTCGTTGGTAATGGGCGTAGGGGAAAGTCGGAAGGGTTGTTGGAAGGAGTTGTGGGGTGTGAGAATGGGCGGATCATCCATGGAATCTAGGGGTTCATTTGCAAAGACGGGCATAACAGGGGTAGGCATAACAGGAGCGGCCATGACAGGGGCAGGGAAGGAAGTGGCGGCCATGACAGGGGCGGGGAAGGAAGTGATAACAGGGGCGGAGATGGAAGGGACGGGGAGGAAAGGCCTAACAGGGGCGGAGATGGAAGGGGCGGGAAGGGAAGGTGTAACAGGGGTGGGGATGGAAGGGACGGGGAGGCAAGGTGTAACAGGGGTGGAGATGGAAGGGGTGGGGAGGGAAGGTGTTACGGTATAGCCCGGTGTAGTAGGGGTTAATACCGTTTGGGAGATTCACCTTTCGAAGGGAGCAGCAACTCACGAACACTCATACCCACTGAACTGGAAACATACAAAATCCTTTTCTGCTGGAACAGGCAAACGAATAATCCACAGGGGCAATTCCCCCCAAGTACAAGACGAGGCTCCGTAAAACAGGAATCTGGTTTATTATGGGCTACCTGCCCGGTATTTATGCAGGTTTTCCACCAGGTGGATCCTCCCCTAGGTGGAAAACTGGGACACATATTGTACATTAGCCAATCAAAGGGTAGAAGACATAACCACTCCTCTTTTACAGTATAGGACCCTCCTCTCTGTCCTGGAGATAATTGAGAGGCCAAAATCCATTTTATACAGAATAAGGAAAACACATAAAAATACATAATACAAGAACTACCGAACACAAGTGATACATTCATACACACATCCCCAGATAGCTTGGATCTGAGCGCACATTATTACCGAATGGCGCTCAGATCCTATACACAGTTCAATCGCCATGGAGCCAAAGTCTTTCACATAGTCTTTCGTTATACGAATGGGCTCCATAAGTCTATTCGTGAAAATAAACTACCGAAGGGAGGTCGGTAACTTTCGGCGGTTTTCGTGAGAAACAGTGTCCGTTTTTAGTTCCATGAAATCATTGACAAACACCACTGAGCATTCGTATGTCCAAGATGACCGCCGCCTCGTGGTTGGCATATGAACGACGACCACATTCGACAATTAGGAAGTGTCTGCGGTTAACCACAACGTTCTAATGAGGCCAAGAGGTTAACCAGCAGCACTTCCATGCTGGGTGGCCAGCCGTTCTGTGATTTGTTTGGTAAAACAGAAACAAGCGTGGGGACCGTACGGACAAGGAAATAGCCGAACAAACAGACAAATGAGGGAGCAATAAAAGTATCTCACAGGCAGTTGGTTCTGTCACAGAAGGTGGAACAGGGGTGGAGATGGAATAGGCGGGGAAGGGAAGGTGTAACAGGGGCGGAGATGGAAGGGGCAGGGAGGGAAGGTGTAACAGGGGTGGGGATACCATCCGCCCTAAGGACGGGATAGACAGGGGCGGGGGCCAGGGAGGTGGTGACTGTGGACACTGGTAACTGGGTGGAGGTCACAAGGACTGGGCAGGCCTCCTTCCGTTCGTGCTAGATGCCATTATAGGGCGGTGGCTGGCATAGGAATTCAACATTACCTTCAGAATTACGATTTCTTTCATGATAGATATACACTCTCTGACTACCTAGATCTATCTCTTCCTCCAGCCACCCTTCCTGGTGAATTGCTCTGACAACTCTAAATCAGGCTTCTGATGTCTTTACTAGATTATTGTCCTGCAATATTCTCTTTTTCACTTTTAGCAGCTTACACCTGCCTTCTGGTTGCAGCAGTCCGCTGGAAGACATATTAATGCCACATAACTTAGCTATCTTCTTCGTCTTCCCCACTGCCTCTTCACCCTCCCTTTCTCTCACTATATCACAAACTAACCAACCCTTACTGGGTTTCGCAAGATTCTGTCCCATCCTCTCTATACAAGTCGTAACAAGATAGAGACAAACAAGAAAGAGAATGTCTACAGTGCTCGACTGCCATGGAGGTTTTACCCTGCGTGCGTCTTCCGAAAACGTAAACTAGTCACTGGGTCCGCCATCCCGAGTTGCCGCAGACAGGAACGAAGCGAGTAGTGTGTAACCAAACAAATATCTCAACAAAAGAATACAAGAGGGAGGAGACAAACACGACACAACTTTACATTTATTGCAAACAAAAACCCAAGAAGCATAAACAGTTAAACCACATTTACCCTTCACAGACCCCGTACCTGATACCCTCTACAATACCGCTTGCTACACCGCACACGGCTATTGTAGAAATTCCCCCCCTGCAACGCCGCTTGCTACACCGCACACGGCCACTGCAGGTAAACCCCCTCTTGCAAAGCTGCTTGCTACACCGCACACAGCTACTGCAGAAAAAAAACCTCCTGCAAGGCTGCTTGCTGCACCGCACACAGCTAGTGCAGGAATTCCTCCCCTACAATGCCGCTTGCTACACCGCACACAGCTACTGCAGGAATCCCTCCCCTACAACGCCGCTTGCTACACCGCACACGACTATTGTAGGGGTGCACTCATACAAAATACATTCATACCCAGGCGGCACTCTAAATATCTTGAGGGAAGTTAGCCTTTATAACTTTTAGCTTTTCATGACTTTCATAATTCACAAATCTCATTGTGTGTCTTCACAGGGAAAGCAGGTGGGATGATCCTAGGCACAAAATATCTCCTTGCAGTGTGCTCTGTCAGCCTCCTCAAGTATCAGCCAGCGTTCTGGGCCACGCGGGCTGCAGGATATACAGGACCCCTTTCATTTTTTTTTTTTAGAGTCCGCAAGTAAGGAAAGGCCGATGAGGGCCGGTATAGCAGCTTAATGTCGCTTGCAGGTATTACCTGTTGCCGACTGAAGCCGCCCAAGAAGCAGCTATCGCAATCGCAATGTAAATCTCTTTCCCTCAGTACGGACCCACCAGTTCTGCAGGACGCTACATTGCCTCACCCAGCTTACTGTAGGCTTCCGGTGTGCTAGGACATCACATACTCCTTTCATTGTATGTTTATGTTTGTGTGTGGAAGGATGCATCATGTGTTTCTGTGTATGTGGAAGGATGCATTGTGTATGTGTGTAGTGTGAAAAAGAGGGTTTGTGGCCCTCTGTGTGTCTTTCCCCTCCCACCCCCAGGTCCCTCTGTGCGTCTCCCTCCTGAGCCCCTCTTTGTGTCCCTTAGTAAACTTCCCTCCCCTCCTGTCTCTTAGTGCTCTCCCCTGCTTCCTTAGTGGTCTCTCCTCTCCCCCCCTCTCCTGGTTGTCTCCCCCTCTCCCCTGGTGGCCTCTCCCCCCATCCAATGTGGACCTCTCTCTGGTGGTCTCTCCCCCTCACCTTCCCCTGGTGGCCTCTCCACCCATCCAATGTTGGCCTCTCTCTGGTGGTCTCCCCCTTCCAATGTTGGTCTCTCTCTGGTGGTGTCTCCCCTTTCTTTGTGTGCCTCCTACCTGTGTAGCGTGATCGTAAGCTTCTGTTTCCTGTACCAGGCCGGACTAAAAGGAGGGGCTCACTGAGAGAGCACTTTACTCAGAGTGACTGTCAGTAGGGAGCACTGTGCTGTTGGGAGTGAGCATGTAGCTGCCCACTCCAGCTTCTCAATGCTTTCTGTGGTGGTGCTGCTGCCGCCTCCTCCTCCTCCTCCTCCCTCTCACACGGTGGTCTTTTTAGCTGGGAGGAAGTGACCTTCCAGCCGGCAGAAACTGGTCAGGCTCCTAAAGAGCCGGGCACCTGTAGGGGTGAGTATTCATTAAGGGTGTGGGGGGGGAGGGGGAGGGGGAGGGGGAAAGCTATTGAGGGCATTTTAAAATGTATAATATCCTTGAAATCAAAAACACACATACTCTGACATATATTGTATGTCAGATTGTGTGTATGATTTCCAGGATAATACACATGGTGTGCGGGTGTCAGGGAGCCGCATTAATCATGCGTGAGTCTCCCGGAACTACCGGGAGACGTGGGATTTCTGCTGTTTCATCATCTTCCAAAAACGTCTTACCTTTCTGCTCCTAGACAGTTTTTACAATGAGCTTTCAGTCTGGACAGTCTGGTCTTTATCACAACATTTGCATTTTGCTCTTAAAGGGACACTCCAGGTACCCAGACCACTTCTGCCCATTGGAGTGGTCTGGGTGCCAACTCCCACTACCCTTAACCCTGCAAGTGTAATTATTGCAGTTTTCATAAACTGCAATATTTACCTTAAAGGGTTAAGTCCTCCTCTAGGAGCTGTCTACTAGACAGCCACTAGAGGACACTTCCGTGTTCACAGAATCTGAAAAGTGTGCTATAACGACGCAGGACGTCCTCCCTCCAGCATCGCTGAAATCCCCATAGGAAAGCATTGAAAGCATTATTCAATGCTTTCCTATGGGGAGGTCATTGCCGAGCATTCGCATTAGGTCTCCCCCGCCACCGGCCACGCATGCTCAATGACGTCAGCGGGAGGAGCGTAGGCGGGGCCTGACCCAGCAACATGGGATGGGGAGTGGGAGGGAGAGGGGACCTGCAGAGAGTCCCTCTAAGTCTTTCTCACCACCAATTGCCATTATCTTTTTTCCTATTAGCCAACATTGTAAATCCTGTCAAAGGTACACTCTGGGCACCAGTGCAACTTAACGTACTTGATGGGGTTTAATCTCATTAACACGCTCCATTATTTTGCGTGCTCAAATCTTTATTGTTTTTTCAGAATGTTGCACCTTAACTCTGCCTCTTTAGGAATACCCACTCACTCCAGAAAAAGACTTCCTTATCAAATTTATACACACAACTCTGTCACTGACCTGCGTTGGAAGGAGAGGACATTTAATAAATATATCACTATCAAGAATATAATTGTCCTACATTTTAGTCATACTGGTTTGTTTGCAGGACTATTCACTAGGCTTATTGATTGGTAAATTGCACTTAGTGGTTTATATTATGCACTCGGGTAGGCTTAAAGGATCACTATAGGGTCAGGAACACAAACATGTATTCCTGACCCTATAGTGTTAAAACCACCATCTAGCCCCCCTGGATCCCTCATGTCTCAGAAAAACAAGCTGTCTGCTGACATCATCAGAAGTGGTGGCTTGATCGTGCTTCCCCATAGGATTGGCTGAGACTGACAAGTAGGCAGATCAGGGGCAGAGCCAGCATGATTCAAACACAGCCCTGGTCAATAAGCACCTCCTCATAGAGATGAATTGAATCAATGAATCTCTATGAGGAAAGTTCAGTGTCTGCATGCAGAGGGAGGAGATACTGAATGTTTGGATGCATTTCAGGCAGCCATGACCCAGAAAGGACCTCTAAGAGCCATCTGAGGAGTGGCCAGTGAAGTTATCACTAGACTGTAATGTAAACACTGCATTTTCTCTGAAAAGACAGTGTTTACAGCAAAAAGCCTGAAGGTAATGATTCTATTCACCAGAACAAATTCAATAAGCTGTAGTTATTCTGGTGACTATAGTGTCCCTTTAACATACAACACTTTACGTATGTGGCATTGCACATATTGTGCTCACATTTGCACCTATGCACATGATCGTGGTGATTGATTTTCACACTCTTATGCACGATTATGTGCTTTAATCTGTTCTGTTATTGCATTATGCACTTTTATTGACACGATCAGGTGTTCACATTGCACTTGAAGTACATGGTCGAGGTGATCATGCCCCACACCTTCATGCACTTTATATGTATATGTATTTTTGCACATGGTTTGTGTGTTCACTCTTTTATATTGCACATTTGTATGTGCTTACATTCTTGCACTTACATTTATGTCCTTTTTGCACTTTATGTATATGGTTTATGTGCTTATATTTTGCCCTTTTTGCATGTGGCTTTGGGCTTATATTAAGCAGTTTTAATGTCACATGATTAAATTACACTATTAAGGATTGGGTATTTAATTGCACTGGTGTACAGTTTCAAGAAAAAGTATGTGAACCCTTTGGAATGATATGGATTTCTGCACAAATTGGTCATAAAATGTGATCTGATCATCATCTAAGTCACAACAATGGACAATCACAGTCTGCTTAAACTAATAACACACAAAGAATGAAATGTTGCCATCTTTTTATTGAACACACCATGTAAACATTCACAGTGCAGGTGGAAAAAGTATGTGAACCCTTGGATTTAATAACTGGTTGAACCTCCTTTGGCAGCAATAACTTCAACCAAACGTTTCCTGTAGTTGCAGATCAGACGTGCACAACGGTCAGGAGTAATTCTTGACCATTCCTCTTTACAGAACTGTTTCAGTTCAGCAATATTCTTGGGATGTCTGGTGTGAATCGCTTTCTTGAGGTCATGCCACAGCATCTCAATCGGGTTGAGGTCAGGACTCTGACTGGGCCACTTCAGAAGGCGTATTTTCTTCTGTTTAAGCCATTCTGTTGTTGATTTACTTCTATGCTTTGGGTCATTGTCCTGTTGCAACACCCATCTTCTGTTGAGCTTCAGCTGGTAGACAGATGGCCTTAAGTTCTCCTGCAAAATGTATTGATAAACTTGGGAATTCATTTTTCCTTCGATGATAGCAATCCGTCCAAGCCCTGACGCAGCAAAGCAGTCCCAAACCATGATGCCCCCACCACCATACTTCACAGTTGGGATGAGGTTTTGATGTTGGTGTGCTGTGCCTGTTTTTCGCCACACATAGTGTGGTGTGTTTCTTCCAAACAACTCAACTTTGGTTTCATCTTTCCACAGAATATTTTGCCAATACTGCTGTGGAACATCCAGGTGCTCTTGTGCAAACTGTAAACATGCAGCAATGTTTTGTTTGGACAGCAGTGGCTTCCTCTGTGGTATCCTCCCATGAAATCCATTCTCGTTTAATGTTTTACGTATTGTAGATTCACTAACAAAGATGTTATCATTTGCCAGTTACTTTTGTAAGTCTTTAGCTGACACTCTAGGATTCTTCTTCACCTCATTGATCAGTCTGCAATGTGCTCTTGCAGTCATCTTTACAGGACGGCCACTCCTAGGGAGAGTAGCAGCAGTGCTGAACTTTCTCCATTTGTAGACACTTTGTCTTACCGTGGCTTTTGGAGATACTTTTATAACCCTTTCCAGCTTTATGCAAGTTAACAATTCTTAATTGTAGGTCTTCTGAGAGCTCTTTTGTGTGAGGCATCATTCACATCAGGCAATGCTTCTTGTGAAAAGCAAACCCAGAACTGGTGTGTGTTTTTTATAGGGCAGGGCAGCTGTAACCAACACCTCCAATCTCATCTTATTGATTGGACTCCAGTTGGCTGACATCTCACTCCAATTAGCTCTTGGAGATGTCATTAGTCTAGGGGTTCACATACTTTTTCCACCTGCACTGTGAATGATTACATGGTGTGTTCAATAAAAACATGGCAACATTTCATTCTTTGTGTGTTATTAGTTTGAGCAGACTGTAATTGTCTATTGTTGTGACTTAGATGATGATCAGATCACTTTTTATGACCAATTTGTGCAGAAATCCATATCATTCCAAAGGGTTCACATACTTTTTCTTGCAACTGTATTAACTGAATTGCAGTTGGCACACTTAATTTTTACTTAGCTTGGGGTATAAGTTGTGTTTGGATTTTATATGGTGGCACTATATAATGTCTATGTATTCTTAGGCTTGTACTTGGTAGCAATGTAGTAGGATTGTAGTCTTACGTATTCGCGAATTGTGATATCAAGTATTACTGTAAACCTTACACTGGAAATACATCTTTTAAAAAATAGTATTTTAAATTACTGCTGCATATCTGTTCAGAGGCCAACTGTGTTTCATTGCCCTTATTTGTACATGGTACAGCGACAAAGTTGAATCTGCATCTATTAATTTCTTTGACTGTCTGCAGTCAGGTTGTGGATTAAGAGCAGTGCGCATACATTTGAAAAGGAATTCTTTCTGGAGAGTGGCTAAGGAGGCTGATTTTTGAGCTGCATTTGGCAAAAAAAATATTCTGCATTAAACTATCAAGATTTGAGCATGCAAAAAAAATAAAATACAGCATATATCAATTCCGTTATAGTTGTTTGTGTGCCCTGAGTGTCCTTTTAGGCAGGAGAACCCACTCCTAACTTTCTCTGTGGCAATTGGGAATGGAGACTTGCGTCATGTTCAGACCTTTCCTTTATTTCTGATTCTTGTTATGATTCAATAATGACTGCTGCATTTAACAAAGCTTTTGAAGAAATGGGCACCCAATTTTATCTTGCATGGCCAAGCACTTCTCGTGCCTTATACCGGATCAGCAGGTGATCATAAGCCCTAGACAAGGCAGACACTCCTTGACCCCTCAACTATATGCAAAACACTGCCACCTACCAAGGCCGCGAGCCATGGAGGGGAACCCCCATTTACACAGCCCACAACCCAAGGGGGTCCCCTATCCACAGTATTTATGCTCTGTGGAACCTATCTTGGTTACTGATTCAGATGCCTGGATCAGTTCATCGACAGACACACCCCCACTCAATCAGCAGTTATAGGAATTGGATTTCCCTTGCGACCAGCATGCCTGCAGTAGGTGGGGAGGGATAAATGTCTCACAGATATATCTGGGGATGTGTAGGCAGAGTATATAGATATATCGATTTGAACATTTTCTTTTTATTTGCAAGCACTATGGTTACTTTAGTAGGCCTAAGTTTTTTTTTCAAAGAGTTTCCCAGCCCTCACTATTTGCTCGTTTATTGAATCTGCATTGCCACCCAGTAGTCTTACTTAGAAGTCCTTGTTCTAGTTGTTTAATGTCATTGTATTGCACAGCACTAGAAATGTAGGATATGTCATTTTGCCAAGTCGTCTCTATTATTACAAACTTTCTGTCACGGAACAAGCTGCGAATGTGATATCCCTTTAATTTAAAATTAAACTCTCTTTCCACGTGTTGTACCTAGCATATTGTATATGCTCGCTGTATTCTGTCAACTGTGGATAGATGTTTGCTTCTAAATGTATTATATATAACATATGTTGAATGAGCAATAAACAAAAATAAAGATCTAATTATTTAACTCAAACAACTCCCATGAGAACAGATTAACATTTGTCACTCCTCTCCCAAATTCACACAGTATCTAGCAATTCAGCAAAGATCATTTTTACGTTCCATCTTTTAAAGAAAAGATGCGCATACTATATTCGATATGATTTACAAAAAAAAACAACATACCTAAATTGCCTCAAATACACTGAATAATACATCATATTCTCGGTCTATGTGACTCTATCCTCTTGTGGTTTTCCACTTATCATGTGGGTTCCACTACCACCTGTATGCTGATGACACCCAGATATATATCTCCTCCCCAGAACCCTTCCCCTGCCGCCCTGCAACGTGTCACTGCTTGCCTTTCTTCCATCTCTGACTGGATGTCCTCCCGCTTTCTGAAACCCAATTTCTCTAAAACTGAGCTCCTTGTCTTTCCTCCTCCTAACACTGATACTCCTTTTTCGCTCTCCCTTCAAGTTAGTGGTATCCACATAAGTCCATCCTTGCAAGCGCGCTGTTTTGGCGCCATACTTCATTCTGGCCTCACCTTTGAGCCTCACATCCAGCATGTTGCCAAATCCTGTAGATTCCATTTAAAAACATAGCCCGCATCCGCCCCTTTCTTACGCAAGCTGCTACCAAGGAGCTTGTCCATGCTGTAGTAATTTCCTATATGGATTATTGCAACCCTCTCCTACTTGGTCTTCCCAAAAGCCGTATTGCCCCGCTACAGTCTGTAATGAATGCTGCCACCAGACTGATTTTCCTCTCTAGTCTGTCCTCTCACACCTCACCCCCCTCTGTCAGTCCTTACATTGGATTCCTGTATCCTATAGGAGTCAATTCAATGTGCTAACCCATACCTATCAAGCACTGAACAATTCTAGCCCCTCATATCGCTTCACAGATCCATAGTTATGCCCCTTCTTGGTCTCTCCGATCTGCCCATTCTCCTGTCCGCTGCTCGCATCCGTACGGCCAATTCACGCTTGCAGGACTTCTCGCGGGCTGCTCCCTTCCTATGGAATAGCTTGCCTGCAGTCATCAGACTCTCCCCTAGTCTTCAATCGTTTAAGAAGTGCCTTAAAACCCATCTCTTTAGGAAAGCTTATGGCCTCCCAGACTAACCTCTACCTCACATAGCTGTCTTTTGCTGTCTCCTAAAGGGCAGCACTTTACGCTTTCCTCCAGCTCTGCTTCACTCCCACCTTATTTGATTGCTATTTCCTGTCCTAATGTGTTTTATACCCAACCTCCTATAAACTGTAAGCTCGTTAGAGCAGGGTCCTCTTCAACCTATTGCTCCTGTAAGTTTTCTTGTAATTGTCCTATTTATAGTTAAATCCCCCCTCTCATAATATTGTAAGGTGCTACAGAACCTCTTGGCGCTATATAAATGGTGATAATAATAAATCTTAAAGATACATGTTCAATTCAATGTAAAATATGGAGATATACTCCTCACCTCTGTTTCAGCTCTACCATCTTCTAATTTTCGTGGGTGTTACACTTTGTGGAGCATCCACCTCCTGTGCATCCTTGGCTCCTCCTGATGTCTTCTTTGATTTGCTCTGCTTAGAGAGGCTACAGCATTGGCAAGAAAGCTTCCATAGCAACCACGTCAAATGTGCTGAAGTCTCTTTCCTTGGAAGAGCACAAGGACCGCCTTTTTTCTGCTCTCCCTGGTCAGTCAAATCATCGGCAGAGAGTCTATGCCAAAGAAGTGACTGAGAAGGGGTAGAAATATCTATTTTATATTGATTAAGGTTTTTCTCCCAATTTGTACATTTTCTAGCACTGTATATATATATATATATATATCTATATATATATATATAGATATATATATATATATATATACAAATTCATGCCTTATCTAAAGAAAACAAATGGTTTGGGGCAAGACAGGTCCTCTTTAAATTAATCACCATAGCCAGATTAGCCGTAGTAGATTAGCCATGTACAGTACAGCAGCTATAACTTGTACCTGCTGGTAAATGTTAACATACGAACTGGAGCCTGTAGGTTTTTATGCCATTTTCAAGGTGAACAGATCCACAGATCCAGAGCTGGTGAAAGACACTATACATTACAGAAATTACAGCATATAAGACACATTTCTGCAGAGAATAAAAATTACAGCACAAATGAAACATGTTTGAGCTGAAAGGATCTTTTCCATTAAAAAGACACTTCCGACCCCTAAAATACTTTAGCTTGCTGAAGTGCTTTATGCCTGAAGGATATAGATTTGTAGATTTTAATAGAAATTGACACTTTTATAAATAAGCCTTGTTACACCCCTGGCTGTCAATCAGACAGACAGTCCTTTACTTCCTGGTTGTTTCTCTTAGTGGAGCTAAACTCAAGAGGCAGGCAATAGCTTAGAACACCTGCTTTGTAAAGACTTGGAAGCTGCAGAAAGTCTGGGCTGGGAAACAAGGGAATGGCTTGCAAAGACTTCAAACAAGAGATATGCAGATTTTGCAAGCTGTTTTTTTTTTTTGGGGGGGGGTTATGAAGTGTCCCTTTAATGCTGCTAGATTCTGACTATACATCATAAGCAATCCCGATAATGATGTAACTAGCACACTAACAACATGCTTGAATTGAATACAAATTTATATAAGACAAAGACAAGTTCCAAAAAAAGTAACTTTTCATTTATTATATTAAAACAATAACATTTCTTTTATATTAAACAGTAGACACACATAACAGATTAATATTTAATATATATCCCTTCCTCTGCCCTAACAACTATTGTTTTTAAAATTATTTTTTTCATATTGTATAGGGTTCCAGTGGGTATGATCCTGGAGATATGGGTATCTGACAATTCTTGGCATATTACACTGCAAAAGAGGGACAAAATTATGTACAGATTTCCACATCCCCCCCTCCCCTGAGCTGTGACTCCAGCAGAGTTCAAAGTGCAGTGATGTAGGGCAGCTTCACTCCTCAATGAAAAGCAAAGCTATCTCCAGCTAAAGTAATAATTCCCATTTTGTCCATATCATGTTTAATATATATCTAGCTAGATATCCGAACAAAGTTTGCATTTAAATTACCAGTGGTGATTTCAACAACTGGGCTATTTGAGAAAAGCAAATGACACAACAAGGAAGAGGTTAGTCTCTGACATGCATATAGATGGATTTAAAAGCACACGTGAATTAAACATCAACTGGTGACAGCTGGCTGTAAATTTTGTATAATTCATCGATTTCAAAAGAACTCTTCATTAATGCATTCACATTTTTCAGTTTTATGTATTTAAATATATATTGTTGTTGCACTAAAATGTATGCAAATATATGTTGGTGTTTTAATATTACCCCCCTCACACCAATGCTGAGAAAATGCATTAGCCAGGCTTCAAACATAACTTAGTGAGCCAATTCACACGCTAGACACCAACACGCGCTTTAGATAGATGTTTGCCTCATATTCACATAACTCTGCCTCACTGCCAATAACCATCTTCTTCTTATCTGCCTCCTTAGTGTAATCAAGTCAGCAGTACTGCTTACCTTCCAATCAGAAAGCGGTTTAACTTTTTTTTTTCTTTAAACAAAAACTAAAAAGATTTGAATGTGGAGAAATCCCCAGCATGAATATGAGGCCAAAAACCTCAAATCAACACAGTAAAGGAGGAAAAACTACCACAACAAGAGGACATAGTCTTAAATTAGAGGGGCAAAGGTTTAAAAATAATATCCGGAAGTATTACTTTATTGAGAGGGTAGTGGATGCATGGAATAGTCTTCCAGCTGAAGTGGTAGAGGTTAACACAGTAAAGGAGTTTAAGCATGCGTGGGATAGGCATAAGGCTATCCTAGCTGTAAGATAAGGCCAGGGACTAATGCAAGTATTTAAAAAATTGGGCAGACTAGATGGGCGAATGGTTCTTATCTGCCGTCACATTCTATGTTTCTACTTAAAGGACCACTATTGGCACCCAGACCACTTCAGCTTAATTAAGTGATATGGGCGCCAGGTCCAGCTAGGGTTAACCCTTTTTTCTATAAACATAGCAGTTTCAGAGAAACTGCTATGTTTATGTTAGGGTTAATCCAGCCTCTAGTGGCTGTCTCTTGACAGCCGCTAGAGGTGCTTGCGTGCTTCTCACTGTGATTTTCACAGTGAGAAGACGCCAGCGTCCATAGTAAAACATTGTGAATGCTTTCCTATGAGACTGGCTGAAAGCGTGTGCGGCTCTTGCCGCGCATGCACATTCAGCCGAAGAGGAGGAGAGCTCCCCGCACGGCACTGGAGAAAGAGGTAAGTTTAACCCCTTCCTCCCCATCCAGCCAGGCGGGAGGGGGACCCTCAGGGCCCTATAGTGCCAGGAAAACAGGTATGTTTTCCTGGCACTATAGTGGTCCTTTAAAGGACAACTGTCACCTCACACCTATTTTAATATTACAACTCTTTCATCAAGTTTTGAAAATAGTTGGGGGTTTTAAGTTAAGTATATAAAAACAAAAAAACAACCTCATTCCTACCTTTGGTATATGACAGGATCCTTTAGCCATACGCACACACCTTGGGTCAGACAGTGTTTAAAAACCAACAGTTAGTCTCCGTGATCTTCCCTGCACTGAAGCAAGGAAGACCAGCGAGACTGTCAGTTTTCAAATACTGTCTGACCCAAGGTGTATATATTCAGAACTTTTTTTTGAATATATACACCTTCAACAAGCAGCTGAAGTAAAGTGACATTTCCTTGTTCCTTTACTCCAGTAAAAATTATTTGAAGAAAAAACATACCTCCGAAGTACTTCTAAATTGAGGCATCTTCACTGTCCAACATGTGCACTTTCTCTAACATAAAAATTCTGTATGCAGAGGCACCCTTTCTCTCCAGAAAGAGAACTAATGTATACACCTGACCCAGTTGATATTTAAATATAGAAATAGACTATTAGTTAAGTATTTGGTTGTGCTAAAATCACAAATAAATACATTTGACTGCTATTCTGTGGTCAAGGAGGATTTATTTCCTAGTTTGTTGCATAATTTTTTTTTTTTTGGATCAACAGGAAAAACAGATGGGAGAAAGGCTGAACTTTATGGACACTTCTCTTTTCAGCCTAAGTAACAAGTGACATTTCCTCTAAGTTGTGTTGGTGCCCAGAATGTTACTTTAATGCCAAGTGAATCCACTCTAGGCCATTCGCTCATTAAACTTACTGAAAACCTGTTGGTGCTATATATTTCAATCAAATTCACTTATGTTTTTCTTAATTTGGCATCTTTATTTTTTATTAGGGCCCACTGTTTAATGAATGGCTGTCCAGCTAACTGGCATAATAACCATTGTGAAAGTTCTAAACTATGAACTATAAAAGAAAATAATTTTAATGACACTTTAAAAATAAAAAAAACATTTACCCATAAACTGGATATGCTAGCAACCATTTGCATATTAACGTCCCTGGTTCATACATAATTTAGCAGAGAGTGCCACCAAGTTATCACTAAAATGAAAGGGACGTTTTAATTCATTGTGCTGTGTTCTGTGAGAAATCCTAAATGATAAAGGTAAATGATCTGTATTTGTTCTTCTCTGTTATGGTTGATATTAGTGTTTGCAATGCAAGTCTCAGCATATTCCCACCTGAGAAATGTAACCTATCAAAATACAGAGCCCAAATCCAAATAATTCCTACGTATGCATATAAAGACACATTTATGTGGACTTTATGTATTCTCCTGCTATCTGCCATCAGTTGATAAAACATTTTCAAGATACAGTCTATAAAGTCTTAGATAGGAAGCAGTGACCATACTCTGCAAGTAGTCCAGCATTTATGGAAGCCACAGTGAGCATTTCAAAAGCATGAGAGACGTCTTTTAAAATATTGTAGCACTAGGCCATGTATGAAACCAATACAGGCAATGGCATTTCAAGATTCTCACCCAAGAACATTATTGGCAGTTAAAAAAACACTAGGATGTTAATTTAGATTTAATTAGTGCCATCATAAGTAAGCAGCATTTACAGAAAACAAAGGTACATTGCTAGTACAACCTGTATGTCCTCTAGCTCAGTGGATATACAGAGTTCATTGTTCCTTGTTTTCATTGGTTTATTATAAATACAAGCTGTGTCCAATGACAATGTGTTGTCATCATTTTAAGGCAGTTTTTGCTTCACACAACTCTGAATTAATGCTAAAAAAGATCAAATAAAAAAATACACATTTAAATAGGGTAAAATAATGGAATAACAGCCAATAAAAAGTTCAGAGATCCTAACATTTTACTAAGGTCTGCATCTTTGAGTGAAAATGTAATTTAAAGGGTTACTCCAACCACCATGACTACTTCAATAAAGCTACTACTTCTGAACCTGCAGAAAAATACCTACGAGCTGTAAAGTGGGGATAACCATATTATTTTGTGAGATTTTTTTACCCATGGAACTATATTATTTACCTTTCTATCTGCAAATCCAAAGGATCTAGCAACATAATTATTCTAAAATGTTTTGCAAAGGCAAAAGAAAATAAACCCCCAGCTTAACAGCAATAACAAAAAACAAAACTAAAACCTTAAAGGTTTCAATGTTAATTGCTATACATATTCTACGTTTAGTGGATATTTACTGAAATACCATCGCCACCTGCATAAAATGCTATTTCTGTTTGAATTCCTTCATCGGTTTTACCCCAGTTTCTTCATTTTAAATCATCAATAATATTTGCTGCAATTTCTATACTCCCTTTAATACTTTAACTGGGGATACGTCTTCAATAGCTGCCTTTTTCTATGAAAGGTTAGGGTAAAGGAAAAAAAATGGTTAGCAATCTAAAAACCAGATCCAATTATGAAAATTTAATATAATCTGCAAAAAATAAAATATGCAACACAAATGCACTAGTTGACATTAGATTTAAGCTGCTTGACCCGGAATACATACCTTGCGCATGTTTCACACAAAGTTTATGATGAGGGATTTGTAGTATGAGGAAGTAAAAATAAGACAAATACCCCCCTGATTAAATAAAATTTAAACATGAGATGATAAGTGGAGAATTCCTATGGGGTACTAAAGAATAATATTGCTGTCACAGCTCCCCAGTTATTGGCTAAAAGTCCAGACAAAAAAGATGGCTATTTTTAGTTGAAGTCATATTGGTGTTCCTCTTCCCCTTTGAGGGAGTAATTTGCAATGCAGTTGGCGTTTGGGGTCCAGTGAACTGGAGGCTTTGATTCTCACGAGCTTGGCATTTCTGCTTTGCTGAGGGCAATTGCTAGCTCCAAGTCTTCTTGCTCTTGTCGTTTTAGGCGATCTAGTCTCTCCTTCTCAGCCCGCTGGCTCTCTCGTTTGGCCCAGGCTAGCTGCTGCTCCTCGTTCCCAAACTGTGGGGTAGAAACATGGATGCATCGGTAACTTTGCCCTTCACAGCTGAAGACCATCAATGAACATAGACATAACTCATGAAAAAGCAAAAAGTACTACCTCTATTTGTTCCACACAAGCTACAGTTTTTCCCACTCATTCAAAAATCTTGGATTCTGGGTATCTTTTTTTATTTTTTATTAATTTGTTTCCCCACTGTACAATCCCTCACTTTTTCTAATGCTTTCTAGAGCTAGCTATACCCTGCTGAGATCATCAGATAATCCTCTTGCTAGCATTGCAAGTGAAATTAAAGCACCGTTTTTCTTTTCCAAGAACTGACCACTTCTACTGAAATTTTAAGGCTAATCTAGAGTCTACCTACTCCTGATATCCTGGCCAATACTCCTATAACCTGCACATCGTTTACAGATCTCACGTAGGACCTTGGGAAAAGTCCACCTTGGACATAGCCATTCTCTAAAAATTCCCCAGAATTACCAGCTCAAATTGTAAATGAACACAGATAGGCATCATGTTTTAGTTAGACTTTGCCATGTGTGTATATTTTATACATATATCATGGGAAATAAGACCCAGATTACAGGTAATACCAAGAAACAGTGCATCAGGACTAGTTATATAATAATAATAATAATAATTTAAAAAAATCAATACAATCTGTATCTAGTACTTGCTCACAAAACTTATGAGGTACAAAGAGTATCAAGTCTTGGTTAAAAGGGTCCTGCAAACTAGCACTTTTCTGTGCAAATCAAGCAACAGTATACAATTTAAAAACAGATGTACTTCAGGGGAAATGTCACTTCCCAAGGATTTTCATATTATGTTTACCTATAAATGAAAGTGTCAATTTGTCCGCTTCATTTTTCCCGGTTTAGCCTGGTCTATACTGGTATGATGTATGAGGTCATTTTCCAAATTAAAATATAAAGTTAAAATAAAATTGAGAATTTGATGGAACAAAAGGTTAAACAAACACTTGAAGCACCAGAACCAATACAGTATGGTGCGGTGCCCTTTACCTGTATTCAAACTGTTTTAAAGCACCTTGACTTGTTGCCTCGGGTCCACCTTCTCTACAGCTGACAAAGAGGCAGAAACTCTCTGAGCTAAGCCCGGCATTGCAGGGATTGGCTCATTAGCTGAGAGGGATCAGCTGACACTCAGCCAATGAGATGGATCTGCACTGCAGGCCTTAGCTCACAAGAGCTGATGGAAGCTACAAAGCAAGAGCTGATGGATCTCTGTTGGCTGTAGTGAAGGTGGTGTAGTGGAACCCGGTGCACCCTAGATAAAAAGCTAGCCATTCCAAAAATGTGCGCTGCAGTGTTTATGGTGTATGGAGTGTTCCTTTAACACACGTTGTAGGTGATTTTTTATGTTTTATTTAATGATGTATGTATAGTGACAGTTCTCTTTTATAATTAAGTCCACCAAAGCATGCAATAGCATTCACACAAGGCACACTTACCCTTCTTACCAATTCTCTCTCTACAGGAAACCAATTGTACATTCACAAAAACACAACATATATATAAACCTCTCAAAGGCTAAATTACCTACTTAACACTTTTTGGTATGTATATTAGTTTATAGTTAGTAAACTAGTAATTTTGCAAATAAGGCTAATTCAGCACCTATTTCTCTTTACTTGAAATAGATTAAAGGGATACTATAGTCACCCAGACCACTTCATTGATTTGTAGTGTCCCTGTTATTTTAACCCTGCAATGTAAAGCATTACAGGTTTTTTTTCTTCTTTTTCATAAGAAATGCAGCTTTTGCAAACTGTATTAAGATATACACTTAATGAATGAATGTATGTATTCATTGGAGTGTATCTATTGAACAGTGATTTATATATTTTTCCAATATGAGCAGCGAAATGTTAATTTAAGTCTACCTCTAGTGGCTGTCAGTACATTCTGAATGCATGCGCATGAGGATCCCAATGCTCCTCTATGAGTAGTACTGGATTGGACATTGACGGAGGAGGCCGTTGCATGTCTCCTCCGTAACGGTGCAGGAGGCAGAGGGGTAAACAGAGCCAAGGAAGCTTTGGCGCTTTTTTACATTTAAATTTTTTTAATGCCCCCGAGGGGAGGGGGTGAGATTAAATGAGAGTAGGGACAGTAACACTATAGTGATAGGAATACAGATTTGCTTTACTAATGTTATAGTGATCCTTTAAGTTGGCCTGTGAAGGAGGATATAATTTCCTAGCTATGAAACAATCTACTATTTTATATAAAATAGAGACCAGCCAGTAGATTTCTGGTAAGCCTCTCTGGCTGATTCAGCCTTACTAGATGACCACAATAGATTGTGCCAGTAAATGTATATATCACATATATGATGAGATTAAAATCTGCACTTCATATATGGGATATCATGCACCATTGCATGAAATTAAATGTACACTGATTACTTCCTTTAAGGGGAATTTTGCACAATCTGTGGTTTTGTGGCTACAGTGTGTCACTTGCATTTTCTAATCCCATAGATTATTTTAGGAATAGCCTGAATGAGATTTAGAGATGGAAAGAAAGGTTGGGCTAATGGGAGGAAGCATCTGTAAATATGATAGATCTATCAATTTAAAATACCTGAGATTATTTAATCTGTTTAATTTCCAATCTGCAAATTAAACATTAGATATAAAAATACCCTTATCTATATCCCCATCTTTTCAAATAAGTCCCTTAGAAGACCATTCAAATCCTGCTGATTTATTAATGAGAGAATTTCATTTCCTTCTTCATGTTAACATTCCAAAGTGTAAATCTATCACTGCTGCTACAGCTACTGATATATTTTAATAAATTCTAGCTTTAATCTTTCAATTTAAACGTTTTACAGTTACATATCTCCCTCTATTAACTCATCCACTAAATTATATTTAATTTAAATTTCACACTTTACATTTCAGTAAACATTCTAATAGCTCTACTTTTAAACTATACGAGCATATTTTCTATCCCACTTTCTATACTGTTTATTAAAAATCAAAGCAATTTGCACTTCATCGATTGATCAATAATAGGTAGTGCAGAGTAAGACTATCCTTCCTCACTGGTAATTAACTCATGGCATCATTATGATAAATTGAATACTAGTTGGTTTGTAAAAGAAGGCTCCTATATAAACAAAGCATAACAAGGCCAATGGGTAGTAAAATATATATCAAAAAGCAATAAGATAATTACGTAATTTAGGAGTTTGATATTTTCACACATTATATTATTATTATTATACATAATATTGTGTGCTTTTTCAAAAGGTGCTGACGAAATTCTGTCTAAAATTTCTGACTGTCAAAAAGATACCACAACATTAGGACTTTATTCATTCAGTGCAATCATTATAGCATCATTTGTAAAAGCAGCATCCTGCTATGGTTAAAATGTACATTGCTGTACACTCTGGTTCGGGTGCCCACAAACCCCAGTGCCCACATTAGTTAGGAGGTATAACTGCACTCAGTATTGTATGGATTGTTATCCAATCATTTCTGCCCACAACAACTCCAGTATACAGGGGATAGGTGATAAATGTCCCCACAGTCTAGTGATCCAATGTTACACCACTGTAGGATTGCATTATAACAACAAATACCATTTTGGCTGGCACTGCAATGAGCATGAACTTTAACAAATGCAGTGCTATTACAAAGCCTCGGTGATGCCACATAGTATTTTAAACGAAGATTTCCCAGTTTGAAAGTTTTTTTTAAAAAACGGCGCAACTTCACAAACAGTGATACGTATAAAACTGAAATGTTGATATATATACTGCTAAAACATATTTATATGTGTAATCTGGTTTTCTATGTATACCGCACTCATCTCTACAACAGGTGCCTCAAAGGGCCTTGTGAATACCACGAATTACAAAGGCTCTGAGAAGACTATAGCCCAAAAGAGTGGATTAATCATTAGAGGAGAGGCTTGACCACTGTACTGCAAAAAAAATGCCATTATTGTCCCCATAATGATTATTTAATTAATACTGTGAATGCTGTGAAAATGTTTCCTCTAGTTATATTGTGCATTTATATTAAGTTTATTTCAACAGACAGATCACATATGCAAATTCCATACATTCCTTTTAAAATGATACAAGCACTTACATGGTTTCATGATCCCTAAAAAGCCCCTCATTATCACCTTTCATCACTTCTGTTGTTCAATACGAATGGCATTTACATCTCTTTTCTCTGCCTTCAAAAGTGAGAAATAATAGTTTAATCTATCCTTCTAATTGAATTAGTTGCCTGTATTTTACCAATCAATAGATAAAATGCTTTTTAACCTAAAATTGCTTACCTTCAACTTGTCCCGGAGGTCTCTGATAATGTCCCACATGACTTCTGCTTTTAATTTAAGGTGATACAAAACTCCTGCCCAAACGGTATTATCTAGGAAGCTATATGGCTATCTTATAGTCTCAGATGGAATTCTGTTCAAATTACTTAGAAGCTCTTTAACATTAAAGTTTCTATGTTAATTTCAAACTAGAAAGCCAATGAACACGAAGGAGAAGAAAGGCTTGAGCTTCAGGAGCTTAAAGAAATCACGGATGAAATGGATTGGCTTATGGGGAAAAACATATTCATTAAAAAGACATTAAGGAACTGGAATAGAAGACCACAATTAGTAAAGTCTGGTACTAGAAAGAAAATATTTAAAAGGGTATGTAATAATGTTATAGAATAAGTTGTTGAATTCTCTACATAGTGAGGCTTTTAGGAGATAAAACTAAAATGTAGCAGAAGTATGTATCTAACAATCATGTGCAAATCTTTAAGAATTGTTTTTGTTTCTTTTTGTTTTTTTTTTACTTTCAAACTGAAAGTATCCAAATTCTGCATGGATAATTATTTTGGTGAATTCTCCAACACTACCTGCCAGAATCCAATCACACAGGGAGTTCTTGTAGTATGTGACATCACTTTATATTATGAATATATCATAAAAAAGTAAGTTATTCTACAACTCATATTTATTCCATGGCCATTTTTGTAGGAACTCCTAACTAATTATTATTAGGTCGGGTGGATCCACTGTTTTGCCTCAGGAAAAACAGTACTACATTCAAGCAGCATTGGAAACATCCCTTAGGGATTTGTGTGCACAGGTTAACATCCCACCAACAAGTGGTTTAGTTCAATCCTGATCCTTCCACCTCAAATAATAAAATGAAAAAATTCTTATCCAATATGTGAGATTTTCCAGTCATTAGTTTTGACCATGTGTGCACAATAACTACTCGTTCTTAGCTGGCAGCAATGGAACCCAATATTGCTGCTCTTGTAGGCCACCTAGTTCTGGACACACTGAATATTTTGATGTCCTTCATCACACTTATTGTTTTGTGTCTATGGTCTGCCAGCTTTAACAACATTAATTCTCCTGTCAGTGCGATGGAATAATTCATTCCATGAGCTCAGTTTTTTCCCCCAAGGATAGAAAGAACATTTATTGGGTGTTTTACAGTAAGATTTGATTTTTGGGATCATTGCTCAACTCTGTGTAAACCGCAGAAGCTGTAATAAAGTTAGCTATTTCAGAGATGCTGAAACCACCACATCTAGCATTAAATAATCTCACTGCGGACAAACTTTATCATGCCATGCCTTAGTCATAAATGTTGCTTACTGAGTTGCCTCAATTTACAAAACACCTACTTAGGTTAAGGAGTCGATATAAGCTTCAGATTCACACATTGTTGAACCACATTTCCCACAATGCTCAGTCAGGTTTCTCTAATTTAAGAGACAAGTAATATAAGTAACAATTTAAAAAAATATCCTATAACAGCTACACTGTTACAAGATCATTAACATCAGGAAGGCTGAACTTGATGGACGCAAGTCTCTTTTCAGCTATGTAACTATGTAACATTAATTGTATTCTGATAATTATTGTGTCATATTTAGGAAAAAGGCCAAATTTGAGATGGTTTTAGAAAAAAAAAAAAAAAAAAAAGTCAATCACAGTTACATTTGATAACAGGATGCTGTTCTGCCCACATTGATTTGGTTGATTTGGTTTCTGCAATGCTGGTTGCAGGGTAAACTAGCTTTAATACAGATGATGTTTTCAGTTGTGGAACCACAATACACTCGACACGCCTGACATTCTGACTTGAGGTAGAGTACGGTTTGCCAGATGTAATACAAACTGCAAAACATGCTTTCCATTTTTCAGGAGGAATTGATCATTTACTCTGTAATCTTCAAGTATCCAAAATATAAAAGTGTAAACTGTGAACAGAATGTCCCTCAAAACTCCTGCACCAATTTATTTTCTCTGGTTTATTAAGTTCGTTTGGAACGGATTATGATTATATAAGTAAGTGGCCACTTTAGTAAGAGTAAAGATTTAGGTACTACCCTAGGGTTCAATCACTTAACTAAAGCTCATAACTAGGCCTCATAATCAGTTAAAATTTACACATTGATTTTTGTAAGGTGGGGCAAAAATAAGGGCGATAAACAGTAAGGAACACTATAGATTCAGAAATACAAACATGTATTCCTGATCCTATAGCGTTAAAAAAACAATATAACCCTACCTGTCTCCCCACACCCCTCCCCCATTGCCCCCTTACTTTTATCCCAGTCTGCTGGTGCTGGCTCTGCCCCTGATCTGCCTCCATCAGAAAAAATCCTGCAGGGACAGACTATACTCCCCAGAACAACTACAATAAGCTGTAGTTCTGGTGACTATAGTGCCCCTTTAAACAGTTAGAGATTATTGGAAGTGGTGTATGGTCTCATCTGTAACATGCTACTGCTACCTTGAGAGATACAGGATTAAAGGAAATTAAACAAATGTGACACATGGGTGCACCTAAGGGTATTTGTCTGGTGACTGTTCTATTTAAAGTGTTTGTTTACATATCACAATATTTACAGATAGCACAAAATAAGTCACAACAATATAGTACGATAAGAATGTAACTGCGCTGCAAAGTGAACTGGGAGTAAATAAGTAAAAATAAATTTGCATTGTAAGGTATTTAAAGAATTCTCCAAGCACCATAACTGCACGCTCTAGTGTGCTACAACCTGTTTCAATATTCCTTTAACACATGCTCTGCAAATCACTACAAATTGATCTAAATTATAACACATTTTTAATTAAAAAATGTTTAGTTTATTACCTTGATCTAACAAACCTATTAAACACAGAAAGACATGTTTAAATAGATTTAAAAAAACTAAACAAAAACGGAATCTCTAATATATTTGCATAACAAAGTTACTCATTCTTACATGCATTTGTTGTGTATGTTTATTTTTCTAACGTGTCCTGTTTTCAAGTATTATGGAATTTCTGGGATTACTTTACCTTGACAGCTTCTCTTCCTTGAAGTAGTATTAGAACATCAACTGTCTTCCCTTTCAGTACGAATGTACTCATGGACAAGACAGCCAACATTTGTCAGATTGTTTCATTGACAGTTTTTGTTTTTTTCGGACAGTACCCGCCTGTGTATTATACTGCAATTCCTGCATCTCAGGCCTTGGTACATTGGTCATCATCAATGTTTATTTTTTCTAATCAATCCACCTATCTTATTATACTCTATAAAACATTGATTTACCAAGAGAAAAAAAAAACCCACAAATACACTACAAACAGAAAGATGGTGACATTTCCCTCTCTAATAGTCCTCTCTAATATTCCTATATTAATAATTGAGTTAGCTTTGTTGTTGCTTTTACTTTATTCTCCCTTTATTTCCTAATTTAAGCTGCTACAGCCAGTTTATTTAGCCATTTATCTATATCAACAATCTTTTTTGTCTTTAGATTTCTATTTACACCTCCTTCCATTTTTAATTGTAGGATTAGCTTTTTTTTTACAATTTCCCAGTTTGGTAATATCTTCGTTCTCCATCTTCTAGATATTGAGATCTTTGCTGCTATTAGAGCATGGGTGAAGAAATATTGCAGATCTATATTGTATTGGCTAAACTTTAGGTGCAATATAAACATTTCAGGAGAGAAGGGGAATTTAGTTCCAGTTATTCCTTGAATTTTACTTAGAAACAATTTCCAAAATTCTTCCATCAGGGGACAGCTCCACCAAATGTGTACCGAGTCTCCTACCTCTTTGTCACACCTCCAGCATATGTCTGATATGTTCTGATCTATTTTATTCAGGCGGCTTGGGACCAGATAGAGTCTGTTTATTATCTTAAAATGCAACTCCACTAAGTTTAAACATTTAATGTGTTTAGCAACTGTAAGCCATACTTTTTTCCACTCTTTTTTTTAATCAAACTTTTTTTTTTTTTTTCAAATCTTTCTCCCATTTCTCCATGGCGGGAATGTAAAATCTTCTACCCCCTGTCTCAGTATCGAGATGCACCTTTTTTTACTAGATTTCTCATATCTTTCCCCTTTATTAACCCCTTAAGGACACATGACATGTCATGATTCTCTTTTATTCCAGAAGTTTGGTCCTTAAGGGGTTAAATTGCTTAATTTACACTTAACTTCAGATTTTTCTTTATCTAGTACTTTATTTAAGTAGCTTTTAATCCTTATATAATTGTATTTTTCACTTTCTGGAAGAGCAAATTTAGTACATATTTGTTCATATGATTTGAGATTTGATCCCGTCATTAAATCTTCTATAGTTTGTATACCTGCTTTGCTCCAATTCTTTAAATTTAGATCCTCCATGTTATTTTCCAATATTAAGATCGGTAAAGTGTTGATGATACGATTTTTGAGTCCCAGATTTTTCCTTATGTTACTACATAATTCTCTAATATCTTATAACACCATGCTTTCAGAACTTGGTTGACTATTATCAGTATTCCTTTTTTGAGTGAACCAAAATAAAGTTAACAGATCTTTATTGTTTGACATTTCTTTTTCTACTGCGTACCATCTTTCTAGTTTAGACTCTGTCTGTTGTGAAATAATACAGTGAAAAAGAATACTCGCTTGGTAATACTGTTGAATTATTGGAAGTCCTACTCCTCCATGGACTTGATTTATTGCGAAGAATTTTCTTGCCATTCTTGGTTTCTTTGCTTGCCATATGAATTTGGATCATTAACAGCCAACTATCATGTACTCTTAAAGGGATCATTCTAAACAAATACAATCACTTTGGTAGGATATAAGATTTAATTATATTTATACGGCCCCACCATGAAAATTCCAGAGCTCTCCAGTCTTTTAAGACCTTATTCATTTTAAGAAGTAATGGAACAAATTGATCTCAACTATTTTGTGGATCCATACAAATATTTATTCCCAGATAATTAAATGATTTCTCAACCCAGGCAAAATCAAACCTCTTTCTTATCTTCAATATTTACATTACTAGCTAAGATATTTGATTTGTCTGTATTTACTATATAACCTGAAACCTGAGAGAATTTTTTTATAACTGTCATAAGATGTGTTATTGATTGTAGAGGGTTTTCTATAGTTATAATCACATCATCGGCGTATAGGTTTATTTTTATATTTTCCTTCTTTTGGTCAAAACCTGAAATTTGCTCTTCTTGTCTAATGCCAGAGGTTCTAAAGATAGTATGTAAAGTAGCGGGGATAGGGGACACCCCTGTCTTGTTCCATTGGACAATGGGAACCACTCTGATCTAAAGTCATTTCCCATAATTCTTGCTGTTGGTACAGTGTATAGAGCCGAGATATTCTCGAGAAGTCTTCCCTCCAGTCCAAATGCTTGTAGTGATTGCCTCATGAACTCCCAGTTGACCCTGTCGAATGCTTTCTATGCATCCAATGACAGGGTCAACATGGGAGCTCCCGTCTTCCGTACAGAGTTCAGAATGTCAACTAGTCTTCTGATATTATGTGTTGACGACCTACCTGGCACAAATCCAACTTGATCTCTATTAATCACCTGTGGTATGATTTTTTTTTTTTTTTTAACCGTTCTGCTATCATGGCCGAGTACAGTTTAATATCAGTATTTAAAAGAGAGATTGGACGACAGTTCTTTATTTTCTCTACATCCTTTTCTTGCTTAGGGATTGGTACTATATTTGCTTGCAGCAATTCTGCCAATATGCTATTAGGTGTTCCGAAAGAATTGAAGACTTCACTTAAATCCATTTTGATATTATCTCTTAGTAATTTATAAAAGAGGTTGTCAAATCCGTCTGGCCCTGGGGATTTATTCTTTTTTAATTTGTTAATGCAAAAGATCAGTAGTTCTTCTTGAAATACTTTATTCAGCGTCTGTAATTGTGTATGCGTAATTTTTGGACTATTAATGTTCCCAAGGAATTCACTGATATTCGCCGTTTTAATTGGATCCTGGATATTATATAATTCCTGATAATAATTCTTGCTTCTGCTATTTTTTCCGGCCCCAGTAAAGTCGCCCCCTTTATGGATGATTTTAGTAATGACTCTTTTCGATTTTTCTTTTTTTCAGTCTATTCGTCATTAATGCTTCCGCTCTATTTCCGGTATAGTACCATTTCTGCTTAAAGTAGATCAGAGCTTTATTAGCCTTTGCCATTAGATGTTCATTTATTAATTTTTCAATTTCTATTATTGAATTAGTGATACTACTCAATGGATTCTTTTTATTTTGGTCAAGTAAGTTATCTAACTTTATATACAGCTCTGCTAAATTCGCTTTTTTTTAAAATTTAGTTTACTTTCTTTAGCTGATAAACTTATAAAAAGGCCTCTTATTACTGATTTATATGCACACCAGCTCATTGCTGGAGAGACTTCATTATTTCTATTTTCTTTAAAAAAAGAATCTGTTTCTTTAATTTGTTTAAGATTGTCTTTATTTTTCAGTATCCAGTCTTTCATTCTCCAGTCTGATCTTGTTCTTTGATATTGTTCCTTTATATCTAAAATAACCGGATTATGATCTGACCAGGTAGTAGCTGTTATAAAAACCTTTTTAATTTGACTCGCTAAGTTTCTGTCCCCTAGAATCAGATCAATTCTAGAATATGAACAGAAGGTTTTAGAGAAGCAAGAGAAATCTTTTTCTTTCGTGTGGAATATCCTCCAATAATCCAGTAACTCAGCTTGTTTGATCAGTTCTGAAATTTTTTTGGCATAATTACTGCCTTTTGTTTTAGAGCTCCTATCAAGCTCTACATCGAAAACACAGTTGAAGTCAGCCCATTTTAACACGTTCAATTTTATTAAGCACTTTTTTAATAAATGTAATTTGTGATTGATGTGGCGCGTATATATTAACGAACGTATATTTTTGGTTATTAAT
Source organism: Pelobates cultripes (assembly GCA_933207985.1). Classification (NCBI taxonomy): domain Eukaryota; kingdom Metazoa; phylum Chordata; class Amphibia; order Anura; family Pelobatidae; genus Pelobates; species Pelobates cultripes. The sequence goes on along the minus strand of OW240916.1, from coordinate 78,423,105 downwards.
TTCTGCTACCAAAATATTATATCTGCCTTCTATATCTAATTTCTGATGTAAAATTTTTAAGGCAATACTTCTCGAGAACAAAAAGGCTACTCCTCTTTTCTTTTTTTGACTCATAGAGCCGCCAGTTATAGTAGGGAAAAACTTAGATTTAAGATTGTTTTTTTCTTGTACTTTCCAGTGGGTTTCTTGAAGAGCTGCTATCTGAATTTGTTCCTTTTTTTAAAAAAATTTGAGGATTGTATATCTTTTAAATTGTGAATTAATCCCCTGTGCTTTAATCGTTGCTAATCTCATATTATTTTATAAATCCTATTTCCTTTAATTGGAGGACTAAGAGGTTCACCATCATAACTAACAAACATTTAAGACACCACAAAATTGTACATAGTCTGCCTTTTCTTAGGCCTAGACCTACATATCTACTCCCTCCCTTGTCTTTCTCCCTTCCTGGATCTCCCATTGCCTCCAAGGGAGGGGAAGGCCCAGACAAAAATAGCGAGAGAAAAAAACCAGATGAAACTAACTCTCTACTCAGTGTCGTATATATCCCCATTCTCTAAACTCGCAAAAGGTTTCAATACCGAGATCTGCGAGCTAGAGTTTCCTTGATATTTCATCAAGGGTGCCATCTTTAAACCCAACTAAAGTCCATGCAGATAAGCAAGAGCTTTTAGCTTGTTTCAGGTGTTCAGATTGCACTTTGTTGGCAGATAGCTGGTGTTTTTGACTAAAGAAAGACAAAGATGTCTACCTCCGTAGAGCTAGAGTAAATCAAGAGATGTATTCAGATATGTTTTTACACACATTGGTAAGTGGAAATTCAGTCCCATTCTCTGTGAGGATCCCCAGTGCTGTTTCAAGGCAGTAACATATAAATAGTGGTGGCACAAGTGATCCATGTGTCAATCAAGAATGGCTTTAAACAATAATGTGGGGCACAGGACGTTTAAGGCTCAGTAGAGATTAGAGAAATCTGACCATTAGCCACCAGCAACAACCAAATCAAGCACAGGCGACGGAGTGCAAATAAAATAAAATAAGAGAATCCAGATAAGGGTTTGTCAAAGCAAACTTAACATATTATCTTTTAACTTTTACATTAGTATTATTATAGGAAGTGATGGACATGGGAGTAGCTTTTGGCCAGCCTAGTAGTTGACTTGGAATTGTGAGCCTTGAGACATATATTCCTAAATTCAGACTGCCTGCAGGATGAGCATCCAATACATGTAAAATGGTAAGTCACTTGTCAACACCCACTTGAAAACTGGACACAGAGAAATCGCATCTTAAATAAAAGTCACAGAAAAATAAAGAAATATGTTCCCCAGAAATTACAGACCCAAGTTAAAAAAACAAAACAAAAAAAAACTAAATAATTTTAGTAATTACAACCCCCATTCATTTATGTGCTTCCAAGAGCAGTATTCAGAAGCTTTTTAAGCATTCTATTTATCTTAATCTGCCTATATGGATTTTTACAAATGTATTTAAAATGTGTTCTATTTTATACTTAGCATTTTTATTAGACATCTTACTGAAAATGGTATAAGAATCAATGAAAATGCTTATAAGATTCCAGTGCTAAAAGGCTCTTATTTTGTTGTTTTCACATGTAGGCTTTTAAGTATAGGGTAATCTCACCCAAAGTAACAAGGGGCAGACAATTAATATTCTGATTTTGCAGCAGGAAGAGGAAAACACAATTTGTAGACAGATTTTGAGAAATAATTTTGCCACATAGAGAAACTATCTAGTCAGTAAGTTATCCTTGGGAAGTGGTCACTGACTACCAATTTCTGACCTGTATTAGGTTTTTGTCAGTGTATGGTCTTCATTCAAATACCAATCGGTTTTTATTTAAACTCACATTACTAAACAGGGAACAGATGAGGTGCGCTTTGTTGGCAGACTCAGATATAATCCCTACTCAGCAATTCAACATCTTAATGTCTGCAGTCACATGATTTGTGAACAAGATGCTGGTGAAAGTCTCAACTTCACTGCTCCAGACTCCATTCATTATTGGCACTTTGTATTGTACTTATATTCTGACATACACAATAGTTAGTTTACCTCTTATCTGGAAAACTAATCAGAGATCACAACCCTTATAAAGCAGGAATAGATGATAGCAGAGACATGAAAGGAAGAGACCCACAGAGAAATAAATAAAGGAAGGGGAATGCTGGAAACGGTTTTCATTTATTGAAAAAAAAAAAAAACACAAATTCTTACTGTACACATAAAGAAAATACAACATAGCAAGGTAGACAATGCATGGAACATTAAACCAGAAGCAGTAAAGATGAAGAGTTCAAAGTAAGCTATTAACAAACGGGCTACCAGATTGACTTTTATAGAGGTCAACAACATGCCCAGAAAATGTGTGCTTCAGCCACTTGTGTGATCGCGAAAATAATAAGGTTCCCAAATAATTTTCAGCTTGGGTACATACAGTGATACTGCTAGAAGCATGCATACACACACACACACACACACACACATATTTATATACACACATACATACACACACACACATACTCTAGAGCTGGAAATGTTCACTTTAAGGTGACAAGTAAAACAAAACATCCAACTACCAATATATTTTTGATGACAGTCTGCCTACTTAATTTATTTTACTTAAAACTAAGCAGTAGTGATTACTTTCCAACATGTTCTCTCACATTATATACACACACACACCCTCCCCCCCAAAAAAACAATGGAATATAAATTAAAAGAATAATACACAATACTAAGAGGATACAATTTTAAATAACCAGGACAACAGTAAACCTTGATTTTGATAAACATGAAACATGGTCATCACTAGTGTAAATATTTTGGGCTAGACTATAAAGGGTCTCTATAGTGCTGACGTTCCAATAAATGATATGGGTGAAAATTATAAACCAATTAAAAGCAGTCATATCTCATATGAACATAACACTCAATAATACACAAAAGTATGAGGTATGATTAATTTACTTCTGATATTATAATAATGGAGTGTACAGTAGGCAAGTAGCTGCATATTTTGTAACCAGATGTAAAATATAAAAACATGGAGGGATCAAAAGTGGTTCATAGCATTTCAATGGAATACAGAGCGATACAGCCAGGAAACCATCCAAGCATTGTTTATTTACTACTGTGATCCACTGCAATAGAGGGATAGCAGCATTATACCGGGCTACAAAATCACTGCATGGGAAGAAACTTTGCGGTGTTATACTAAAAGACGCCTCTATACAGGGAGAGGGGAGATTCAACTTACAGAGCCAAAGTTTGCAAACCCGGCAGATGTTCCCTTAGAGTGTTTTCCTGGCTGTGAGGAGGCGAATGGGTCTTTGCCACTGAAGGGGTCAACAAAGGCCTTCCGGCTCTGGAAAGGGTCTCCTTGTTCTGTTCCAAATGGCTGGAAGGGGTCATGGCTCTTCGGGAAATGTGCTGTCCCAAGTTGACTCACTGGTGTGCTCTTACCTAAGGAAAATCACATAAAATAGCAAAACTGAGGAATTGTGAACACCTACCCACACAACAAAATATGGTGTTACAAGATAAAATCATTTGTAACAATGACACTGTGGAAGATTTCAGTTCAGAGAACTTAACAGTAAGCTAGAATGCAGGCAAAAAAAGTATTCAAATTAAATTCACAAATAAATAATTATGACATATTTAAAGGGACACTATAGTCACCAAGACCACTTCAGCTCAATGAAGTGGTCTGGGTGCCAGGTCCCTCAGGTTTTAACCCTTTAGACGCAAACATAGCAGTTTCAGAGAAACTGCTATGTTTACATTAGGGGTTAATCCAGCCTCTAGTGGCTGTCTTCCAGACAGCCACTAGAGGCGCATCTGCAACGCTGGATGCAAATTTTGCATCCATCGTGCAGGGCGTCCATAGGAAAGCATTGAGAAAGCATTGAGAAATGCTTTCCTATGGACACTTTGAATGCGCACGCGGCACTTGTCGCGCATCTGCATTCGGCTCCACTGACGTCGGACGAGGAGGAGAGGTCACCAGCACCGAGGGAGCCCGGCGCTGGATTAAAGTAACTAACTGAGGGGGTTTATTTGAAAGTCATTCAAACCCAAAGAATATGCATAAAATAATGTAGGAACAAAATTGTCTTTGTAATAGAAAAAGTAGCAAATGCAGCAACTGGCAAGCTTGCTTATGAACTTCCATTGTTATATGACGTCCATGGGTAATTGGCTGAGGTTATCTAGGCATGATTATAGGGCAGTGATGGTGAACCTTTTTGAGCCATGCCAACTTTTTTTTCCCTCAAAGTGCCAACACGGCAATTAAACCTGAATACTGAGGTACAGTTTTCCGAAGTAATTAACAACTTTTGTTTTAAAAGAACTGAACTGCTGAATACATACACACAGTCTGCTGAATATACACACACAAGACTGCTGAATACAGAGACTGATGAATACACACACACAGTCCGCTGAATACACACACACAGTCCGCTGAATATATACACACACACACAGACTGCTGAATACATACACACATACTGTATTGAGGGGTGCAGTGTATGTGTTTGTGTGTGGGGTGCTGTGTGTCTGAGGGTTGCTGTGCTGTGTGGGGAGGTAGGGGTGCTGTGCTGGGCGGGGGTAGGGGTGCTGGGCGGGGGTAAGAGTGCTGTGCTGTGTGGGGTAGGGGTGCTGTGTGTGTTGGGGGTAGGGGTGCTGTGTGTGTTGGGGGTAGGGGTGCTGTG